>BMAU01002786.1:0-101994 GCA_019973935.1 Trichonephila clavipes | reverse complement strand
AAAAACGTTTGCTCTTCATATAGTTAAAACTAAATAATAAAATATTTACAATTTTAATCTGATTCTGTGAAATTAACGTCTTATAAAGGAAAATGACAGGTAACTAATTCAAGTGGTATTTTTAGTATGTTTATTGATCGTTTCTATTTCCTTTTATTATTAATTTTTGGATATGGAATCTTTTATTTATAGTTGCTAATCATATTATTTCAAATTAGTTAAAATTTTGATTTTTTATAAATAGCTAAATTGCTTTGCATTTTACTTTCACTAAACATACAAACACACAATTTGTATTTTTGTTTACTTTTCCAAAAATTAAATATGCAATGAACGTTTTCATTATTAATTAGCCATAATTCTGAAATTAATGAAACAATAATTTTCATTTTAACACTGTTTATCCTTGTTTTTAAGTTCTTGTTGTTGCTATTTTATGCATTGGTGTAAATCATATTTATTCAAAATATATAACTGTTTGACACTTTTGTTTTTCATAAACAAATTATTTTGGATGCTGTACCTTATTAAACACATAAAATTTGCATATGTATGTGTGTGTAATGAATCCTTTTTGTTAATAGTTGTGATGAGATAAATGGCCCATCAGAAAAATAAATTTACTAACATACCTTAAATGCAAGAAATTGTGAGCATTGGCTGCAAGTAAAGATCAAGGAAAGAGACAGAATAATTGCCTCATACTCTTTCCTAGTTAAATAGGATGGGGGCAATAATAAGCAAGTGATAATCACACACATGCTCTTAAGGAAAGGAAAAAATAGTTTTAATGAACTGTGTTCGCAGTTGTAAAGGAAAACATGGCTCCACCAAGTCACTAGGAAAATGAATGTGTAAGCTGATTATTTTTCTAGGAATGCCAAGTAAAGAAAAATATATAATTAAATCAATTTAATATAAGAAATAAATTCATACTTATGTTTAGAAAAATGATGCTTCTAAGTGAGATACACAGAAGAAACATGTAGGATTTTTTTTAGAATTTCAATTATATATATAAATCTAAATTAATATTATATATGTATTAGCTATAAGTAAAAGTTCTATCCTTTTTTTTTTCATTATGAAAAAACAAAACAATTTTTACAGTTTTTATTTAAAATGTAATCAAAATATAATGTCCTTTGTTATTTACAATTGTGTGGCAGCTTATCTAAACCCTGTAAAAAAAGTTGTCTATTTTGGAGACAAAGTATTCCACTATCGTTTGGAAACCCTTATAATTTATACATTCATTTCAATTCAGAACGTTTTGCAGTGACTTCAACAGATAATAGTCAATGGTGCAATATATGAAGTACTATATTCTGGTAGAGATAAAGTTTCCCAACCCAACTCCGTAATTTTTTTGTGCATTGTTTCTTGCTATATGTAATCTTGGGTTGTCATGATTAAGAATCGCACCCTTTCTGTTGCCAGAAATGAAAGATTATGTTGAATCTCTTTATTTAAAATATCAAATTAAGAACAGAAATGACATTCATTTTCTTTCAGCAACTAAAATCACTACCCAACTTGCTGTCTCCCAAACAACACAAAACCTTTTTCTAATACACACCAGCTTTGGATGTGGATTTTGAAAACATCCTTTTGTAAATATATGCTTCTTTTCATATCATATGTGTATATGCTATCTACTTTTCATCTCCACATACCAAATAGTCCTAAAATGGTCCCTTTTGTGATGAGCAAGGTTTGAAAAATGAATCAAAAATCTGTTCCTTAAAATTTGTTTTGCTTAATTCTTGTGGCACCCAAACAAAGTTTGAACATGAAATCAAGTCTTTTAATTTAATGTTAAGCAATAGTCTGATGAATTCCAAGCTTGAAACTCACTGCTGTGGAAGTTTAAGTTATATTTGCCCTGATATATAATACTGCATAGCACTTCATGACTAACATCTGATGGCTTTCCTGATCTGGATTCTTCTGTCAAAGAAAAACCACCTGAATGAAGGTTACAAATCATCTTTGGAATGTTTGAGCTCTTACTGCTTCCTCTCCAAACACATCACACAAGTTTCTGTTTGCTTGCATTGCGTGTTTCTCTTTTTCGAAACTCAAACAACATGCAATGTTCGGTAGATTGTATTTCAAAATTATTCTGGCCTTTATTATTAATTTACATTATGCTTTGTTTAATTACAAAAAAAGCTATCTAGGTGGCACCTCTGTTTTTTAATTCTTGGCATCAACATATCATATTGGGCTGTGAGGTTGTAGTAATGGACATATTGTCTTAAAAAATTGCTTGGTTAGCACAAATGTAGGTAATAATTCTTGTAGAATTTTTTTTTTATAATTATATCTTTTATGGAAAATCTATTTTTTTATATTCGTCCCTTCTTTTTATTTATTTATTTTTTTGTGTTTATCCCACGTGCAGATAAAGGCATAGTTTTCAATAGGATTCTTTTTCTCTATTGTGTTGTAAACTTTTGCTGAAAGGGAAGGTTGGATTCTATAAGGCAATTATTAACCCTATTTCACTGTCGTAAATCAGGGACAGCTTTACAAAACATAACAGTATCCATTTTAGTCCAATGACTCTTTCTTTAATTTTTTAATCGATCCATATTTTAGATTCTTGGAAATTCTGTAGATGTCGAATGTTTGTTTAGTAGGATATTCTTTTGTATCACTTATTTTATTCCTTTACTATGTCTATTCAGGCATTGAATAAGGCTGCTTTGCACCACTTAATATTGAAATAGATTATTTTTTGATTTTTGAGATGTTATTTACTGTCAATTTGCTAATACTCTGTGTATTATATTAACATTGGCAAGTTAAGAAATTGATTCTCCTTTTTCTTGGCAACTTTGATTTTAAATTGAATATTTTGTTAAAATTAGTATACATTATAGATCTTTCATTGTTACTTAATTCTTTATTATTTTATGGCTTGATTAAATTTTTATTTTTTTATTATAAAAGTTTTTGCTTAATAATTCAGATTTATTTTTTATTTTTACAACAGGATGAATTGTATATACAATAAAAAGGATTCATTACTATACATAAAACTCGTAGAATGTATAAAGTTGAAACATTTTATATGTATTGCATACTAATTCTTGAAATAATGGATCTATATAAATTCCTGCAACTGTATTATCTTTCCAAAAATATGATTATTTAGTAGCATTTCAAACATGCAAAGCAATAAATATTTTTTTAAAAAATTGTTTTATAAGACATTTATTCAAAATTAAATTAGAAATTTATTAGATGGTTACCAGACAAATATTTCCTTACAATTTAAACAAATAAAATAATGAATAACATTTAAGCTTTGATATATCCTAACAATAACACTGAAATGGATTTTCCAGAATAGCAAAAAAAAAAAAAAAAAAAAAAAAATCAAATGAATAAAAAAATAACAGTTAAATCATGCTATTTTTTATAATTACCAGGAATTTCTTTATAAAAAAAGTATATTGAATGTCACAAATTTGCAAGGGAACAGTTTTGCTTACAAAGCAAGAAATGTATTTCATCCCATCTGCTGGGAAACTAAATATTTTAAAATATAAATAAAATGTATATTTTAACTAAAAGCAAATCAAAGCACAAGATTGCTTTGTTGGACATTGCACAAATGTTTCTGGTCCCTGCAATCGAAAGTTTAAGAATTGCCGCTTTAAAGCATGATATTAATAAATAATTTCTGAATGGAGTAAGATCCATCTTGTGTAATTACAGGGTTTTTTCACTGATTGTTAACACACATTTTATTGGAATATGTCACTTTTACCTCTGTCTGGTTCAAATTTTATTCTTTATCACTGATTGACTCTGCTCAAGAAAATCCCAAACTCCAGTCTTTTATTTCTTGTTACTTTCATTCTTTTGCATACATTTAATTTTAAGTAGATAGATTTTTTCCAGAACCCCCCTCCAAAAAAAAAGGTAAGATTTATTTAATCTTAATTTTTTGATTGAATAATTTTTAAACATGTGTTTGTCACAAAATGTTCAAAGAGTCTCAGTGCTAAAAATTCAAACCAACAAAACATCACCTCTAATTCTCAATTTCACCCCGAATAGAAAATGCACTTATTAATCTGACCTCATCCTCTTTTAAACTGTTTGAAATTTCAAATATTCTTATACTGTTAACCTCCTTTAAACATTCATTTTCATGTATAATTGAAGTTTTAACATTAATTCAATATGAAAATTTTTAACTTTTATCTTCTATTTCAGAATCTGATATGATTGTTCAAGTTCCTTCATGGAATGATAACTAGTTCTAATTTTGAAAGGGGCATGGCAAATGAGAAAACCTCTGAAGATTTCAAAATTTAGTATACTGAAATCAAACTATACAGTTATGCTTTTTACTGCAACTTTTTTGAAAATATTTACTTCCAAAAACTAATATCAAGGAATATTTGAATGATAAGCTGTGGCAATGAATATCAAAGGAAGTATTTTTTCCCAAAACAGTAAGAAAAAAATTGGAGCTTAAGCTACTGTTAGTCTGTTTAGACATGGATACCAAATGTATTTAAAGGTTTCTTCAAAAGTTTAATATAGACAAAAAAGTTTTCTTTTTTCTTCTCTCACTGGAATATGAAAATGTAATAATTGCATGAATTAATATGATGCAAGGATTCTCAGAGTTCTAAAAGAAAAAGAAATTAAAGATTAAAAAAAAGAAGAAATGGAACTCTCTAAATACAGAGTGTTTTACTGAAGTTAATTATTTTTTAGGGAAAGTTATTTAATAATGCTTACAAAGTGGAAATCGAAATATTTTCGAGGACTATTTAAGAAATTCAACTTTTAAATTATTTGATCTGATAGAACAGCAATATAATGAAGGTAATACTTGATTAGTAAAAGAAATAATTTTAAATATTCAGCTTAAAAATACTTAATTTTTATTTGAATGATCTAATGTTATGCAATGGTTGAGTTAATTTTGTTTTATATAAATTGACCTATTAATTTTTTGAAAGCATTTTTTGAATTCTACAGCCTTTTAAAGTAATTTAATTACCTCTTTGAAGCTATTTCACATTTTTGTATGTGTGTTTGCTTTTTATGTGTCAAAACAAGGTTCATGCCTGTTTTGAATTATTGGTGAAGAAGTTCTTTCATACTGTTTCTTGTAAATTTGCCTTCCATTGTTTACGATAAGCTAATACTCTTTATTCTAAAGTTTCTCTTGAATAGAATTTATTAACTATTAATTGAATATATTCTAGATTTTTATTTACTCTTAAATACATGGAAATCAATCTGAGCCACCTGGATAATAAATGTACCATTCTCAATCTGTATTAGAATGTGTGATGTTAAGCTGTATTTAATTTTGTGCACAACCTGACAAAAACAAAAATAGCTGCAATTTCAGTACTGCATTAAAGAAAAATCTGTCTCTTATGCAAAGTAATATAATTGTAAGCCAGTAAACTTTGATGTGTATTAAAGGAAATTCTTCTACATTAAGAGGCAAGATGGATCGTGGTGGAAATAACTTGAACCCTCAAGTATCTATTGATGCCAACGAAAACCATTATGTTTGTGAAATATGCTACAGGGCTTTCTCTCAAATTGGTAATTTAAAAAGGCATCTACGTGTTCACACCAAGGAAAAGCCTCATGTTTGTGAAATATGTAACAAGGATTTCTCTCAAAGAAGTACTTTAAAAATGCATCTACGTTTTCACACCAAGGAAAAGCCTCATGTTTGTGAAATATGTAACAAGGCTTTCTCTCAAAAGGTACTTTAAAAATTCATCTACATGTTCACACCAAGGAAAAGCCTTATGTTTGTGAAATATGTAACAAGGCTTTCTCTCACAGACGTATTTTGAAAGCACATTTATTGATTCATTCCAGGAAAAGCCTCATGTTTGGAAATATGTAACAAGGCTTTCTCAAAGAGGTGTTTTGAAAACGCATTTACTTATTCATTCTGGTGAAAAACCTTATGTTTGTGAAATATGTAACAAGGCTTTTCTCGAATTTCTACTTTAAAATTATCTACGTGATTTTTGTGAAATATGTAACAAGGCTATTTCTCAAAGTTCATCTACGTTTTCACACTAAGGAAAAGCCTCATGTTTGTGAAATATGTAACAAGGCTTTCTCTCAAAGTGGTAATTGAAAAATTCATTTAATTATTCATACCAAGGAAAAGCCTCATGTTTGTGAAATATGTAACAAGGCTTTCTCTCAAAGAGTTGTTTTGAAAAAACATTTACTTGATTCATTCCAGTGAAAAACATCATGTTTGTGAAATATGTAAGAAGGCTTTCTCTCAAATTAGTGATTTAAAAAGACATATTTCTGTTCACACTAGGGAAAAGCCTCATGTTTGTGAAATATGTAACAAGGCTTTCTCTCAAAGAGGTCATTTGAAAAGACATTTACTTATTCATACAAAAGAAAAACCTCATGTTTGTGAAATATGTAACAAGGCTTTCTCTCAAAGAGGTCATTTGAAAAGACATTTACTTATTCATACAAAAGAAAAACCTCATGTTTGTGAAATATGTAACAAGGCTTTCTCTCGATTTAGTAATTTAAAAATGCATCTACTTGTTCACACTAAGGAAAGGCCTCATGTTTGTGAATTATGTAACAAGGCTTTCTCTCAATTTAGTAATTTAAAAAGACACCTGCATGTTCACACCAAAGAAAAGCCTCATGGTTGCGATGTTTACATCAGAGCTTTCTCAGAAAGTCAAGATTAAAAAGGCATACACATGTTCACAGCAAGTAGAAGCCTCATGTTTGTGAAATATGCAACAACACTTTCTCTGGAATTGGACAGTTAAAAAATCATTTGCTTGTTCACACCAATGTAAAATGTCATGTTTATGAAATATGCTTCTAGTCTTTCTCTCAAAGTGGTATTTTAAAAAGGCATTTGCAAGTGCAAATAAAGGAAAAGACTCATATTTGTGAAATATGCAAAAATGCTTTCTCTAAAATTAGTGATTTAAAAAGATATCTGGATGTTCACACCGAGAAAGGCTCATTTTTGGAAATACCTGTATGCAACAAGGCTTTCTCTCAAAGAGTTTTTTTGAAAACACATTTACTTATTCATTCTAGTGAAAAATCAAGTTTGTGAAATATGTAACAGGGCTTTCTCTCAAATAGGTAATTTGAAAGAACATGTACTTAAACATACCTAAATAAATCCTCATGTTTGTGAAATGTGCATCAAGGCTTTCGTACAGAGTTGTAGTTTGAAAAGAGCATGTGTGCGTACACACATAGGAAAAGCCTCATGTTTGTGAAATATGCAACCAGGCTTTCTTGCAAAGATGTTGTTTAAAACAACGTTTGTATGTTCATATCAAGTAAAGGCCTCATGTTTTTGAAATAAGCAGCAAAGCTTTCTCTTAAAGTATGAATTTAAAACAACATCTGTGCATCTCTACGAAAGAATAAGACACATATTTTTTAAAAAATATGCAGTAAGTCTTCCAATGAAATTAAGAGATTTAAACTGACAATAACATTTATATGAACGAAAAACCCTCATGCAAAAAGGCTTTCTCATCAAATGATACTTTAAAAAGAACATTTGCTTACTAATGCTAAACAAAAACCTTAGTTTTGCAATATCTGCAACTATTTATGAGATGGATGAAGCTTAAGAATATTTTTGTCTAAAAATGTTTATACTTGGAAAAAGTTCAGATTTTTTCTTTCTTTTATAGGCATTACTTAAAAATGTCATTTTTACATTGAAAAATAATTAGAAATACCAGGTACGTGAAAAAATAAATCAAATTTTAATTTAGAACCATTTAATCTGATATAACTACACTCATAGACCTAATCTTAGAAGACTACTTACTGTTCAATGAATCATTTTACATTACTGTTATATTTGTATCGATCTTGGAGTAATTTTTATGTCAAATGTGTTCATTTTTACAAATAAAAATTAATATTACTGATTTAGAGGAAAAATGTGTTCATTTTTTTTTTGACAAATAAAAATAAATATTTTTGTTTTGCATCAGTGGTAGCCAACCATTTTGGGAGGAGTGCCACAATTTGATTAAAAAAAAAAAAAAACAATGCCTGACAATTCCAACTTTTCCATGCAGGGGGGGGATGTTACTTATGTTCTGATTATGGAATGTTTTTGCAAATAGCATATTTTGTTATGCAAGTCTAAGTTATGGAAAGTTAAAATTATAAGAAATAAGACTTAAGTAAAAATCTTCTTTTTATTGAACATTTTATATGTTCAATCAGTTAAGTTATGGGTATTAAAACATGAGTAACTTAAAGTATTTCTTTCTAAATTATTAAAAACTCATTTGTGCTTGCTGAATGTGGCTTCTAAATTCATAGTCTTTTTTTTTTACAAAGTCATTTGTTTTAGGATTAGTTGTTGAAGATGGTATCATAACTAGAAGGTTTTAGATACATATCAATTACTGTTGAGCAAAATTTTGATCTTTTTTATGTTCCTAATAATAATAAAATTTGTTCAGAAACTTATGATACAAAACTACTACAATATTTGACAACCAAACCGTGTGAATTTAAAAAATTGCTTGTTACAAATTTTGACACGGTAGGGTGTCGTGTGCAGACATAATTTGCTGCCCCTCCTGAGAATTTTTCATATTTTGACTAATACTTATATGTTTAATGACTTATTATTATTTTGTTTTTAATTATTTATTGCAATATGTATATATTTAAATACTTATTGCAATATGTATACATTTAATTTACTCATTGCAATACTTGTATATTTAATTACTTATTGCAATATGTATATTTATTATTTAATTGTGTTTTATTGTATTGCAATACTTATATATAAAAAAAATAAAAATCATGAACCTGAATTTTTAAAACTACTAAAAGAGATAGCGTAATAGTAATGAAAGCAGCACAGTAGGTGAACTCGAATGTCAGCTTCCATACTAGGTGATGTAATATTTATTGAGGGTATAATTATTTTTTAAAGTACAATATACAGTTATATATTAGCCAAAAATTTCAAAATAAAGAACAGTTTTAATTTTTGTAAAAAAAAAAAATCAAAATAACCATTCTAAGCACAAGACTCTGAACGTTCGCCATAGATATTTCTGTGTAACTCTAGAAATTCCAAAAAAAAAAAAAAAAAAAACCATTTTAATAGACAGATTTAAAAATTGTACTTGTAAAGGCAAGGTACATCCAAACTTTCTATCTATACATATTTCAAAAATAAAGAAATATATTTTAATCTTTATTGAAATAATGAATATTTGTGTTCTTTTTTTTTTAGGAAGTTACACATTTTTTGAATTTATATCTTTGTTCCTAATCGGAAGCACGGTCTGTAATCAGCACATCGAATATTTTTAAAAAGTCAAATAAATTATGTATTTTAGTTTTAAATATTTGTTCGATGTAAGGCATAAAAATATAATGAGCTATTAAAATGAAAATCTTAAAAAGTTAAATTCCGAAAAACTTGGAAAGTGATTTGTAATTACAGTCGAACCTCCATGTAACGAACCTCTATATTGCGAATTTTTCTACAAAGCGAACTTTTTCCAGAAACCAAGAGAACATTTCAAAATTTTTTTTCTCAAAATAACCTCCCAACAGCGAAGTGAATTTGCTATATAACGGACTTTTTCTCTTGTGATTCAATTTTTTTTCATCCTATTTTTAAATTATTCCTGGACATTTCAAGTTTTTCTCTCTTTTAACACATTTTATGGCATTTACTAGCTGCATGGCCGAGCCTTGCACGGGCTTTCTCTACTTTTATAAATAAATTATCCCTTTCCTTCACAAAATCAGCACTTCTAATACTGTTTTTCAAATTGACTTCCACCTCCTCCGCTTATCCTGGCGTTGCTCACGCTTTTACCGAGTGTATAACTAAAAATTCCCTGTTTCAAAATTGTTTCGCTTCTTTTCTTTGTGAGACAGGTTTATTTCCCCCCGGCGTTGCACGAACATTTTTAAAAGCATAAACATATATTGTCATGGAAATTCCCCTTCCCCTCTCGCTATCAGAGCTCTTGAGTAAGTGAATAGTGGGACTTTAATATTCACTCATACACTTTGCAACTTTTTAGGCCCCGGAAACGAAAATGTACCTTTTTTTAAAATAGTTGTATGTTGAAAAAATTAGAAAGTTTTATAATTACAAAATTTCACAACTGTATTAAATGTTGAATTAAAATTGTGAGCATTTTTTGAATTGTTCGATACACGGAAAAATAAGTTTCTTGCAACTAGTTTTTATAAACGAAGAAGTTATATAACCTTTGAATTTGATATGTAGTTACTAAATATTTAAAATTTGAGTACTTTTTAAAAATTCACAGAAAAAGATTTCGACATTTTATTTATTAAATTACCAACTCTAAAAGATCAAAGTATGAGTTTTTTAAAAATCATTTTCATATAAACGCATCGATATTGATTCATTTTAGAAAAAAATCATAAAATATGTAAGTTATCGTTGATTTATATATAAAAAAAAACAAACTGTATTCTGCCGCGAAATAAATAATCTCTCCAATTACAAAATTGCTGGTGAAGTTATTAAATGCGCGAATAAAATTTTGAGTGATATAGTTTTGAACCCTTGTACAATCGTTAGTAATGAAGCGCTTTAAACGATCGCGTCGCGCAATCTTCGGGAAAAAACAAGAAAAAAAACCCTTTAAAATAAAAAGAAGAGATTTTTAATTTCGCCAAATCTGGTGATTTTCAATATTTATAGTCTCATTTTTTAAGTTAATGGCTTAAATTTCATATATCGATTGCAAACAAAAAATGTAACAAAAATAATGCTTAAATATTTCTCACAAAAAAAAGTAAGTAAACGAAAAACACAAATCTTTTTTAAATAAACCGTAATTTTTTCAATCTTTGTTGAGATTACGGATAATGTCGTTCTAAAAACGGAAAAAAAGGTTTCTAGAGATTATACTTGTGAATGAAGTTTTTAAGCAATTGAATAAAATTGAGTATTTTTTGAAAACTCGTAAAAAAAGTTTTTGACTTTTTATTTTTTAAAGGATTGATTCTAAGAGAAAAAGCAGGAACTTTTTTAGTGTAGAATATATCATTTCATTAACGCGAACGAAACGATTTAGAAATCATTTTCATAAAAGCGTATCGATTTTTATTCATTTTAGAAAAAATCGTAAAAAATAGAAAATATCACATTATTTTGTAAAATAAATTATACCATTTCGTGGCAAAGTAAATAATCTTTCCGATTCTGTAATTATTTTTTGTCTCAATCTCATAAAAAAATTAGATCGTAATTTAAAAACGTATGGGATAAAAAAAAAATTCAAAATATTGGAACTTTGCCGCAAGTGGAAAAAAGTAAAATAATTATTGTTTAGAGGTTTTTAATTAATATCTTCTTAACTAATTGCAATATCAGAATATAAATGGTCAAAACGGATTCCTCGGATCATTCCCCAATTTTTGGTAACTTCGACGAATTTCTGCATTGTGCGGATCGTGAGAAGATGCACCTAGTCGCATAGATACATAGACACGTTTGTCTACCTTCTCGAATTTTAATAGTGTAGAAAATTATTTATTTATATATTGCGGTTATAAACTCAACTGTAGCCGAGTGGTATAGGTATCGGATCGTGGCTTGCCTTGTCACGGGTTCGAGCCCAGTACCACTAAAGAACCGCCGTGTAAACCGCTAAATCTTTGATATTTTTTTTCAAGTTTGAGAAGTATTTGTAGTTTTTTGTAATGAGATATCGTTTCTGAAAACATATATATATATATATATATATATATATATATATATATATATATATATATATATATATATATATATAGTTTAGCTTCAAAAGCGCGAATGACATCCATCATGACGATAACTGTTTTATTCGGGCCTTGAAGCATTATGTTCAATTCATTGAAATGTTGGCATATGTGTCTCTAAAAAACATCAATTTTAAAAGCCACATAATATCCATCAACTGTGGGTATTGTTCAATTTTTCTCTCATTTTGTAGAAACAGTCTGATTTCTTCCAATCAATCAGCAAATCTTTGAAGTACGTTCCCGCGGCTCAAGCAGCGGACATTATTATACATTAGTAAGCCATTATACGCCGAATTGACTTCGTCTAACAAAGCATCAAACATTCTTTTATTTAAAGCCTGCGACGATATGAGGCTGACTATTTTTGTGACTAGAGTTATTACATTATCAAGAGATGTTAAACCACTCTTTGCACATAAGGCTTGTTGATGAATAATGCAGTGGCATTTAAGAATCGAATGTCCTACGTCTGTTTTAAATAAAGAAATGAAACCATTTTTTTTTTTTTTTTTTTTTTTTTTTTTTTTGCCTACCATATTTGGAGCACCATCAGTGGTTACTGAAACAATTTTTTTCAAATCAATTTCTTTCTCAGCAAGGGAGTTTCTTACTGCTGTACAAATATCTGTGCCCTTTGTAAAGGGTGTTTTTTTAGAAGTATAGAAATTTAAATTGCAATAAAACAACGATGTATTATTCGATTGACATGAATTTTTTTATTCGAAAGATAATCTTGTGGCATTACATTTTAAATATGATTTCTGGCATATGACTGCCACGGCTGGCTCGGATGTAGTCCAATCTGGACGTCCAATTTTCGATGACTTTTTCCAACATTTGTGGCCGTATATCGGCAATAACACGGCGAATGTTGTCTTCCAAAAGGTCAAGCGTTTGTGACTTATCCGCATAGACCAATGACTTTACATAGCCCCACAGAAAATAGTCTAGTGGTGTTAGATCACAAGATCTTGGTGGCCAATTCACAGGTCCAAAATGTGAAATTAGGTGGTCACCAAACATGTCTTTCAATAAATCGATTGTGGCACGAGCTGTGTGACATGTTGCGCCGTCTTGTTGGAACCACAGCTCCCGGACATCATGATTGTTCAATTCAGGAATGAAAAAGTTAGTAATCATGGCTGTATACCGATCACCATTGACTGTAATGTTGTGGCCTTCATCGTTTTTGAAGAAGTACGGATATATGATTCCACCAGCCCATAAAGCGCACCAAACAGTCCGTTTTTCTGGATGTAACGGTGTTTTCGACATACACTTGTGGATTAACTTCACTCCAAATGCGGCAGTTTTGTTTGTTGACGTAGGCCATTCAACCAGAAGGGCGCTTCATCGCTAAACAAAATTTGCTTATGAAATTCGGGAACAACGGTAATCTCGTTTTGGGCTCATTCGACGAATCTACGCCTTGCTTGATGATCGTTTTGATGAATTGCCAAACCAAACTGAGAATAAATCACTTTACAGCTGTTAAATCGGTCGCCATCTAGGAAAGTAATGCCAACTTAAACTTCTATACCTGAAAAAAAACACTCTTTAGTTGTTAACAACGATGTTATCACAATTAATTCTTCCTTAATAATGTTTCTTACACAATATCGAGCAAAGACAGCTAAACGTGTCGATTTAGTAATGTCAATACTTTCGTCAAGACATAGCGGTATAAAAGGAGTGGAGTTAATGTCATTTTTTTGTTGATCTGTAACATTTTCTGCCAATTTCAAGATTCTATCTTTCATTGTATTTCTAGATAGAGAAACATCTTTGATGCGCTGGATTATCTTATCTTTATTATCAAAATCATCAAAAAGTGAGGGCGCACATGCCAACCAAGCTTCCTTCAAAAACTCTCCCTCTTTAAAAGGTTTATCATTACGAGCAATGGCATTTGCAGCCGAGTAACTTGCCGCACTTGTGTGACAATTCTTGCTTACATATTTAAACATAGACGTCGACTGTTTATTTAGTCTTTTATTGCACTCGCAATTAATTCTTTTTGCTCTGGTTCGCTTTCTTCACAAAAGGATTTGTGATTTGTTTCAAAATCCCGTTTTACAGACGATGTTCTGCATACCACTGTTCCAGAACATAAAACACACACCGCTTTGTCACCTTTATTGATCATGCCATATTTCTCAGCCCACCAAGTTTGAAATTCTCTGCAACACTTACTATCTTGCACTTTTTTTTGCTGAACTAGCCATGTTAAATAGCAGCTATAAAATCATAAATTTAACACAAATAAACTTTAAATGTACAGTTGTGTCGACGAAATTGACTATTCTGTGTGCTCTCGCTTGATCACCCCCCTCCAAAAAACCTTTTTCACTGACTGCGCACGACTGCAGGCTCATGCGCAGATTTATTTGTTTTAGAAAATTGAGTACTTGTACGGGATTTATGTAGTGTCTGCTCTTTCGCTTTTGTCGCAGGTCATTAAAATTTGTAAAAATAAAGCAGTGAGAGTTACTTTATGAATTAGACTTACAAGACAAGAATTAGATCACATTAATAAATTAGATGTGTACAAGCTGAACTATTAATGTATAAACGTTAGAATATATTTTTTAAACAACTTGAATATATTTAGAAATAGTTACATACACACACTATGCGTAGATAAACTTTGGATCATTAGCAATTATAATACACGAAGTATTTAAGCAAGACATAACAAACGAGTCTGCTCCCCGACTTGTCGGCGTCGCGACGGATCACTCACGTTTGTTCATAATACTTCATAGTAAACTTAATTATTTTAAGCTAAAATGCAAATCGTTCTTGATCGATGGCGTGCCCGAAATATTCTGTCGCGTGCCATTGGTTCGCCATCCCTGCATTAGATACTGTAGAAGTGAGTTATCTGAGCTTAGTGAGAGGTTGCCTTTATTGCAGCTTCACATGAATGTTTCATAGAGCTGAAAATAGTTTTATATTCTTCCTTCGTTATAACATGATGCCAGGAACCAATTACATCCTCATAGTCATAGTCATCCTTAAAGTTCTTTTTTATTTCATGGGTACCTTATTCGGACCAGAGTATTAAAAAAATGCAGCACATTTTCGATAGGATTGATATTAGGACGGTTTCCTGGCCAGGACAACAACTCAAGGATCTTAGAACGTTACCAGTCTTTTAATTACTTTACTGTTTTGCAAGCTGCAGAATCTTTCTGAAAAATAAATGAGGCATTGTTGATAAATAGACAGATCCCCCCCCCTGACGGAAGGAAGAGAAGTTTGGGTTCTAGAACGGTGTCAATATATTTTACGACATTCAGTGCCCCATCGATGATATGAAGGTAACCTTGCCATCTGCTGATATGAATGACTAAATTATAAAACTATGTGGGTACTTCACAGTTATCTGGATGCAGTCAGGATGTTGCATTTCTGCCATTCAACGTCTTACATATTTTAGGCTATCACTATCGAAAACGATATCTTAGTTTCGACTCTCCATATGACTTGTGAACAAAAGTCGTTTTTCAATTGACGTGTTCCATTGCCAACTATAGTCTCTTTTAGTGCTGCTATAAACCGACGTACGGCTTTTTACGTGGAATTCTACCTTTTAGTCTTACATCTGCTAATCGATTCCTGATTGTTTTTGAACTGACAGAAACACCAGCATCACTCGGATCACTTCTGATGGCTTTAGATGAAATCCTTTTATCTCTGAAACATAGTATTTTTTTTAATCTTCTGACATCAGCAAATGCGGTGCACTTTTTTCGGCCTTTTCTGCTTTTTTTCCCCATTAAATTTGTCTCCTGATATCTTAAACAAAACTTTTAGTTTCCAGATGTAGTCAGTGAACTACCCACCTGTAATGTAATTTTATTATAGAAAATACCACTTTCTTGTCACACATGTGTCCAATCTACTCTTTTATTTGATGTTATCGTTTCTTGACTAAATATCATTGCTGTCCTGACCAATAAACAGTTTCGACCTCAATCCTTTCAAAACCTTTTGGCACCTTTTTAAAACGCTTGTCCGAATTAGGTACCCATGAAATTAAAAAGAACTAATTGAGGATATAATTGTTTCCTGACATCATGTAATAACGAAGGAAGCGCTGAATACTATTTTCAGCTCAATGAAACACCGATGTAAAGCTGTTATGAAGAATAAAGGCAAACTCACTAAGCTCTGATAACTCACTGCTAAAAAAATCAGTATCTAACGTATATCGACAATTAATGCAGCAGAACTTTTTTTGAGTTCCAAATATTTGTATTTTGTTTTTTGTATTGAATTCAGTAAAAAATTCTCTTTAAAATAATACAAAGTACTTTGCAGTTTGTGCAACGTAAAATTTTTTATAAGCATCTTTACCAGCGGTGCTTCACCTCTTTTTAAGCTGGGCCACATACATATGGCAACTATTTCACACGAGCCGCAAAATGAGGATTAATAGTGATGTGGGACGGGGGAGTTATAAAATCATGGACATTTAAAAGGCAGAAATTGAACAAAATATTAGTAATTTTTTGAATTTCATTTTAAAACCATAATAAACTCCATCCAACTAAACTCGCAAAAAAAAAAAAAAAAAAAAAAAAAAAACAGGTTTCATGCTTTTTTACTCTGTTATGAAGTAATTTCGATTTTATTTCATCTATTATATCCCAAGTCCCTCAACGCCAAATATTTTGATACTGTTGCAACGATTTTTTTAAGAAAACAAATTCCTCTCGTCTTGAAACAGAGAGAGAAAAGGAGGCATATTGAAGGATTGATATAGGGACGAGTAAAATTATATATTTTTAAATAAAACATTTTCACAACAAACTAAATAAGTTATTCATATATGTTTGGGTTTTTTTTTTCGATGAAACAGTCAAGATCTCGATCGTCTTGAAATAACAGATATTATTTTTTTCACTAGGAAGACACGAGAGTTAATTAAAAATTAGTTTCACCAATAGAATGGTCGTTATTCCCTGTTATTTGTTAATCTAACCATTACAATTACAAAGAAAAGAAAAGAAACTCTCCGGCTATTCCGACGAGCAACACATCGATGGCAAACTTGATATATGGGTTGCTTCATTGATAGAATTTCTCCTCTATATACATTTTTAAAACATTGATCTTAAATAATTCAATTGCTTAAGGCCACTGGCCACTCAGAAATATCCGGGAGGGGGGCAGTGCACATGCGGGCCGAAGGCTCAGTATTGCTGATCTACACTATTAACATTCGAAGATAAACGTATCTATCTATCTAATCGACTAGGTGTATCTATCTTCTCACGAACCGCACGACGGATAAACTCACCGAAGGTACCAAAAGATCGGAAATGATCAGTTTTGACCATTTATGATCCGATATTGTAATAAGTTAAATAGGTAGTAATTAAAAACCTTCAAACGCATAATTATTTTACCCCTGTCGGCATTTTTCCTCGCTGAGCGTCGAAGTTTAAATATTTTTCGACGTTTTTTTAATCCCAGACAATTTTAAACACGATCTAATTTTTTTAATGAGACTCAGACAAAAATAATTACAGAATCGGTAAGATCATTTACTTCGCCACGATACGGTATAATTTATTTTACAGAATAATGTTATTTACTATTTTTTTACGATTTTTTCTAAGATGAGTAAATACCGATACATTTTTAAGAAAATGATTTCTGAATTAATGCTTTGAATTTCCTTTCGCGTTAATGAAAGGATATTCTACACTAAAAAAGTTCATGCTTTTCTCTTTTAGAATCAGTCATTTAAAAAATAAGTTGTGAAAAAAAATTTTTTTTTTTTTTTTACAATTTTTCAAAAAATATTCAAAATTTTATTTAAATACTTAATAACTTCTTTATTTATAAAAAATAATGTCATGAATTTTTTTTCCGTGTGTAGAACGATATTATTCGTAATCTGTACAAAGATTGAAAAAATAACTTAAAAATTACGGGTTTTCTTTAAAAAAAATTGTGTTTTTCGTTTTTTTCCCCTTTTTACGAGAAATATGCAAGCATTATTTTTGTTACCTTTTCTGTTTCAAAATTACCGTTATTTGCAATCGTTATATAAAGTTTGAAGGCATTAATTTAAAAACGACGCCCTAAAAAAATTAAAACTCAAACAAGAAACGCAATTTTACAATAGCCTAAGGCAGGGATGGCGAACCAGTGGCACGCGTGCCATCAATGGCACGCGACACAATATTTTCGGCATGCCAGTGATCAAAATGGTTTGCATTATATTTCAAAATAACGAAGTTCACTTTGAAATATTACGAAGAAACGCGAGTGATCGGTCAAAGGGCGACGTCTCTTAGTTATTGCCACATAGTTACGTGTTGGACTACAGTTCTTAAATAGTCGACTCTCGATAATTCGAACTTTCTATAATACACGAACCTCTCGCTAATTCGAAGTATATGCTCAGAACCTAGAAAAATTCTTGATATTTCGAACTAAAACCACACGTTTTGGTACTCTCAATATTTCGAAGTAAAATTTGTGGTTGGCCAGACTACAACACGCAATAATTCGAAGTTATCCTATAAAACTCTCGATAATTCGAACCTTCAATATTATGAAGTTAGATTCACTTCCTGTACCTAATTTTCCCACCAGCACTTTGGCCGCGGTAGCCGAGTGGTATAGGTATCGGATTGTGGCTTGTCTTGTCACGAGTTCGATCCCAGTACCCCTAAAGACACGCCGTGTAGGGCAGCGATGCACGTTAAATCTGTCGAGAGCTGAAACGTCCACCCGTTGGTGTGGTGTGGTAGTTAGGAGAGGGGGGTGCCAGCTCAGGTGTCGTCCACGTCACTTGACCATGGTTCAAAATTACGTGGTCCGTCGCCAAAAGCCCTCGTGTAGCTGAACAGTGCGACGTTAATATTCAATCAATCAACCCACCAGCACTTTTTACTGAACTTTTTTCGTCCAAATTGTGCATGTTGATAGAATAACTACTGTGACGTCTTACGCGTCTTTTCTTTAACAAGTCCTTTGGGTTCTTTGGTTTAGAATTAATGGCAACTCTTTTCCAACCAAATCCAAGAAAGGAGAAGTGAAGAGATGCAAATAATATAGGATAAATATAGGATATTAGAGTAAGCGTCACGGCAATGATGGCAATGTAATGGTAGTGTAAAGGAATGTTCAACAATTAAAGTGCGTTGTGGCTGTGGATGATAATTGAAGTTCGTCGTTTAAAGCTTCAAGTTCTACGTGTCGTGGATAAACATATTGGTGATCGATTAGAAGTTAAACGTAAAGCTGCATACCTTGTAGATAAAGACAAATTTATTACAGAATAATATAAGGTAGGATTGATTACTTATTATTATTATATTTGAAGATTAGACGGTTAAAAAAAATTATTGAGATAGGTCTGTATTATATTGTGTGTTGCGTATTGCGTCATCGTAGATTCTCTCATTCATTAATTTATAATATTATATTTGTTCAAAAAGTTTAAGTTTAATATCTTAATAAAGTCATATTAAGATAATGTTTGATTCTAGTTCTTACGATAACCCTACACCTCTAGCTCACGCTGATACTTCGAGGGATGTATTTCCAAGGGGAGGTACATCACACTACTTTGTTTATTATATTTCCGGTATTTCCTAAGCAGAATTTTGATTTATTCCTAAGCCATCTATTTTTTCTTTTTCCGTTGATACCCAAGCTGTAGATGGATAAAGGAAAAACTGCTTTCTTTTTTATTCACTGTGCAGTAATGAATGATTCTTCCTTTTACAAGTATTGCACAATAATTTTGATTTGCATTGAGTATTTATTACTAATATTGAGTCACATTTAAACAGATGTTTTTTTTTTTTAAAAAATAAAGCACTTAAACTACATACAAGATTATTCAGCAGAATTGTTTCATGGCAGAGAATTGAAAGCGAGAAATAAAACCTTTATATAAAAATGCACGAGGCAAAGACAGGAGAGACAGAGATTTAACTTTATTCTATTATTTTTTTTAAAAAAAGAGCTGTAATGTGCCACTAAGAATTGCTCCACGTGCCATAGTTGTCGACCCCTGTCATTAAGTATACCCCGTAGCTGACTGTGAACTGTGAATACGCCTTGTGTTAATTTTATAGATTCAAAATTTTAAATTAAACATATTATTTTACTAAAGTTGTGGTGATTTACGTTTCCTACTTGTTAATTTCGATAAACCTTGGGCCACTAATTTACACCTCATCTCAGCGTCGACTTATCACGCGAAAGGAACGACATGTCTTCTTTTTAAAAGTACTAGTGCTTAACAATTTCTGGAAAGCAAAATGTGATAGAATCAGTTGAAGAAGGGGAGAGGTATGTCGATGTAGTCAAAGCATTTGAAATCCCACTGAGCTCGCTCTCCACTATTCTGAAGAATAAAGAGAAAATCTTTAGTGCATCTTCGAGTAGTGAGAAAATGCGTTAGTAAAGGTAATTTTCCACGTTTTGAACAGTGTTTAGTTTCATGGATGAGACACAGTGTCGAGGACAGAATATTCCTATGGGTGGCTCTGTATTGAAGGAAAAGGCTAAAACATTCGCCAAAGAATTGCGAACCGAGTTTTTGGCTAGCGAGGGATGGCTTACAAATTTTAAAAAAAGGAATGGGATAGTCTTCAAAAAAAATGTGCGGGGAAAGCTCAAGTGTCGACATTAACGTTTGTTCTAAGTGGAACGAACGGAACTAAGTCAACACGGATGAAACCGGACTCTTTTTCAAGTGTTTGCCAGAAAAAACATTTACATTAAAAAAAATGCCATGGAGGAAAACACAGCAAGGAGAGGTTAACTATTTTACTGGCTGCAAACATGGACGGCTCAGAAAAGATTACTCCTCTCGTCATAGGAAAATCTGCAAAACCTCGGTGTTTGAACGGCATAAACTCGTTCCCTACCAAATACCGCTCAAACAAGAAGGCAAGTAGGACCACCGAACTCTTTAATTAATGGTTGGTCCAACTGAACTCGGATATGAAAAGAGAGAAACGACATATTCTCTTATTTTTAGACAACTGTACTGTGCACAATAACGCACCACCTTTATCAAATGTGAAACTTCAATTTTTCCCTCCAAACTCAACCTCCAAACTTCAGCCACTCGACCAGGGCATCATACATTATTTTAAAACTTTTTATCGGCGTGAAGTCGTTAAAACCGTTTTGGATAACCTCGAAAATCAGCAGAATGTAACTACTATTTCTGTTTTAACATGATTGACAAGGCTTGGAGAGCTGTTACTCCTTTGACAATTCACAGCTGTTTTAAAAAGTCAGGCCTCCCCTCGCCGAATCTGGTTGATGTACTGAAATTAACTCACTGAATTTAATGCTGAACTATCCCTTTTTGGGAAGCTCTTCCAGAACAAGAATTGACGTTTGACGACTTCGTGTTGGTTGACACGGACATTGCTGTATGGGGAGCTCTATATGACGCTGAAATTGTGGCTTTGGATCACAATAATACAGAAAGTGATGAAGACGAATAGGAGGAGTTGACTCTTGTAACTTTCAGAAGCTAAAGTGTCACTAAACAAACTACGCAACTTTCTCCTTCAAAATCGTGTTGATGCAGACATTTTACAGGCTTCATTTGTTCTAGAAAAATATATTGACAAAGTTAGATTTAATGTCTTAAAACAAAAAATGATAACATATTTTTTCGACAAAATGGATTAATTATACATATTATGTATATTCTTTTACTAGTTGTTTTCAAGACATAAGTGGATATTTTACGACTTTTATTATAGGACTTTTAACTTCTATTTTATTTTTATACTGTATAAAATGAACTTTAAAAAATTATGTATACAATTATGTGGAATTTTGAGCTGTTCTTATGAATTTTTTGTTTTGAGTATAAACTGGGTTAACGACTGACATTTGTGCGGGCGGAGCCCAATGGATTTCGAATTGTTTCCAAGATTAAGGATTTAGAATTGTTTTGAAGAAAGGACTTTGAATTGTTCTCAAGATTAAGAATCGTGAACTGCTTTGAAACTTGGTGACATCGAAACTGTGCTGAAGTGAGGGAATTTCAATTATATCCAACATTTAGTAGTAAGTGAATAATTTTGAATCTCTAGTAAATTGTTAATAAGTTGTACAGTTGAGGAAGTTTATTTTAAAAGTGGATGAGAAATGGCGTTTTTAGGAAGAGCTATGAAGGTAGATTTAAAGTGTTTGGCGGAAGAATTAGGAGAAACTGTAACGGAAGAAATGAAAGTTCATGCTTTAAAAAAGTTGATAGTAGCAAGTAAGGAGTATGAAGAGGTGTTCGCGAAAGAATTATTACACAGAATAGTAAGCGAAAGAGAAAATGAAATTAAACGCCAAGAGAGACAAGATGAGTTAAAGTGCCAAGATAGAGATGAAATAAAGCGCCAAGAAAGAGAAGATGAAATAAAGCGCCAAGAAAGAGAAGATGAAATAAAGCGCCAAGAAAGAGAAGATGAATTAGAGAAGTTGAAAGATAGAAGCTTCGATGATGAGTAATGGTTTTAGGAGAGAGAGGAATTCTCAGAATGAAGGAATACAAGAACACACACGTACCAGTTGGATTGCAAAAATTAATGCGTACTTTTGACCCCAATGAAGGTGATATAAGTTTTTACCTAATACAGTTTCAAAGACAAGCACGAAGAGTCCATATTCAGGAAGAAGATTGGGTAACGAATCTTGTTGGACTATTGCCGTGAGAAATGGCGAATTTGATTGCCAGGGAACCAGAAGAAAAGGCAAATGATTATGAACATATAAAAGGTATGTTATTAAAAAGACTTAAATTGAGCCCAGAAGCATTTAAAGTAAAATTTAAGAGGCATTGTAAATCGGCCGAGAACACTTGGCGAGATTTTGGGTTTGAGTTGGCGAACTATTTTAATGAGTGGATTTCGGGACTAAAAATCTACGATTTTGACAGGCTGAAACAACTTGTCATTGTAGAGCAAATGAAGGAACAGGTTTCCAGGGATATACAGCAACATTTTATTGATGACTGGAGTAGAATTGTTACAGTTGACGATCTTACTGAGAAGTTAGATGATTATGAAAACGCAAGGCACACACACACACAATATAACCAGGCCACTAAAGCTACTTTGTCTCAACCGTATAGAAATTCCTATCGGAAAAACCTAGCATGTGCAATAGAAAATGTCATACATTTGGTGAAGGATAGAGACAAGAATTAAACAACCGCAGTGGATATGATAAGCGAAATTCTTTCCAAAAATCAGTTACATGTTTCAATTGTGGACGAGTAGGACATTTTGCGAGATTTTGCAGGGATAAGAAAGACGGGAGAGAAAAGACTGAGGGTAAAGTTACTGAGGTAAAGGTATCTGAGGTGCAAGTGGCAGAAGTCAAAGTAGTTGAGGAGGAAAGCAAAGTAGTCACAGCGGAGATTCAACGGCGAAGTTGTAAGGGAAAATAAGAAATGCAGCGCAGTTCAACTAAAAATGTCTGATCTTAAAATAGTAAAAATTTCGTATGGTGGAACAGAATATGAAGCTGTAGTGGATTCAGGGGCACAAATTAGCGTGTTTAAAATCAGTGTCGTGGGAAAGGAAGTAGATTACAAAGGACATATAATGTTGCAACCCGCATTTGGCGATTGTTTAAAGGCTGAACTAAAAGAAGTGGATATTGGTTTGGTAACGAATGGGTAGATTACGCCGGTAATTAAAACGGTGGTGGCAACTGTGGATGGACTGAATACTGACATATTATTGGATACTAAAACGTATGAAGCATTATTAGACAAGAAAGAATATACAGTCCTAGATTTATAGCCGCTATGAACTTAAGATCAGATTCCTCCAAAAAATCGTTAGATGAGAGTGTAAATACTGAAGAGGAAGAACAATAGCCAACTTTAACAGAATATGATGAGGAGAATGGAAATAACACAGAAAAATTCAAGAAAGAGCAACAGATTTGTGATACTCTTCAGGAAGCATGGAATTTTGCTAGGCGAAACAAAGGAGGATATGTGATAAAAAATGATATCCTGTACCATGAAGAGCTATTGGGCGGAAATAGGATAAAACAGTTAGTGATTCCTGAAATGAGGAAGAGGAAAATACTAGAAATTGCGCATAAATCAGTGTTCGGAGCACATCTAGGAGCTCATAAAACAATTCAGAGAATCAAATTTTCGTTTTATTGGCCAGGGATGGTAAAGGAGATTAAAACATATTGTAGTTCCTGTCATGGTTGTCAGCTTAGAAAAGTAATTCGTTCGGTTGACAAAATTCCGATAACACCTGTGTCTCATCCTGAATTGCCATTCCAAGTAGTAAACGTTGATTTAATTGGTCCTGTAGATCCAGTATCATTACAAGGATTAAATACATACTTTGTTTGATGGACCAGCATTCTAGATGGCCGGAAGCAATCCCACTCAAGTCACTAACGGCTAAGAGTATGTGTGAAGCACTGCTCGAAATATTCAGTAGAACAGGAATTCCAGAAGTGATCGTAATGGACAATGCGACAAATTTTACGGCCAGTTTAACGCAAGAGCTTTTGAAGATTTTAGGAGCTTGTCCGCGTTTTTCAACACCATACCATCCAGAAGGAAACGGGTTAATTGAGAGAGGGAACCAAACTCTCAAGAACATGTTGCAACACATTATCAGAGAGGAAGGAAGAAGTTGGCATAGGCACATACCGTTTTTACTATGGGCTTATCGTGAACTTCCAAACGCAACTTCCTGTACACCACCTTTTCTACTAATGTATGGAAGAGATCCGTTGTCTATACTGAAGTCAATTTGAACTGGGAACACGTTGTTACCTCTGAATATGAAGGGATCAGTAGAGAGTTATTTGAAAAAGCTAAAAGAAAAGTTAGAAGTAGCAACCCACAAAGCAAAGTTAACAAGTGACGTGCAACAAGGTAGCTACGCTAAATATTACAACAGGCAAAAGAAACATCGAGAATTTGCACCAGGAGATCAAGTGCTTGTTTTGATACCTGATTCGACCAATAAGCTATATGCTAGATAGACAGGTCCAGTTAAAGTTGTTAAAAGAGTAAAACCAAATTCATATTATTTGCAGATGGGTGGAGGTAATTTGAGATTGCTGCATGTTAACAAGATCAAAGAATACAGAGCGAGAGTTCAAACGGTTGGAGTTATTTATAATATTGATGATGAATTCGGTGAGATATATGAAACGCCAACAGTTCCTGCAGCTGAGAAGAATGACGAAGCATTGGAAAGTGTTACGTTGGATTACTTATCTAAGAAGCAACAAACTCAACTAAAAGATCTTTTATATCGACACAGAACGTTATTTTCTGGAAAAATAAAAAAAGAGCTAAAGTTGGTGAACATGTGATAAAACTGAAGAATGAGGAGGAGACGATGAAACCCAAAACTTATATACCAGAAAACTTAAAGAGAAAAGTAGACGCGCAAATAGACGAATTGTTAGATTTAGGGCTGATTGAACCTGTTGTAAGTGAAATAGCACACCCCGTGGTATGTGTTCATAAGAAGGATGGAACAATTCGGTTATGCATAGATTTCAGAAGCTTGAATGCCCTTACCGTACCGGACTCATATCCAATGCAGAATATGATGGAGTTTAATTTCTTAGTAGGGAAGAAAAAATTCATTACTGTACCAGATATGTTGAAAGGATATTGGTCTATACCAGTGGAAGACAGCAGCAAACATCTAACAGCCTTTCGAACTCATCGAGGACAGTACCAATGGAATGTGTTACCATTTGGGTTAAGAAACGCTGCTGCAACCTACCAGAGAGCCATGTCTAAAGTGGTTCAAACTATATCTGATTTTGCATGTGCGTATATCGACGATTTAGCAATATTCTCTGATACGTGGGAAGAACATTTAAATCATCTAGAAGAAGTTTTCAAAAGATTGGAGCATTTTAATTTCTCAGTGAATTAAGGAAAGTGTGAGTTTGCAAGACAAAAAGTTACATACTTAGGACATGTCATTGGTTCAGGTAGGCATTCTCCCGACAAAGAAAGAATAAAAGCGATTCAGAACTTACAGGCACCAACGACCAAGAAACAACTCAGAAGTGCTTTGGGATTGTGCAATTTTTAGACAGTATATTCCAAACTTTGCAAAAATTGCTCTACCATTGACGGGGCTCACTAAAAAGAAAGTCCCTAATGAGATTCCATGGAGCAAGGAGGCTGAAAATGATTTCAAGGAGTTGAAGACAGCACTATGTGGAATTACAGAGTTGCAGGCCCCAGACATAGAGAAACCGTACTATTTGCATACGGATGCTTCTCAGACGGTGGTCGGATGCTGTCTAGGTAAATTGGATGGAGAAGATAACATTCATCCCATAGCTTTAGGGAGCCAGAAACTGAACCCAAGCCAACAAAAGTAGTCAACAATTGAAAGCGTATGCTATTATTTGGGCTCTAAAAAGATTTGAAACTTTACTGTGTGGAGCAAAGATTTTCTTACTAACCGATCATAATCCTCTAGTATTCCTCACTAGTGCTGCACCCCAATGTCCGATATTGCAGAGGTGGGCGTTGGCCATTCAACGCCATGACATTGAAGCAAGCCACAAGAAAGGATCTAAACTAGTTAATGCAGATGCGCTATCCAGCCTGTAAATGTAAACTGTAATTAAATAAGAACTTTAAGAAGGGTATAAGATTAATTTAGGTTTTAAACATTTTCTTAGCTTTATTGTTAGATGATTAAGTTAAGAAGAATATTTGCGTAAAATTTAATGTTGAGTATTTTTATGTAAATGTATAATATTAAGATTGTGACTAAACAGTGTTTTATTTTGGGTGTAACGTATAACCCTAGATTGTTTTAGCCATACTTGATCTTTGGATCTAATATGACTCTCGGGGGGAAGGTGTTAGGGCAGTGTTTCTCAAACTGTGGGGCGCGCCCCCCTGGGGAGGCGCGATACCCCTGCGAGGGGGGCGCGAGCATATTGAAAATATAAAAGGCTTAAAAAATTATTTTTTGGAATGAAGTAAAACAAAATGTTTTCTGACAAAGTAAAAAATGCACATTTACACTGATATAATTTATATATATATATATATATATATATATATATATATATATATATATATATATATATATCATCTGGTTTTCCACTTTCAAACGCTCATTAGCTATCTTTGACCCTAAAACCAAATAAAAAAAGATATTTTGTTTGCTTTCCTGTAATCCCACGATGAGAGATTTTTTTATTACGTTCCCTTTAACCCTTAGAATACTACTTTTGATTATCATCTCTTTGACCTTCAAGCTTACTGGAATGTTTAACTCCGTCTCTTTTGCTGTAAATAATATTTTTCTGTTGCTTTTTTCTCCATGTAAATGAGTTTTATGATATATGGATAAGCATATTGAGCACTTTGAAGGATTATTTGGCCAAGATGTATTTTTATGAGTTGTATGAGATGTATTTTATGAGTTTTAAACTATTTTTTTAGAACTGACATCGATGTGTTTTTGTATCGAATTCACTTTTTACATGGGAGCGGTCGCATGAGGCGCTGAATCACTCCAAATTCTGGTAAAACTGTTAATTCGTTAACAGTGACTTTAACCTCGTATTAGACAGCTTCATATGGAAACTCAAATGAATTTGTCACATGTATGCCTCTTTTTTGAGAGCGGCAAACGGTTTTTTACAATCAAGGTACTTGTTTTGATCGAGTTCCCTGCACGACCACTTTTGTTCAAAAATATTTTCTATGATTACGCTATACTTTCCCCTATGATTAACTTTGTGGTTTTGATTGCTGTGTTGTACGAATTATTATGGTTTATAAATGTAAATGAGCAGAATATAAAAAATGGGCATTTGTGATCTCTTTATTGAAGGAAGATGAAACTGATCAAGCAATTGAAGAACCTGATGAAATAATGCATATTAATCGTGATAGCGAAAGTAAATATGAGAAAAGCGATAGACATGAAACGTTTGAGTTGAATTGAAATTTTCAAATGCTGCCTAAAGAACTCTATCAAAAAAACTATGAAGCCATAAATGTAGCACTTCGCCTTGTCAAAAAGACGCAAGAAAGAAAAAGTTCAAAATGCTTATTTGTAGATCATCAAACGACAGCAAAATGTGAACAAAATATGAAAGTTTTACTGGAAAATAACGTTTCTATATTAGCGAAAAGTGTCTGTGATTTATGCCCTTTATTAAGGACACGCACATTTGGAACATTTTCTTTAGTTTTATTGAATTTTTTCTCAAATCATCAAAGAAAAATTAAAAAGTCCTTGAAAGTAGGTAAGTATATTTTCTCTTAATTAAATTATTCACTGGAATTGTGATTTTTATCGTGTATAGTAAAAATAATTATAAAACAAGTTATAGTTTAAAAACAAACTAAAAAAACAAGCTTTTATAGTGAATCGAACAAAAAGTAAAACAAAAGAATAAAAATATATATACTTAAAAGTAACACATACAAAATTTAATCTTATCTTGTTAATTTGTACGGTTTATAATTATGATCGTATTGTAGCTTTAGCGCCAAAAAGTGTATTATTATCGCATTCAATACATTATTATTTTTAGGGGGGCGCGATAAAAATTATGATTGAAAATTGGGTCGCCAGTAGTTAAAGTTTGAGAAACACTGTGTTAGGGTTACACAGTAATATGTTACTAAATTACTCGTTTTTGCGATCACGAGATAATATTTTGAACGAGCTACTTTTGTATTTTTATCTTCGGCAAGGAGCCAAAAAAATGTAGTTGCTGGAATCCGCTTGAATAAAATGTGGAATTTTGTGCTGTTCTTATGAAATGTTCGTTTTGAGTATAAACTGGGTTCACGACTGACAGTTGCTTTATTACATAGTTTTAAATTTAAATGTGTTAGAAAAAAACTTCTCTTCGTGTATTTTGAGAGTTTTTTCCTACCCTCTTGATAATTTGAAGATTTTTATTGGTCCCTCCAACTTCGAATTATCGAGAGTCGACTGTATATATGATGTAAAATTTGTCTACGCATAGCATAGTCAATTTCGTCGCACAACTGTAATTTAAAGTTTATTTGTGTTATATTTACGATTTTTAATTTGTATTTAACATAAAAAGTGCAAGATAGTACGTGTAGCAGAAAATTTCAAACGTGGTGAATCTAGAAACATTGCATGATTCGTTAAAGCGACAAAGCGGCGAATGTTTTATGTTCTGAAACAGAGGTATGCAGAACATCGTCTGTAAAACGGCATTTTGAAACAAATCAGAAATCCTTGTCAAAAAAGTGAACCATAGCAAAAATAATTAATTGTTTAGAAACCATTTGTGTGGCTCATGATTCCAATTCAGCATTCATTCTACTAAAAGTAACATCTTACAATCCTAATATAAGTTATTTGTCATTTACAATCTGCAGCAACAGAAGTTACACAAATGTTACTTTAATTTTAATTACACGTATTACTAAAACATTTACTACTATACTGTGCAAAAATTTTATTTTTTCGTAGTAAATAAAGAATTTTGAGTTGTTAGTATTTAGTTTTATTACCTTCCCAATAATCATGTCAAAATTATTTGTGTGTGACGGCACGTCTCTATATTTAATTATAAACATTTCTTTACAAAAAATGACATATTCATCCAAAAAGGTTTGCCACCCCTGGCCTAGGGCTTGGCGGCGAAAACCTGTTTGGCGCCAAATGACTCTTTTCTGCTGCGCACGTCACGTTTGATGAAAGGTTACACTACAAAAGAAGATGCACCTATAAATATTGAAAAGTACCAGTTTTGGTGAAATTAAATATCTCATCTTTTTATTCTAATGATCTTTTCACTCCTTTTTTTTCAGAGGATTTCGTAGCGCGATCAGCAGAGAGCTTGATTATCTTTTGCACCCGGATTCGAAACAACAAGATCGCTTAAATTTTATGATTTTTTAAAAAATACTCAAAATTTTATCAGCGCATTTAATAACTTTGCCAACAATTTTGTAATTGGAAGATAATTTATTTCGTCACACCATACATTTTTTTTTTTTTTACAAAACAACAGTACTTTATATATTTTATGATTTTTTTCTAAAATGGATCGATATCAATGCATTTATATGAAAATGATTTTTAAAAAAACTCATACTTTTATCATTTAGAGTTAGTGATTTATAAAATAAAAACCCGAAAACCTTTTTTTACAAATTTTAAGAAATACTCTAATTTTAAATATTTAATAGCTATTTATGGTATTCAAAGTTTTTATAACTTCTTTGTTTATAAAAATAATTGCATGAAACTTTTTTTCCGTATATGGAACATTTCAAAAAATGCTCACAATTTTAATTCAAAATTTAATTTAGTTGTGAAATTTTGTAATTATAAAAATTTCTACTTTTGTCAACATACAACTATTTTTAAAAAGGTACATTTTCGTTTCAGGGGCCTAAAAAGTTGCAAAGTGAGTGTGTGAATATTAAAGTCCCACTGTTACTTTACTCGAGAGCTTTTCGCGACGCCCTGGACATTTTGATCCTTTGTCAAGTGACGAGGATGAGACTTGAGCTGGCACCCATCTCTCTTAACTATCATACCACAACAAAGCTAGGACTCTCGATAGTATCAACAGCGGGTCTTAAGAGGTTGCCCAAATTTTAAAAGGGCACTAATAATTAATTGTAGAAAATTACCATGTGAATTTTTTGTCATGACGTTAATATAGAAATCAATCACACACACACCAGGAACGCCTGATAATAAGAGGGGAAGGGGAATTTCCATGACAATATGTTACGCATTTAAAAATGTTCGCGCAACACCGGGGGGAGATAAACCTTTCTGACAAAGAAAAGAAGCGAAAAATTTTTGAAACATAGAATTTTAAGTTAAACACTCGGTAAAAGCCCGAGCAACTTCGGGTTAAGTGGAGGAGGGGAGAGGGGTGGAAGTTATTTTGAAAAAGTGTATTAGAAGTGTTAATTTTGTGAAGAAAAGAGAAAATTTATAACAGTAGAGAAAGCCCGTGCAACTCCGAACCATGCTGCTATTGTACTCTTAACCAGCATCGTAGCCACTAATGCCATACACCAGGGTCCTCAAGCTCAAGGGGCCCTCCGACCCCTGAGCTTGAAACAAGTTGAATTTCCGTTACTTTCTCCATTTTAAAATATAAATGTATTTCGAACTGTTTTGTAGGGAATTCCACAAAATTTTTTCCGTTTTTTGTATAGTGTTGCGAAGTTTACTTATTGCAAAGAGTATATTACTTTCAATTTTTCCGCTTTCCTACAAACTATTATTTGAAAATAAACTCCATGAAAAAGCTTACCATACTTATTATTACCTCTTTTAAAACCTATATATATAGGAAGCAATTCCTTTCTAATTACATTCTAACATTAATAACAATACGATACATAATCAGCTAGTTTCCTGCTTCAATATTTCATATTCCACTCGTTTATACCATACACTGGTGTAGTTCTCCCCCCTTCTCTGCTCTTTTGCATAAGTGTTTTTTTTAAATAATTATATTGTAGTGTGTTTTCTTTTTAATGCATATTATTTGTATCTTTTCCTGTCTGTCTCGGTGGACCATTTTTTAGCACGAAGCCCTCTGGTGGGTTAGTTCAATCACCTGAAAATATAAATAAATAGCCAGGGATTTTCCAAGGACGTTTTGTAGCGTAGCATAGATTTCTCCTTTATTTTAACGTCAGTTAGTACTCTACCACTAGCGAATTGTTTTGCATAAATTAGAAAACTAAAATTATGGATGAAAAAAAAACCCAGTGATGCGTGTAAGTTCAAACAACATCCAGAAAGAGAATATAGTAAAAAAAAATTGTCAGATTTCTTGGTAAGCCTTCTAGAATACTTCTATTCAGAGTATTTCTGTTAATAGGGACTTATGAAATGCGGTCTCTACAGTGTGGCTTGAGATGTGTATTGAAGATAACACCGATCATGTCTACGTAGACTATGTCTTCATGGTAGATGTAAGAGCGGAGGAACGATAGATCTACACATTTTTCGAAAATGTGAACGATAAATGTTTTCATGACTTGGATAACTTCACTAATAAGATATTACGTAATAATGAAAAACGTCAAATTCTTGATATTGGGCTTAACGGCCTTCAGAAACTTTTAAAAAAGACATCCTCCAGAACGATAGGTGTTTTTATTAAAACCGTGCTACTTTTAAAATTCCGAATAGGGACTAGTTAAACATTTTTGGCAATCTTATTCCAAAATACTAGATGCTGCCTACTGTCAACGGTGCTGGTTGTTCTCTTCGCACATGAAAAATGTATTGAGTATAGGCATTAAGGATAAAGGCATTTATTAGATAAAATTTACAACCCAGTTTCTCGAGTGGCCCCGTGGAAGCCAACAGCTGAAAAATCATTTAGCAAATTAAAAGTTATTTAAGAAATGGTGTGCGCCAAGTTCGACTCCGATATTTGTCGCTAATATCAATTGAAAACACATTCACGTCAGTCCTGGATTTAACCGTAGTTATTGAAATTTTTGCGGAAACTAAAGATAGGAAAATATTGCAAGCCAAATTGTTAATCTGCTGTTGATAGCTAAATCCGTCCATCCTTATTGTAACTAGATGCTATATAATCAAGCAGGTGAATCAAGAGATAGGCAACATAGCAAAAAAAAAAAAAAAAAGAAATAAAAAAAAATAATTAAAAACTAATCCTTATCTATATACATCTACCCGCTTAAATGTATACTCTTAGTTGGAGAGTAATATAACATGATCTAATCCACTTAGCCCCTTACCGTTTTTACTATTGGCTCTGTATTACTAGTTGGTGCGGCTCTAGGGCTAGGGAAACTGGACCCATGTCCGAGGTTACAAATTTTTGGGGAGGCATAAAATAAACCTTAATGTAATGAATAAACCTTTTATTTTTTATCTGTATCGTTTTATTTCCTGATACTTATGTTATTGTTTATATTTTTCGTTATTGTTCAATTTTTTTATTATTTGTTTCGTTACTTCTCTCTCGGCTCCGGTTCCGGCAGTTCCTAAATTCTTCACAGCTGTTCTAGAAAATGTCAGTCGTGGTTGTTAGTTAGTGTTTCCTTTGCGTGGCTCTCAAAAAACTAAACGAGGTTGTAACAAAATATATCTTATGATCTCTCGGTAGCTCGAGGTGTATGTCAGAACTCCTCAATGGGCACCTTAATTCCACGCTCTGGCTCGTCTGATTTCCCACTCAAAAACTATAAACCCCAACTCCCATTTCGCTTAATACACTTAACCATCGACAGGCGGCGCACACTGTGCATGTTTTAACATACCCCCCTGCCTTTCAATATTAATATTCAACAATAGCAAAACAGTTTCACAATTCACAAGTTTCAGGTTACAAAATTGTTTTCAAAATTATTAAAGTACTATAAAGTTTCAGTAAAAACAAAGCGTTAAAATAACAACGGCACAATTTAAAGATAAACACATAATTTCTTAAATTGAAATTGACCTTAACTATTTACGTCTATAAGTAAAATACAGATCTTATTTATAAGCCACTTAAATTCTCCTGGCTTTGTTTTAATTTTGACTGTTCTCACTTTACCGTCAGAACGATGATAGACCTCAACGACACGCCCTAAAAGCCAGTTGCGAACTGGTGTAAAATCATCCTTTACAATTACCACTGTCCCACACGTTATATTGTCCTTCTCGATCATCCATTTGGTTCTCTGTTGGAGAGTGTTCAGATAATTGGTACTCCATTTTTTCCGAACTACCTGAATTACCTTTACTGTTTTCTACGAACGGCTTAATCTATTGTCATTAAAATTAATCACTATGAGATCAAGAATGAAATTCATTGATCTACAAATCAAGAACTGTGTAACTTTAATACCTCAAGGTCATCAAAATAATTGATATTGATGTATATATATAAGTGGTCTGGAATTTATTATTCCTTCCACCTTGATAATCACTGTTTCAAACGCCTCGTATGTGAGTCGGGATCTTCATAGAGCTCTCTTGAGATGATATTTAACTGACTTTGTGCCCGCTTACCAAAAACATCCCATATATGGATCACTTGGTGGAATAAAATTCCATTCAATGTCTTCCTCAGTGAAATATATGCCGCCAGATTTTGATATGGAAAGTTAAGGATGTTATAAAAGGTCTTTAGTTAAAATCTTTATTTGTTGCAATATCCGTAAAAGGTTTGAAACATTTTTCACGCCTAAACATGAATCTCTTAAGTGTTGCAGTTACTGCATCCGAAGTCAAATCGGAAACAATTTCAATGTGGACTTCACGAGTCACAAAGCAAATGTAAAGACAAACATAAATTTTATTCAGAATACCCTTCCTCTGGATTTTATAAGGTACAAAATGTGGACCTCCCATATCTAGAACAGTTACACTGAACTGAGAGGCCATATTCAATCTTTCATAGGAAAGATTGTCCATTATTTGAGAAAATGGAATTGGTTTACATTATAAACATACCACACAAGCATGAATAGTTTTTCTAGCTAGGTTTCTACCTCCTATAAAGTCCAAAATCTCAATCTCATTGCATTCAGTAGTCCTTGTGGACCAACATGAAAAGATTTCTTATGCATAGTTATGAAATATATTTCACTCAATTTAGAATTTTTAGCCAGTAGAGCTGAATGCTTCTGGCTGTAGGGTATGGAAGCCTTTTCCAGCAACTCCCAGGACTCCTTTATCATCCTGGACTAAGATCAAAGATTTAAGATTACTTAAAGGATCACTTAAGTTAATACCACTTAAATCCTGCTTAATAATCCAAGTTTCTGTATCATTTACCTCACTCGTAGTTAAAGTCCCCCTAATTTCCCCTTGGATCTGCAATTTTCAATAAACTTGAAAATATGAAAAACAATATGTATTATTTTAAAGTTAATATTAGAAAGGTCCATAAGATGGTTGAAAAGTTAAAATTCTTGGAACTCAGTTGTAAAGTCTCCATAGTTCTCTCAAACACATTTAGTTCGCTGTCAAAGTTATCTCTCAGGGTTGGTTCCCCAATGACAGTCGTTGAATAAGCACTCTGTAAAGGAAGCTCAGGACCATGCCACCATAGAGAGTCGTAACTACCCCGCACAGTTCAAGTCTTTGAATGAAAATCTGTTTATAGGCGACAGACGGCATTTACTCGTTACCAGACTAACTTCTCCAAGAGTAGATATAGACTTGAGATAAATGGATGAACCACAAACGGCCTTTCCGATGCGTCGCTAAATGCATGCAACTCAATGCTCTCTGCTCTGTGATCCACAATACATCTGTCAATAGAGATGTTATTCAAGGCTGCCAAGGAGTCGATAAATCGACGCCACTCCCTTTCTTTAAACGGAAGTTCATAACTCCATCCCAATTCCAGCAACGACAATATTTGCATAAATATCTTTGCCTAAGGTATAATTGGTCCAAGGAGACTCAAGGGGTCAAAGATTCTTGCAATAGTAGAAAAGACCATTTTTTTTTGGTGAATGAAGTTAGCCTTTGTTGTTCCATTCTAAAAAGGAAAGAGTCTAACTTAGGATTCAAAATTATGCCTAGCAATTTAGTCCAATCAGACTACAAGAAAGAATACTCATGCAGATTTGAAGTTATCTCAGGTAAATTTCCACACCACTTGTAAAGATGCATCCCGGCGCCCTTGAATATTTCTATTAATTGATGTTGCAATTCTACTATCTCTTCTATATTCTTGGATCGCGAAAGTATATAATTAATGTAGCAGTCACACTCAGCCCCACAGGAACGGCCAAAGGAAAAGTATTAGCTTCATCTATCACTAACTGCTTCAAAGTTCTCGTAGCCAGATAAGATGCACTAACTGTGCTGTAGGTGATTGTAATTAACTCGTACGTTTTTATTGGTTTTCCTATGCCCTTCTGCCCCAGAATTCTTTGCAAGCACGTTTGCACTGGGTGTATGTTTATCATTCTAAACATTTTCTCTATATCCGTAGTAAAGGCATACATGTGCCTTCGGAAATGAACCATAATGGAGAAGAAGCCTTCTTGGACCAGTCCGCCATTAAATGAAATTGAATTTAGAGATTTCCCACTCGTTGAAGGACTTGATGCCTTATAATCTGTTCTCAGTTTAGTTGCAGACTATTAGCAACGACAAACACATTATGGTATGGTCAGTAAAATTTCACTCCAGATCCATCTTCCTTGATTTCCCTCATGTGGCTCAAATCCTCATAATAATCTAAAAATTTCTTATAAAGAGATTATGAAACTCGTGAATCAATCAGAATTACTGATTTGCCTAATCCCGAAACCGAAACATTAGTCTTGTATCTTTTCAATCCAATTAACTCGCATTAGCTTTTAGGTACAAAGTTAAAAGTGCTTCCTCTATCTAACAGGGCCTTGAATGGGAACAAACCATTTTCACACTGAATGTAACAAATTGCTGAGCTTAGCAAAACGCATTTCTTTCTGTTTACACTCGTTTTGGTAAATAGGTTCTGGATTTCTAAGCTGGACATGAAGTTTGGTGCTAAATATGTTTAGAGGTTCAGAGGTGGAATTTCTTAATTCCTGATCTCGCGATCGTTCTGTATAATGTATCGTTTTATGATGTTTCTTTTGAGACTCTGACCAAACAATTCTCGATTTTAAGTCTTTCGTTCTATGAGATGCAGAAAGGCAATTAAAACAAAGGTTATTAGTTTTAATCAGATCAATTCTCTTATTTACGGGAAGTTTTAAATACTTCTGCACGCTTGTATAATAAATGCGATTCAGTGCAACAAACACATTTAGAATCTTTAACCTCATTCAAAAATACCCTTGATGCGTTTTTCACTGGATTACTTCAAGTAAGGGCATTCAACAAAGTTTCTGAGCTCTTTCCTCGAGAAGTGTTGTACAAGTCTATCTGTTTGGCAAGCTCCAGTGGGCGAACCCAATCATTTCCTGCTCGAACGGAAATGTATGAATATACCTCTTTTTCAAGAATACTGATAATTTTGTCCGACACAAGATCATTTAAATTGTCAAAATCAGAGACATTCCTTAATTTTAATAGATACTGCCAATTTGTAAGTAAGCGAGAAGTATACTGAGTATGCGTTTCATTTGAATGGCGCGTAGCTTTCCTAAACTGTTCAAGGAATTCATTCGCACTTGGCTCGTATTCTCTTAGTCTTATTGATTTCAGTTTTTCATAAGTATTAAGCCCGTCATCTTTAACGTATGTTAACACATTTGACGCTTCTTCTAACAAATTTAATAAAATTTCCGACTTAAATTTCTCGGGCACATTTTTTGACTGCAAAGGCTTTCTGTAACGAAGCGAAAAAGAATGCCCAACCCTAACGTATATCAGGCACCTTCACCATTAGTGTTCGAACACTCTTCACCAGCAAATCCAGTGATTTACAACCCTCGTTTGATCTCTCGTTATCTGATATAATTCCAACATGTAAATGTGCAAGCTCAAGCTCCATTTCCAACTAATTTTCTCTGCTTTATTACGTTTTTCCTCTTATTTCTTGCGCCTTCGTCTTTTTACTTACGGTCGTCAATCGTAAGTTGAATTAATTCTTTAACAAATTCAACAACCTCATTAAAATATTTTATTTAATAATTTCAGTTAACTCAACAATAGTTATTTTTTCAGCAACAGTTTCACAAAGTTCAAGGGCTACGTTACAAAGATGTTCCTTGCGGAAGTTCTTGAACATTTTTCTAAAATTAATTTTGTCCTCATAATAAAAACACAAAAAAGACCACTACTCACGACACCTTCAATAGTTCACTTATCCAGCTTGACGGAGCATAATGTAGGGGAGTGGTCTCTATGTGTTTCTCTAGAGAAAACCAGACGAGGTTGTGACAAAATACCTTCTATTTTCTCTCTTGTTAGCTGGAGGTGTATGTCTGAATTCCGGAATGGGCACTTTAATTCCACGCTCTCGCTTCTCTGATATCCTCCCCCGCACACTAAAATCTCCGACACCACTTTCGCTTACTACACTTAATCACCGACAGGCGGCTTCCACTGTGTATGCTTGAACAGCGGTGTCAAATTGAACCTGGACAATCAATAAGGCTCACACAAGAAAACTCAAACACATATATGTCGGTATATTTAGCTTTGCTTTCCTATGTTCTACAAGCACTATAAAGAGCTGATATTGAAAATATTCACATACTTTGTGTTTTTACATGATAAAACCCAACCAAGATAGCGGCGATGTAGTATAAGCATATATTAATGAAAGAGGTTTTTTTAGTTAAATATGTTATTTTTGTAGTCCACATTTTCATGAAAGCAAATACAATAAAATATTCCTTAATTCTTTATCTTAATAGGGCAAAAGTATAGTTGTACCTTTCAATAAGGAACCTTGTGTTTGACACAATATGTCCTAGATCTAGAAATTTAAACCCACCAGATCAGACTTTGGATATTTTGTCATTTAATTCTAAGCGAATTAATTAATTAAAAATTCAAGTCGTATTAATTTTAAATAAATGATATACAAATAAATACCTAAGTCACATGGGTTTTTTTTTTTTTTTTAAATTTGAAGTTCATGAAAAATAAAAATTCTTTATATTTTTTTAATTAATGTATAAATGTTTGAAATGAGCAATAAAATCTTGTACTTATAAACATTTATTGAAAATATTCCGTTGTACAGATTTTTGTAAAGCCTGTTCATTGTGTCTACCCAAGCTAGCATTTTTATTTCTTATGTAAATCCAAAGAAAACGCACCCCCTCCCCTCCCTTTTGTCTCTAAATCCAAGCATAGAACAGACAATGTTGCAATTTTTGTATTTCTCTGTTCCTTTCCTCTGCAAAATTATATTGATTTATTAGGAGAGTACTATATTTAATTTATTTAACGAGAAACAGAAACTTGCCTTTGACATGTTAAAACATAAAAAATTAAATAAGAAATGTTTTCAGTCTCACTTAAATAGAATGTCCCTTAATAAGAGATTAATACATAAGATTCATATTCAAAAGGAGCGGTAGCAACATTAATTGTGCTTTATTTGGAGGTGTATCTTACAGGAGGAATTTATTATTTTAAGTCTTAAAAAATACAAATTTATTCGAATTTAAAAACATAATTACCTGTTGCTATTTCAAACAAGCTAAATGTAAGAGATTGAATTGCACAAATTTCAGCATGCTTTTTTTTTTTCATAAACAAGTCTGTTGATGGTAGACAATATACAAGCGTTTTTTTTAACTTAAAATAACAACATTCATGACTTATTGCCTCTGTCCCCTTTAAGTTAGATGAACACCAGATATCCTGTGAATGGAAAGAATGTCCTTTGTGACACACTCGGAATGGAGAAAGTTACAGAAGAAAATAAGAAAAATATACAAAATTTCACGATTTAACGAAAACACCAGCCTCGAACCTTTCAAAGTTCAACACATAAGAAAACTGGCTTAAAACGAATAAGAAAATAAGATACATAAAATGAAATACCAGATTCACATTGCAAGATACAAATATTTAACTGGAAATTGCAAAAAATGATAAATCAAATACATATTTAAAAATAAATTCTGTCAGAAATCCAGTTAAATATTTAAATGGGCATATAAATGCAATATATTAATATATATATATATATATATATATATATATATATATATATATATATATATATATATATATATATATATATATATATATATATAATACAATATAATAACAAAATATTGTTTTATGCACATTTGTCACCTTAACAAAATAATATCATATACAAAACATAATCGTTTGTACCCGTATCCCGAGGCTGGGGCCCAAATACTTACTACAACAAATCGCCAAGCAGCGTAATTTTTGCTTTTTAGAAAAAGATATTTCGTTACACAAATTTTACCAGCAGTAATCGGCATTTCAATTCAGTCTAAAATAAAATTCCAGTTATTTAAACCTGATTTCCAAAGCATAAATAAGAATATTTCAAAAAATATATTCATGCCAATTTTTTTCGTAACAAAAAAGAGTATTTTTTAAATTCATTTCTAAAATAAATGCCGCCCCTAAAATTTGCCTTCTTTGGACATGAATCCAGTTTTCCCAGCCCTAAAGCCGCCACTGCTGCTAACATGGATACAACATTAAACATGGTAAAGGGCTAAGTGGATTAGATCATATGAAATTACTCTCCAACTAGGAGTATATATGTAAGCGGGCAGATATATATGGATCAGGATTAGCTTTTAAATTTATGTCTTCTTTTATTTCTGTTTTTAGTGCAATGTTGTGTGAATCGCTTGATTCGTCAGTTTGATTATATAGCATCTGGTTACAATAAAAACTTTTTTTAAAAAAGAAACGCATGAAACTAGCATTTTTTAAAACATAGTACTAAAGCACCATTAAGTTCCTACACACAACATAAAATTAAATTTAGAACTTCGCCAACATTAATAATAATATTTGAATATTAAATTGCTTTTCAAACAGGCTATGTCGTGAAAATCATTTACTAAAAAAGTCAAAAGAGGCTGGAAGAGATTTCTTCTCTTTTATAACATAATACCAAATAAAACTACAAGAAACTACCTTTTGATAGAAGTATAACTCACTGAAAAGGAAAACGAGCTTTGTTTATAAGCGCTGTAAATCCATAGGCAAGGGTTACTTTTTTCCCTATTTTGTTTTTCTAAATTGTAAAGTTATTATTGAATTTAAAAAAATTAATTTCCTCAAATTCTTAAAGAATTTAAACATTATTAGAAGAACTGTATTAGATATTTTTGTCAAGCAACTTTTGCAAAAATCCTGTTTGATACGCTTTTATTAAGCGTAGATCTATAGTGCCGCTATTTAACAAAAAAAGAAAGAAAGAACCCTATTTTAATGGGGGATCCATCACGAATTTTGCTACTACATATGAAGGATATTCGTAAAGAATAGATATTCATGGACAATCGACCAACACACTATGCACTAAAATTCTATTTTTCTTAAACTATGTTGTGTTATCCGGACTTGATTTTTCAAAAACTATTTAAAATTCAGCATATTTATTTGATTTATTATAAGTTTTACTTTGAGAAATTCGTAAAAAAAATTTGATTGCTAGATAGAACCACAGACGGCCTGCGGCTGTGCTTTGGTTTGGCCGCTCGGTGCTGTGCGCGTCTTTTAAGATCGTCTTTTGTAGTAATAAAACGATTCGTGCTTGAATTTTTTGAAATTTTAATAGTTAATTACTTCTAAAAATATTGCATCTTCCTGATACATTCATTTTGATTATATTATTATTAAAATATATGTTTTTTTTTCCATTTCGAGTGAGTATTATGATATTGGAATATTCAGAAAGTCTATAAATGTTTAAATAAATAAAAGTCTAACAGGAATTCTATATATTCAAGATTTGTTAGAATGTAAATAAATGGCAAACAAATAAATTTAGAGCAATACCAAATATACTTACAAATTAGAATTTAATTAACATTAAAACTATTGCTACTTAAAGTGCACCAATTCATTAAGTTTGCATACACTCAGGAACAATGAAAATAGCGACCCAAGCAGAATGCATCGGATTGAAATGAAATTTAATACACATAATGACACAAATGAAAGATTCACTTGATCTCAAAAACAAGACAATTAAACGAATACAGGGTGTGCAATGACACAAATACTGGGCAACTTCAATAGCGCGTTGGACCACCTCCAGCTGCCAAACATGCCGCCTCACGGTCCGGCATTGAGTTGATTAGACACCTTATGTTGTTCTGAGGCAGATGGGTCCACAAATCTTGAACAGCTAACTCTAAATCATGTACAGAGTGACACGATAGCATCTGCCGTTTTAGCTGATCCTACACGTGCTCTACAGGGAACAAATCGGGGGAGCGGGTCGGCCATGAAAGAGTCTGAAAATGACGTCGGAAGTCGTGAGCAACTCTTGCTGTATGCGGACGAGCATTATCTTGCTGGAAAATTGCCCCTGGGAGACCATTTAGGAAAGGTCCTACATGGGTCGAAGAATATCAGCAACGTAACGTTGGCCCGTTAAGGTTCTACGCATCCCAATTAAAGTGGACCGGCTATCATAGGCTATGGCCCCCCACACCATTACACCCGCTGTGCAGGCAGTGTGACGTAGAACAGTGTGGGAGGAATTGCACCGCTCACCAGGGCGCCTCCGCAGCCGTACACGGTTATCATCTGTCCCCAAAACAAAGCGGGATTCATCACTAAACACAACCTTTTGTCAATCTGTGACATTCCACATTGATCTGGCTTGGCACCACTGTAGATGCAGTTGCCGATGTTCCAGTGTTAAAGGGAGTGCATGGAAAGGGCGCTTGGATTTAAGATTTTATTTTACAAGGTGTCTGAAAATTTTTTGTGGAACAATTGCTACGCCTACATCTGCTCGTATCGTTGAACGAGTCACTGTGGGGACCACAAGAGCTTGCCGCACGATCCTTCGATCCTTACTCCTCGTGCTCTTCCTGGTCGCTCCAGACGCGGTTTTTCGCGCGTGGGTACCTTCTCGTGTCCACTGCTCCCAACAATTTCTAATGGCACACTCCGAACGATCCACCAGGCCAGCAACACGCCACGTCGACCAGCCTGCACTTTTCATCTCGATGATTAGGCCTCTCTCAAACTCGCTTATCTATGAGAAATGTCTTTTAGCACGTTTACCTGACATGTTTCGCTTACCAAAGTCTTCCTACGATCGGTGGGTAATCGTCACGTTTATGAATCTTCGAATTTGCGCTGGCTTATATAGCACCCTCTTCCTGATTGTAGCGCCACCTCGGCGTGTATGAGCATGCGTATTGGCACAAAACTTAGATCATTTACATATCACATTAAGCTGTACTTATTTGCAAAGTTTCGCGATTGTGTGTACTTAGCTTCCTTCTTGGGTCGCTATTTTCAATGTTCCTGAGTGTAAATAGTTATAATACAAAAGGGTTCAATTGTATAGTTTGTCATGTTCTTTAAGGATTCTCACTGAGAATCTTATCTTGTACAAAGAACTATTTTTTACGCATAACTATGACATTGAACAGTTACATGCACGGGTTTATTGTCATGTATGGAGTATATATCTTGTTCAAATTACAGTAAACATAGTTATATTTAAATACAAAATAAATCACAATTATTATAACAGGTATGCGATAGATGCAGGTGGTCTGTATGCCACGCACTCAGTAATCTGCGTTTCTCTGACTGTAAACCAAAAAAAGACCATCTAGCATGGTGGCCAGAACACCAGTCTTGGGCAAAGGAGGACTAGGGAATGTTGAGTCGTGATCCAGTCTGGACAGTGACTCGAGATGTGTTCTCATCTAAAGAGAACCCGCAAGTTGATATTTACCCTCTTACATAGTCGAAAGGGATCTTCCTCTATGATTGAGGTGCTCTTATAGTCTGAACAGGCATCATGACATACGGACATACCGACCTCTATGCGTTCGATAGAAGCACTTTGACCAGTCAGCGGTACAGGGACGAAATCCTTATGTGCTATATCAGACTTTTCATCGTATCAAATGGACCAAATTTCCTCTTTTTGGATGATAATGTATGCCCACAGAAGGTTCAGTTGGTGGACGAAAACCTCCAATAGGCGGATATTCAACAATTGGAGTGACCTGCGATGTCCCCTGATCTTAATTCCGTTGGACACGTATGGGACGTCTTTGGACGCTCATAGATCAGCCTCAAGGACCATTGGTGAGTTTAAGAGGACTTTGTTGCAAGAGTGGGTGTGGTTGCTATAAGGGTTGAGAGTTGTGTAGCTATTAAAAACGATCGTCACTCTTTTAAGCATGTTTTTTCTGACTGACAGGGTGTCCGTCAGTTGCTGTGCTGGTCAGTGACCAGTTTTCTTATTTAGGGTACAGGTTGTGTTTTGTACTTTTATTTTCCCAAAAATTAATCTTATATTGGATGACATTTTGGCCAGGTTTCGTTTTATTTGCTTTGTTAATTTTCTTTTTATTGCATTAAAATTATTCTTTCACTTGTTTTAATCAGTGTATTTTACCAAAACCAAACACAACCAATGGAATATTTCCAATATAGGACGACTAATGGAACTAACCTTGTGGAATATTTTGATGTATGACTAATGTTTCATGTGATAGTATAATACTTTAAAATAAATTACTTTTTAGTTCTTGTTATAAGTTGTCCCTTTCCTTCTGATTTTCAAAAGAAGTGCATAAGAGAATTTTTTAAGTGCTATTTGAGAAATTTATTTATTCTATATTTTATACCGCCTTTATAAATGTCTGTAAATGAAGTGGGGAATAGTTATAATGAGATGTAGGCAAAATGATGTTTAAAATTAAAATTCCTCTAAATTTTCATGAATAATTTAGGTTAGCAGTACTTGAAAATTAATAACTTAGTCTTGAATGGAGACTTCACATAAAAGCGATTAGAGAGGCACAACCTTTTATAGACGGAAGACAAAACGAGAATGAACATAAAATGTACACATATCCAAAATTAAGGTCACAAACATGTTTTTCGATTATTCGAAACTGCCTTAAAAAAAACTGATAAAGTAAATATTTTACACAATTAGAAAAATGATAATACTGTATGAGACTTCGGTTTTGGAAAAGAAGCTGTTTAGCTTCAGTTTGAGAACGTTTAAGCACATGGAAGGATTTTCTGAAGTTTTGTGAATATTGTATTAATTGAACCTGTTTACAAAAAGAGAATGAATTCTCATAATTGTTTAGATTATTCCTAGAGATGGATAACCGTTGGTAAGCTTGAAGCTGGCCAGTCTCAAGCGGAGGTGGCTCGATGATTTCAAGGGGTACCGAAAGCAGCCTTCTGCACAAGCAGTGGAATTAATTTCAAACAAATGTTACTGTCAACAACAATAGTCGGCCCGGGCCGCCACTGAACAACATCTGCACAAGATCACTACTTTGCTCTAAGCGCATGACGATGTAGGCGGACAACAGCTGCAGCGTCTGAAAGAATAATTTCCATGTAAACTGTCTACAGACATTTTGCAGAGATTGACCTTTATGCCCGGCGTCTAGACTTGCGTGGTCTTTTGACTACATCCAACAGGAAAGACAAGTTATTATGGAGCCAGAATCATCAGTCATGGATAATACAAGAATGGGGTCGTGTTCTTTTTCAGAGATGAGTCTAGAATCACCAGACAGAGATTCTCGTCGAGTTTTTATCTGGAGAAAAATTGGAACTCACTTTCATTACCCTACGAACAAAAATTGACAGATTTGTAGATAAAGCATTCCTTGAATGTGATATAGGCAGTCGTACACAAATGCACGTCTTTCATGCGGGTATTATCAAATCACAGAGCTGTAGGGATGAGGTCCTTGAAGCCTAAGTGAGGTTGTTCTAGGTGTTATAGGTCCGGACTACATTTTTATGGAAAATAATGCTGGGGCTGAAAGAGCTCACACTCTGGAAGAATTTCATGAAGAGAATATTCACCGTATGAATTGACCCTCGAGGTCTACGGAGTCTAATTAAGTTGAACGTGTTTAGGAGCAGGGCCGGCGCTAGCAGTTTTGCCGCCCCGGGCAAAGAGGTAAAATGCCGCCCTTTTATAACAAAAATTAAAAGAGATAACCAAAACCCTTTCCACGCTTAGCGGTAAAATAAAACGAGAGCAAAAAAATTGCTATCAATAATGTTGAAGTTTTTTTTTTTGGTTAGCAAAAAATACTAATTTATTAATTTATATTTTTGGCACTAAATTAAAATTAGGGTTTCACACAAAAAAAGTCATTTCTAGTGTATAATTATAAGATACACATATTAAAAAAATTACTAAAACAAATTATAGAACAAATAAGTATTAAAACTTAATTACATATTAAAACTACACTTAAACCAAGAGTTAAACTTAAAAGTGTTTCTTTTTCACTAGGTATCCGACTAGGTTGAAAAAGTGTTTTTTGACAAAAAAGTCGAATTTTTTTTATGATTGTAAAATCAAGCCCCAGCCTTTAATATTCCAAAACAGTCTTTATTTTAATCTTACGTAAATTAGAACTCTAATTATAGCAATTTAAATAAGTCATAGTAGTTGAAAACGAAACCGGAAGTAATGTAATCTGGACCGGAAGTGAACTACATATGCAGTGTTTAATTATTATTTCCCTAAAATAAAGTTTCAAAAACCAAATTTTAATTATCTGCTTACTAAGCCAAAATTTGCTAATAATTATTTCAAATAATTTTGTTGCAAACGATTGGCAACGGCATTTTAAGACTATCGCTATTCCTTGTTTGTTTACATTCGACGTTAGATTTACCACGCCTATTTTAATTCTTTTTTTCTCTATTTTGCTTTATTTTTAGAAGTTAAATTATTTTAATTTAATCTTTAATTTATTTTACCTGAAATCATGGGTAAATGTCGCTCATATCGTCCCCGTAAAAGAAAGTTTCATGGAAACCAAAATACAAGCACTGAAACTGCTTCATGCAAGGAAGAAATTATGACCGCCAGTTCACTGAAGCTGCAGCAATGTAATGAGGTAAGTAACAGTTCAGAACATTTAACTGGAAACAGATTGATTGATCTGGAAATTTTAATTGGTATTTTTTTCCTTATTGTGTTGCCCAACAAAAATGTGTACAGCAGGAAGCCTTTATCTTGTAGAAGATTCAAGGTTTGGATTATCTTCAAACTTTTCTTTGCACTGCAAAAATTGCAGTTTCATATCGGCATTTTGTACTTCTAAAAAGGTAGACAAAATGAATGAACTCAATACTCGTTTTGTTTATGGATTAAGATTGATTGGTAGAGGTGTTTCAGCAAGAAGAAAACTTTGTGCTGTTTTGAATCTACCTCCCTTTCTCTCAAAGCTTGCATTCCGCCAACAAGAAAAAAACTCCTCAGTGCTGCTATTTCCATTGGAGAAAAAATAATGAATGACGCAGCAAAAGGTATTAGGCAATTAAAAAAATCTATACATGGTACTGTAAATTGTGGTGTTTCGGTGGATGGTACCTGGCAGCGTCGTGGTTTTTCTTCGCTAAATGGTTGTGTTAGTGCAATATCTGTTGATACTGGGAAAATTATTGACTTTGAAACTTTATCTCAGTTTTGTAGAAAATGTAATTCAAAGATGGAACAATAAAATGTGAAATTGCAGTGTAATCATCATAAAGGATGTTCATCCAGCATGGAACCGGTTGGGGCTTATCGTATTTTTGAGAGGTCGGAAGATCATAGAATGTTACGATACACTGACTATTATGGGGATGGGAATTCCAAAGCTTTTGATGCCGTGAAGGACATTTACGGGAAAGATTCTGTTACGAAGCTAGAATGTATAGGGCATATTCAAAAAAGAGTTGGAACAAGGCTTCGAAAATTGAAAAGCAGAAATAAAGGACTCGGGGGGAAAGGTAAATTAACTGATGGTTTAATTAATAAGTTACAAAATTACTATGGGATTGCTATTCGAAGCAATATTGGGAATTTGGACAAAATGCAGTCTGCTGTTATTTCTGCCTTCTTTCATTGTTGCTCATCAAAACATCAGCCAAAACATGGACAGTGCCCTGTTGGAGATGAAAGTTGGTGTAAATTTCAACGGGCTAAAGCTTCAAATATTGTGTACCAGGATAAATCTTTGGGTCTGCCACAAAATATTGTTAACACGATAAAGCCTGTTTATATGGATTTGTGTGACAGAAATCTTTTAAAAAAATGTTTACACGGAAAAACCCAGAATCCGAACGAAAGTTTTAATGCAATTTTGTGGCAGATATTACCAAAAGAAGTTTTCGTTGAGCATCAAACATTGCGCTTAGGAGCATATATTGCTGTTGTGCAGTTTAATAATGGCTTTCAGGGATTAATATCCATATTAAATGAAATGGGTATTGTTTCGGGGTATTATACTATACGGGGACAAAAAATCTTTGATAATGAGCGTATTGCAGACTCAAAACGTCACTCACTGCCAACAGCAAAAACCTGCAGAAGAAAATTTAGGGCCATTCGAAAAAAAAGAAATATAAAAATTGAGGAAGAAGAAGGAATTACCTATAAAACTGGAGAATTTTAAGTTGTTTTTTTTAATATTTACTTTATGTAACTTATAAGTATATTTTTTAAATGTGTTTTTTGAAAAATGAAATTTTCACGATAATTTTTGCACGAAAACTGGGATATCTCCAGAACAATTATATAAAATTCAATGAAATTTGCAACACTTATGTCCCTTGAGAGTGTAGCAAACTGCAGTTTTTAAGATACTTACACTTGATAACATTTTATAGACCTTTTTAGCATAGAATAAAGAGTAATTTTGACGAAAAATCATTAACGTGAAGTTCGAATGCTTATTAAATATTTATTTTTGAAAATATTTTTTAACCTGCGGTTTGCGACACTTCAGGTGGATAAATATATATATCAATGCAATTAAAATTACATTATGTCCAATATATATATATATATTACGCTGCTTTTCCTGAAATTGAAATTTTTTTAAAAATTTTATTAAAATAATTTTTTTTTCAGAAACAGAGGTGATGCATGGTATTTATTTCATAATTATAACTCTTTAGGTCTATTTATGTTCTTTAAAATAATAAAATTCTTTTGATAATCAATTTTGAAAAAATTGGTCTTCGAACCTAGTCGGGTGCCTTATTCTGATAATTTTTTTATACTTTCTTTAACACTAATTTCTTCAGCCAGTTCTTGTTCAATGGTTATAGTTGTCAAGACGTTTAGCCGATCCTCGATAGTTGTGGAGCATAAATTTTTTTTAATTAATTTTAATTTGGAGAAACTCCTTTCTCCCCTTTCCACACTTATTGGGAGAGTAAGCAATATCCTTAAGACTATACCGAGATTTGGAGCAAAATCCAGGTTCGATATAAATTTTAAAATCTCGATTGGACTTTCATTTTTATTTAGCAAAGCCTAAACCGCTACTATCTCGTCTGCCAGTTCCAGCGCGTTTATATCCGATGAATTCCCATTAGTTAAAACTGTTTCTAGATTTTTACAATACTTTAGTTGGTCGTTTTGAGGAGTATCTTTTAAATCACAAATATTGTATAAAAATTGGAAATAGTTGCTGTGGGTACTGATCAAATCAAACCTGGATTCAAGTGCATTGATAGCTTTATCTCTCTAATGCGAAAAAATAAAACTCTGCCTTATATTTCTATTGTTCTTTTGTGAAATCACTTCTACAACGGTATCTTGGGACATCACATTTATTTATATACATACGAAAATATTGATCGCGGATACTGCACACAGCAAGTCTGATCCAAAAGCACACAGCGAACGGTCAGCTCGTCAACCCCGTAGAAGGAATGCGCGGGAGTGAAGCGGGAAAAAAAGAGCGCGTGGGCGGATCACTCAGTTATCCTTCCGCCAGAAAAAATAGTTCACTCGCCTCACCCCAACATACCCCTCCTGCGAGTGATACATTTTTTTTCAAACAATACAAACATTATAGACATATACACAATACACATAAAATATAACAATAAACACAGTGACATAAAATCAAGAGAGTAATGCAATTTTTTGCATTGAATATTCCAACTTTTCTACATTCATGGCTTTCGTAAGGAAATCTGAAATTAAAAATTCTGTTTGGACATATTCTAATTTAATTACAGTATCTTCAATTAAATCCTTTATAAAATGAAAACGTAAGTTCATATGCCTTGATTTATTTGAAGAACGGGTACCCTTAATCCACTGAATTGCTGCTTGGCTATCTGAATTTAAAGTTACAGCATTATTTATAAATTTTTCACATTTTAATTCAGTTAACAAATTTACAGTCCAAATTATATCTTTACAAATTTCAGAAATAGAAAATAACTCTGCTTCACATGTTGATAAACTAACACTCTTTTGTTTACGACATTTCCATAAAATTAATGAATTACCTAATAAAACTACACCTCCAGAAAATGATTTTCCATTTTCTGCATTTCCCCAACTAGCATCTGAACTAGCATTTAAAATACCAAATTCATTTTCATAAAACAATTTTTTATCTTTTGAGCCCATCAAATATCTTAACACTCGTTTAGCCAAATTGTAATATCTCTTCTCTGGATTATGATTAAATTGGTATAAATAAGACATTACAAAAGAAATATCAGGTCGAGTTCTATTAGCTAAATATAAAAGTTCACCAATTAATTCCTGATACATAGTAATATCAATAAATTCATTTGTAGAGGGAAAAATTTTGTCTTCCCCCTTCACAATTGGAGTTTTCACACTTTTACAATTTTCTAAATTATGTTTGACTAATAATGAATTAATGTAGTCACACTGGGATAAATAAATACCATTTTCACATTTTTCAATTTCCATGCCTAAAAACTTATTAGTCTTGTTTTCAACCACTTCAAATACATTTTTAATCTTACTAACAATATCTTCATACATTTTATCATTGTTACAAAAAATAGCTAAATCATCTACATACATACATAATATAAGAACACTTTGATTAACAGATTTAATAAAAACACAATTATCAGAAGCTAATTGTTTTAAACCAAACTTTTCTAATTCACCCTTTATTTTCATGTACCAGTTTCTACCAGACTGTGGCAAACCATAAATACTCTTTTTTAATTTACAAACTTTATCATCTCCAATTAATTTTTCATAACCAGGAGGGGGTAACACATACACCGTCTCCTCTAAATCACCATATAAGTATGCAGTTTTTACATCAAAGAAATTAACATTTAACTTTAATTTAGCTGCAAGTGCAATTAACAATCGAAAAGATTCAATATTTACAACTGGTGAATACGACTCTGAATAATCTATGTTTTTAATTTGATTAAAACCAGCTGCTACAAGCCTTGCTTTGTATTTTATATTTTTCCCAGCATCATCTTGTTTTAAGCTATATACCCATTTAGTTTTTATTAATTTTGATTTCGCAGGTTTTTGTACAATTTCCCAAACTTTATGTTTATCTAACGAATCTAATTCATTCTCCATTGCTAATTTCCAATTTTTCCAATTAGCACTATTTTCTGCCTCAAAATAAGAGTTTGGTACATTATTCACCAAATGGACAGACATCAGCTTAGATTTTAGTCTTTCCGATCTTCTAACAGGGATTTGATTTTGCACATCATTCAATTCAAGTACCGGAATTTGGATTCTGCCTGTCCGAGGTGATGACGTGGTCTGAAGGGGAATTGAGTTATCATTCTCAATTGCTCCAGGTCCATTATTTATATCAAAATTATACAACACTCCATTCTCTGTATTTTGATTAATTTCGTTTCTTTCGGGAGAGACTTCAAAAAAGGAGTCAATATGTGACGAATCTATACGGAACTTTATCACTAACCTTCTGAGCCGACCTTTTTAGGGAAATTTAATTCCCTACCTATTTCCAATCAACTCCAAAAAGCGGACAGGATTCCTTGTTATGCAGATTAAATTCAGTATTTAAGTCAAACGAAATAGTAAAGTTAGAGGAGTAGGAGATAGATATTGAAACATAAAGTTACAGTGAATTTGAATTGAAGTTTTATTGTTGGAGATAATTTAATTTCATGAAGAATTGAGAATCCGAGTGGTAAATATAGAATTGTATTTAAAGTCTCATTAAAGTTTTAAGAGTGAGATTAAAGTTAAATGTTCAAAAAGAACATTATTAAATATAATTCTGGGATCTCTTATCGTAGTAATTTCTGCGTGATCGTTATTTAATAAATTAATTAATTGGATCATTAATTAATTAAGTTAATTTTAAAGGATATTACCTTTAAAACCTCATAATATTAAAAGTAATTGTTAATAAGTCTTTGATTCTATTTGAGAAAGATAATCAAATAAAGAAAGTTATTTATAAAAATGGCTACTGGTTCTTCCTTGACTCATAATTATTCTCGTTCTCAAAGTGAGGTCCTAAGGGACCTTCACAATGGCGCCCAACGTATAAATCCCGAGAATAGAGTCGGATCCAGTTTTAGAATCATTCCGGAATAATATTTTTCGGGAATTGAGAACATAGATGATTTTTTGGAGAATATTGATCATAATCTCGCGTATTATGAGATACCTGCACAACTGGCATGTGCTTACTTGAAAGGTCATCTCAAAGGACGGGCACTCGACTGGTTCGAAGTTCTTGGTTATAGAGTCATTGAAGATAAGACAACAGACTACGCGCACTTAAAACAGGCATTGTCGGAACAATTTCCCGTGGTCAGAAACAGGTCAGAACTAGAAACGCGATTTTATTCCTCATCACAAAGACGAGATCAACAGCCTTCGGACTTTATTTATGAATTGTTGAAAATTCATAAAGTCCTTAAACTAGAAATGTTGGAGGAAAAATTAATAGATCACGTCGTTAGTCGATTAGAACCTCAAATTTTGGATTATGTCGAAGTTAGACATCCACGAAATACTGCCAATCTCCTACAAATCGTTGATAAATACGAAGAACGTTTTATGCATAGACAAATCAGAGGTTCGAGTGAGGGATTTAGAAGTTCAGGCCCTCGTGAAGACAATCGTTTTAATACCCGGCATAGACAGGAAAATTGGAGGGAAAACAGAAATAATGAGAGATACGCCAATAATAGCCGACCACAAAGGGAATTTAATCGATTCGAAAACCAAGGTTTCGCAAATCGCAGATTCGAGGGTAGACGCCAAGGTGGACAATCGGATCAACCATTCCACAGTCAAGGCGGTCGACAAAGTGGGTCGAGAAATAGTTCATTTCGAGGTCAAAATGAACGAAGTAGAAATTTAAACTTTTAAGCGATCGATGTGAATATGGGGGTAATCGATCGAGGGGTACGGAAAATCCTCCAGTTTGGGATCATCGGCCTATCAGAGTATCCTCTATAAGAATGACCCCAGTCGAATTACCGTATGTCCCTATTCTATTAAATGAAACCTTTATTACAGCACTATGGGACACGGGAGCGGAGAAATCTTTTATTTCGGAGGAGGTATACCGCAATTATTTTTCATACCGACCTCGTCAAAAGACGAAAGACAGAGTCGTGACAGCACAAGGAGCCCCGTGCAGTCATTTGGGTAGAGTCGAGTTACAAATTAAAATCAGGGAATTTCAGAAACCCTGGGAATTCCATATACTTGATAACATGCAGTATCAGTGCATTTTGGGGATAGATTTTATGAAGGCGTCGCGATTAACATTAGATTTTGATCAGAAATCCTTGATCATTCCCGATCATCTGATCAAACAAACGCCTAAAGAGGAGAAACTCGTTGATATTGATCTCACAGAATCGAAACTTGATGACGAGCAACAGAGGCAATTAAAAGCCTTATTTAATAATTTTAAAGGGTTATTTTCCGATCAACCGGGATTAACGCATGTTGTATATCATGAGATAGATACTGGAGATAAGGGACCGGTAATGTCGAGACCATACAAGTACGACCGGGTCAAACAAGGCATTATTGATTATCACATAGATAAGATGTTACGGGATGGTACAATTTGTCCTATTAATTCGCCCTATGCATCTCCAGTCGTTCTAATTCGAAAGAAAAATGACCTTCCTCCATATTCTCCCGAGGCGTATCGTTTCGCGATCGATTATCGGAAACTAAATGGAATTACCAAATATCCTCGATATCCATTACCGGTTATTGATGACTTACTCACCAATATCCCTCACACCAACGTTATGTCCACTCTAGATCTCAGAAGTGGCTATTTTCAGTTGGCGATTAGTCCAAAGGACATAGAAAAAACAGCGTTTATCACTCGCAATGGCACTTTTGCATTCCTACGCATGCCTTTTGGTCTTTCTGGGGCGGCGCCTAATTTCCAAAGGGCTATCGATATAATTCTCCAACCTGTTATTGGGCGTTTCGTGTCAGTGTACATGGACGATGTTATTATAACATCTCCATCGTTCAAAGACCATCTTGATCATTTAACTCGGGTTTTTACCTTATTACGAGACGCAGGGCTAACGTTAAATAAGGAAAAATGTCACTTCGCTCGTGACAAACTCAAATATTTAGGCCTGATTATTAGTAAAGAAGGAATCGAAACTGACAATAAGAAAATTCGGGCAATTACGGAAATGAAACCTCCCAAAAATAATAGAGAAGTGTCAAAATTTTTAGGGATGACGGGTTGGTACCAAAAATTTATTCCGCGATACGCAGATATATGCGAACCATTGTACCAATTAAAAAAAAGGGGGCGAAGTTTAACTGGTCGGGAGAAGCACAGGATTCTTTTGATCAGATCAAACGCACACTAACGGAGGCACCGATTTTGCAATTACCAAATTTTTCTGAACAGTTCAATTTATTCACTGATGCTAGTGGGGTCGGAATTGGTGCTGTGCTTCAACAAAATCAAAAACCTATTGCTTTCGCGTCTCGAACCCTTAATAAAGCAGAACGTAATTATACGGTTACCGAAAGAGAATGTTTGGCGTTAATTTGGGCTCTAAATAAGTTTAAAACTTATTTTGGACCCCTACCTGTGAAAGTGATTACAGATCACGCAGCGTTAACGAAGTTAACCAATGGTAAGAATTTATCAAGTAGGATGATCCGATGGGCATTGAAATTGTCAGAGTTTAACATAGAATGGGAGCACAGACCTGGTGTTCAAAACGTGGTCGCAGATCTTTTATCAAGAAATCCAGTAGACAGTGTCGAGGGGTCGCAAATTTCGTGCGCAGCTCTTAGAGCCCTCGCAATAAATTCCCGTGAACAATTCATTAAGGAACAGAGGGAAGATCCTGAATTAGGACATATTTATCGATACTTAGAAAACCCTGATGACGGTTCTGTTAATGCGACGGTATGCGAGAGTTGGTCCCAGGACTTCAAGTTAATAAATGGTCTCCTCTTTTACGCGAAGTATTTTTCTAATCTGGGAGAACTAAGAGTTTATATTCCTGGCTCTCTTCGAAAAGATATAATGAAAGAATTTCATGATCTGCCACTGGCAGGACATCTCGGAAAGAGGAAGACATATCTTAAACTTCGTGACACGTGCTATTTTCCATTTATGAGAAAATATATATTTGAATATGTTTCAACCTGTGACCGGTGTCAAAAGTTTAATTATAAAAACGCGCTACCAGCTGGTCGTTTAATGCCTATAGTTTCGAAATATCCAAATGAAATTGTAACGCTAGACTTATTAGGCCCCTACCCCGCATCCCGACCCGAGAGATATAAATTCATATTAGTTATATCTGACCACTTCACTAAGTGGTGTGAGCTGATTCCTCTTCGTAAAGCTTCAGCCCAGGCAATAGCTAATGCTTTTTTTGATAACTATATAGCACGTTACGGAGCTCCGATTTCTTTGATAAGTGATAACGGCCCCCAATTTATTTCTGACGTGTTTGAACATCTCAGTCACAGGTTGGACATCAAACATATGAAAACGGTAACGTACCGACCACAGTCTAATCTCACGGAGAGAGTGAATAGAAATTTAGTTCAAATGATAGCTTCTTTTGTTGAAGAAAATCATGAAAACTGGGACCAATTTCTACACGAGTTCGCTTTCGCATTGCGCACGGCGGTAAATGAGACGACAAATAAAACTCCGGCTGAGTTGTTTTTGGGAAGGAAAATCATAACTCCGTTTAGCAAGAGCTCATAAATGTTACGGAGGATGCGAAATATGTTGGTAGTAACATCGAAAGATTATTCGATGAGGCAAGACGAAATATGCAAAAAAAATCATAAGTCTTGGGGAAAACATTACAATCTCAGAAGGAGGGATGTTCACATCAAAGTGAACGATTTGGTTTTACTTCAAACACATTTCTTAAGTGCTGCGGGTAGGAAACAGGTGGGAAAATTTATGCCTAAGTTTGAAGGTCCCTATAAGGTTTTGGAAATAAAAGGAAATAATTTAGTTATTTGGAAAAACGGAAGAAATATAACTGTTAATATTGATCAGGTTCGAGTGTACCGACCTCGTCAGTCAGACACGATTAGTTCGGATAGTCCGGTAGAAACTCTGTATGACGAACAAGAAGTTAGTCATGGGTCGAATAGATCACATCAAGGACAGTTTAAAGAGCATAGGAAAACCTCTAGTCAGGAAAGTGAGGGGTGTAGATCACGGCAGGGTAACACCACACGGGAGATTCCCAGAAATAAACGTAAAATTAATAGTACTGCGTCGAAGGACCAAGCTTTAAAACGATCCATGATATGTAGGAAGAGATCACGACAAGGATCTGATCATCAGGACAGGAAAATACACGCTCCTGAGCAAGGGCAGGGAGTCAAGAGGTCGATCCCTTCCTCGATCTCGTCCAGGAATTATAAGTTTCAAAAACATAATACCTCTTCACCAGGAGTAGAGTCCATTGCAGGTCCATCAAGGTTGCCTGATCGCAGGACTGCTACGACTACAGGCGGATCCCGAATGGAAGTTAGTGGACGTGATAACCAGACCCGTCAGACCAGAGCGACAACGAGAAGACGCAACGAACAAGCGGAACCGGTCGAATCAAACCAATACAAGGAGACCTTGCCCATACTATCTACGGAACCGTATACAAAAAAAAACAAAAAACGGAATTCCTGAAGAGATGAACAACATCGAAATCAACGGCATACCTGGCAACACATTCCGCAGAAGAAGCCTCAGTATGGAAACGTTGAATGGAGATCCAGTGCATAGGATTTAACAGACAAAATCCAGGTTGTATTGTTTCTTTATCTTCACGATGCGAACAAGTGAAGAATTTTTGCAATTAAAGCAAGTCACGGGTGGACTCTAAAATTAAGAAGACTGACAAAAGTGGACACTACATTGTGTGTGTTTTTTTTCTGTACCAGAAAAAACGGCTTTTGTGTTACTTTTTGTATTTTGGAGAAAACATCTGTGAATTTTGCATTTGTTTACTTCGATGTATGACTTCGCTAAGATGCGACAATTCATTTGGTTGTTTGTGTTATTTGTTTATTACAAAATGATTATTATTGTATGCTATGTGTGTTTCTATGTATGTTTTGTTTCACATCTGGTGACTTGGAGCGCGGCGAAGTTAGATAGGATTAACCATTAACACTAACTAGAGCATCAAGTTTTTCGAATGGGAAGGCAAAGGAACCAGATATTTATTGTATATGACATTCATGTAACTAATGTATAAATTCATGTCTGCTTTTACCTACTTCTCAAATGGATATCAATCTTTCAGGGTAGCTGACCCTGAAGTCTTCGATGTTCCAGTACCACAGAAGATTGTATTTCTTTTTTGTATAATAACTAAGTAATACTCTATGGGGCTGGTTTTTTGCCACCACTAGGGTGGTTTTTTCCACGCCCCCTTAGCCAAATGGATAGAGTGCAGGGATTAATTTAAACTTGTAAAGTATTATGAGGTTTGGCAATTAATTCTAAATCGTAATTTTGTCCTTTTTCATTACGGAAGATGTTTCAGTAATATACAGTTAGAAATTAATATCGTCGGAACTGTAGGACAAGGATAGGATTTACGTAATTTATTTTCAGGACGTATGAGTCCTTCGAATAAATCCCGTTTTCTTTTGGAGGGGATTGTGAGGAATCTATACGGTACTTTATCACTAACCTTCTGAGCCGACCTTTTTAGGGAAATTTAATTCCCTACCTATTTCCAATCAACTCCAAAAAGCAGACAGGATTCCTTGTTATGCAGATTAAATTCAGTATTTAAGTCAAACGAAATAGTAAAGTTAGAGGAGTAGGAGATAGATATTGAAACATAAAGTTATAGTGAATTTGAATTGAAGTTTTATTGTTGGAGATAATTTAATTTCATGAAGAATTGAGAATCCGAGTGGTAAATATAGAATTGTATTTAAAGTCTCATTAAAGTTTTAAGAGTGAGATTAAAGTTAAATGTTCAAAAAGAACATTATTAAATATAATTCTGGGATCTCTTATCGTAGTAATTTCTGCGTGGTCGTTATTTAATAAATTAATTAATTGGATCATTAATTAATTAAGTTAATTTTAAAGGATATTACCTTTAAAACCTCATAATATTAAAAGTAATTGTTAATAAGTCTTTGATTCTATTTGAGAAAGATAATCAAATAAAGAAAGTTATTTATAAAAATGGCTACTGGTTCTTCCTTGACTCATAATTATTCTCGTTCTCAAAGTGAGGTCCTAAGGGACCTTCACAAATATCCCATATTTCATTTTCTATCTCACCTAAATAATTACTACCTTTTAAATATTCATTAAATTTAACTGATCTCTCCTCAATTACTTTTTGATTTTTAATATCATAAATTCGATATCCTTCCTTTCTCTAGCATATCCTAGCATGATTCCACGTCTTCCTGGAACTTCAAATTTATTTCTCAATACTTTCGGAACGTGAAAATAGGCCACACAGCCAAATTTTTTCAGATAATTTAATTTTGGTTTATTACCTGTCCAAATTTCTAATGGGATTTTTTCTTTCCCTTTTCGTGGTGTAACATTAGATACTTGAGTACTACAATTAATAGCTTCAGCCCAAAATTTTAAAGGAAGTTTACTTTCATATAATAAAGATCTAGCTCTTTCTAGAAGAACACGGTTGGCTCTTTCTGCCTTGCCATTTGATTCACTATTGTATGGAATAGTTTTTCATGAAATATTCCTGAATTAGCCAGGTAAGTATCTAGTTGTTCATTTACAAATTCTAACCCATTATCAGTTCTTATCTTTTTAATCCTTTTATCAGTTAAATTTTCATATTTGGCTTTAAATTGAGAAAATATATCAAACACTTCATATTTATTTTTTAAGAAATAAGTAAAGTACATGCCAGAAAAATCATCTACAATTACCATAAAATATTTTGCACCACCATGCGATTCGATATTAATTGGACCACACAGGTCGGCAGGGAGCAACTCAAGAATTTGTGAGCTTTGATATATATCAATACTATGATGAGTTTTTCTGGTTACCTTACTTATATCACAAGTTTCACATGTGAAATTATTTACATTATCAATATCAATATAATCTTTCATTTTAAGCATATATTTACAATTTAAATGACATATATATATAACCTGTTATGCCAAATTTCATAATTATTAGTAGATTGGTCAGAAATAAAACACTCAGAATTATCCATAAGTTCTAATTTAATTTCTAATCTACCATTATTTTTAAATTTTTTAGTTATTAACTCATCATTTTTATCATATATCAATACACAATTATTTTCTGATTTAATCTTACAACCTTTATCCATTAAACATGTTACAGATAGTAAATTACATCTTAATTGAGGAACATAACTGACATCAGTAATTGTTAGATTAATAGAATTACAATGTTTTGTACTCACAGTTTTAGCTGAAACGTTTCCAGTTCCTTGGCTCATCATTTTAGAATTTTTATCGGCTAAGTAAATGTCCATCACTTCTGGACTAATATTTTTGAACCACACAGGTTCTTTAGCCATATGACAGGATGCACCACTATCCAGAATCCAGATATTGTCACAAGGTTTTTCTTCTCGATGGGAAGCTGTAAATACGTGTCCATTTCTAGACGAATTGTTTCTTTGGCTTGTACTTGGAGAGTGTTCTTGTTTCTATAATAACAGTCCTTAGCTAGATGATTTGATTTTCTGCAAATATAACACAGTCTCGTTTGCTTTTCATTTTTTCTCTTACAATAAAATGTTTCATTAATTCCATCCATACGAGTTTTAATTGGCAAGTTTACAGTTGCTTCTTCTTCCCTTAAAATTTGTAATATTTCGTCCATGCTTTTTCCTCTTTGTGTTTTCAGAATATCGCGCACTTTGGAGAATTTTCCATTTAATCCTCTAACGGTATGGTAGACCAATTCCCTCGGCGACACGTCCAGTCCAAGGGAGTGGCACTTAGTCGAAATCCCCCGCGCTCTTGCAATATAATCTGCTACAGTTTCTCCATTTTTCATTCTGATGTTTTTGAGATCATTGCCCGCGTCAATTTTTCGGTCTACACCTTCGCCCATGTAAGTCGCTCTAATTTTATCCCACAGTACTTTCGCGTTGTCTTCTGCCGCGAACTGTAAGGCTTGCTCATCTGCGAGCGATAACTTAATGTATGCTATTGCATCTGAGTTTTTCGTAATCCAGTCCATTTCATCTTTACGGGTAAGGTCTTCAGGTCTCTCCTCCAAGGTTAGAGGATCTAATCTTTTTAAGCCAAGGGCAGCTTTCATCCCAAGCTCCCAAATAAAATAGTTCGTTCCGTTTAAATCGGGAATAGTTATCTCATCCATTGCAGGTAGAAAGGTTTAAACGTTCACAAAGTCAACTAACTCGTCACACAGATTAACCACGCTCTGCTACCACTTGTTGTTCTTTTGTGAAATCACTTCTACAACGGTATCTTGGGACATCACATTTATTTATATACATACGAAAATATTGATCGCGGATACTGCACACAGCAAGTCTGATCCAAAAGCACACAGCGAACGGTCAGCTCGTCAACCCCGTAGAAGGAATGTGCGGGAGTGAAGCGGGGAAAAAAGAGCGCGTGGGCGGATCACTCAGTTATCCTTCCGCCAGAAAAAATAGTTCACTCGCCTCACCCCAACAATTTCAAAGTAGCATCTTCTATCGGATCTTCTCGTGCCTCATAGTTGAAATTAACCTTCCTTCATACAACTCTATAACGTGGCTGGGTGAGCTCACAATTAGCGGGTATGTCAATTTCGTCAGGGAATTCTAGAGCATCGCAAAGCATTTCATTTAAGGCTGTGTCAAATCTAAGATCCTTGAAAAAATCTTTACGATTTTTCAAGAACTCCATAGCAGATGGTAAATCATTGTCTTCTGTCTGCAAGAGCTTACTTATAGGATTGATACAATTTAAGATTTTGTACTAAATTACAATGCAGAATAAGAACTTAAATTGTTTAACACAACTTAATAGTCCAAAAGCCTCAACTCTTATAGAGTTGTCAATTTTCGAATTATTACAAACAGCTAGTAAAGCATCATATAGCCCTCCTGCTTGATACCTTAGTGGTTTTAATGGATCTATTCGACTTTCTCAACGATTTTGTTTGAAATCATTTATCTACTTCATAAATTGTGTTCATCATATTTTTATTTCTGTAATGCACGTCTTGCTTCCACTTTAATTAAATAGTTTTGTACTAGGAACACACACACAACAAAAAAATAGTACATATATTCTTCCACATTAATTATTGTTTTGTAACTATAAAACTTTAATTAAATATTTTTTCTGTTGCTTTTTTTATAAGAAATTTCTGTCATAAGTTTGACATTCTTATTGTTGTCTTTTCTAAAGATTTTAAATATTGCTATAAATTGGAACCTATTATTTCTAGAATTTTTTCTTAAATATACATACTAATGCATTTAAACCTTTTTACAATCAGGAAAAATACATTTTAAAGGATTTTTGAGAAATATAATAGTAAAATGAAATAGTAAATAAAAACTATTGCACACTGAAAACATCGACTTTTTAATTTTTAGAGCACCAGTGTTCTACGGGACACTGATTAAGAGCTTCTCGTTTGTCTTGGATGAGTGGTTATGTTCTGAAATATTTTATATCTCCATTCATTGCAATTAAACGATTGAGAATTAAAGCCTTTATGTATTAATCACAAATAAAACATAGTTTAATAAGATTGAAACTTAATTTTAAAAATGCTTTGGAAGTTATTCAGGCTTCAAGTCATTGTTGTCTGCTTATTAGGGCTGCTAATTCTATATTATTTTGATATAACTTAATATTCAAATTAATTATCTTTTTAATAATCGTCCTTCGAAATTTAAAATTCACGCCTGAAATTTTGCAATTTATTTATCTAAAGGATGTTTTTGCATTGAATTTGTATTTTTAAAAATATTTGTATTTTTTTTTTTGGTTTAAAATCTTATAAAGTCTTTTAAATGTTTCCTTAAAATACTTCCATTTTAAACTGAAGATAATTTATTAACTCAATTTTTAAATTTTTCGAAATAAGCATTTTGATGAACTTTATTAGTTGCATACAGAAATGCTTATAATATTTTAAAGGTATTTTATACCTGTTTTATGTATTTTTAGAATTAATTATACACATAATATATATAATTAAGTGTACACATAATATATATAATTAAGTATACACATAATATATATAATTAAGTATACGGATAACATATATAATTAAGCATACACATAATATATATAATTAATTATAAACGTAATATATATAATTAATTATACACATAATTAATTATTAGACTGCATTAAATATTCTTTCAAATTGTCCGTGTAAAACAGAGGTTTTCAAACTTTTTTGTCTCATAGACCTCTTGCCATGTTTTTCGGTATGGGATAGACCCTGCTTAATTAATATTGAATTTTTGCAAATTTATCAACTTAAATGTCTTTTTGACAGCTACTACTACTACTTTAAAATAATTAAATTTATAACTGATGAAGTATAGAGTTAAAAGTTTAAAAAGCATATGTTAATTAACTAAATTAAAAGTTAATTAATATATATAATAACTATTAAATAAAACAACCAAGCAACATACAATTGATTTTAATGGTAGGGTTCAATCTGGCGCTACAATAACAAACTTTCTATGTTTAGTATCAATCTTGTCAGGTTTAACCTTAAATATCCTCTGTTAGTAGTGTCCAGTTTCTTTTTTTGTTTTCGAGATAGGTAACTGCCTGAAACTTCTTCTTACTAGGAAAAATAATTAAAAACTTCCTCACAATATTCCATAATTCTGGACAAATAACAGATTTGCTTTTTTAAATCAAAATTGCAGGAATCTGTTTCTAAACTTTAAAATCTTCATTGGTGCATATCACGATCAGTTCCTGATGTAAGGGGTGACATTTTTTTTCCAATGTGACCATGTAAATTCATTGCCTACTGGGGTATTACCATAGTCAAAGCATTCTCAAAATTGGTTTCAAAATCTCAATAAAAGGTAGTTAAATAAGTTGATCATAGGTTAAAACATGCTGACAGATTTTCTGTATTAATTTGAGAAAATTCAGGACCTCCAGTATTATACTTCTTTAGTTTTACTCTGGAAAGAAACTCTGAGATGGTTCGCGTTTTTAAAAAAAATTATGCTGTCACCTTGTACGGGCGAATTAACGTCATTCAGGTTAGTAAATACATCTTCTAAATAAGTAAAATTTGGTTTCCAATTGATTAAATTTTCTTTGAAAATTGAATTCACGATCTAGTTTAATGAGACCCAATATCACTTAGACCCCCACTTACACTTCATTGACCCCAAATTGTTTTTTGCTGACGTAGACCCCATCCCCCCTTGTAGGTCGTCATAGACCACTTTGGGAATCACTGCTGTAAAAGATCTTAATTAATAAGGTATCTTGTAAATTCCTCTTAAAAAGGCAATAATATGCAATATATACATATATATATATAGTATAATAAAATAAAAGTGAAGAATAACTTGAACCCACAATATATATACATACATATATATCTATATTTCAAGTTTTTATAATTTAATCTTACAAAAGATTGGCTAACTTTTAATAGTTTTAGAATAGATTAGAAAAATTATATTTTTATTTCACATGGAAAAGTAAAAATAGGAAAAATAGTATCTATATAAGTAAAATTAACTTATTTTTTCTTTGAAAATTCTTTTAATAGTTTGAAGCAATATAAACTAAATATTTAGCAATTACAGACTAGTTCATTTATTATTAAACAAAATTATCACAATATATTACAATTACAAAACAAAATCATCATATTAAATATAACTACGTTGTATTTCAATTTCCAGCTATTGCTGTTAGGATCATTTATGTATGGTAAATAATTAATGTAAGTACTCAAAAGCTCATTAATGTTTTGCATTTTAAATAACCTACTATTGTCCTTTATAAGCGACTAAGGAAGTTATTTTTATACAAGAGGCAAATAATATTTTTTTCATTTGAATAACAATGTCCATCGAAAATGTTTTAAGAAGATTACGGTACATTCAAGCTACGAAAACACATATACTTAAAAATATTAATCAACACGAAAATATTCTTCGGAACTGATGACATTAATATTTATATATAAATAAATAAATAAAATAGAAAAAGCGAAATGTAGCAAAATATTTTTTTCTTTTCACTTTATCTTACGCAATGATTAAAGTTCCTCGGCATTAAAAATCTAAAAAAGAATTTGAAAATGAAAATTATGTTACCTTTTTTGTTGTCCAACTTTTTCTTGTCTGTTTAAGCACAGGAAACTAAAAGAATTAGTTCAGAAGTCAAATTGACACAAGATTCCCTCAGTTTTCTTCGAAAAAGGGTATTTTTCTCAGGGTCATTCTGCCCCTTTCTTTTCATTCATAAAACTTGACCGTGCTTTTCATCATTTTTGTTGAGACTAATCTCTGCCAAAATCTATCTCTTTCAATAGTTCCCAAATTCACATATACAAAGCAGTAACAGTTATAGGAAATTAGTTGAAAGAGAATTAACCGGATGCCGGAATTTTTCTTTATCACCTCCACCTCCCATGAGACCAGCGTTGAGAAACACGCCTTTAAATACTAATGAATACTCTTTAAAAAGAAAGAAAAAACTTTAGGACTCCACAGAAAACGTAAATATTTTGCATACACATTTTTAATTTTTTTCCTTTAAACTTTTATTCTGACTCGTTTATTTTCCTCATTAACTAGTTAATTTTACAGCCAGTTTGTCGCCTCCTAAGGTTGCCGAACCCGGGCATGGGCTCGGCTTGTCCCCCCCTACTGCCGGCCCTGTTGGGAGGGTCCAAGAAGGGTACAGTGTAGTATCATTGACAGCAGATTGCTACCCCTCTATCTATTTTTAACGCTCAGTGTAAATATAATCGCCAGACAAGGGGGGGGTTCTTAAAATGAACTATAGATTCTTCTTTCACGCCCTGAAACAAAAGAGTTGTAGAGTCGATTCTTTTCTATTTCCCCTCTTTTTTCCTTCAACGACACACAGAGGTGAATAGATTTACTAGATGTAATTTTCTTCACAGCAAACTATGGAAAGGACGCACCTGTTTCCACGGCTGACCGTTCTTTTGTTCTCTCTAACATGTGACATTGTCACACAAAAGGAAAGGAGTATTGGCTATTGTGAGGAAGAAATGCTAAGGACGGCATCCTTAGTGTCAAAGTGACAGGTCGATTTATAGACCCTTCGTAAGATTTACGATGCACGCACGCGCTGACCAGAGGATTTCAGTCCAGACAGATTTTTGTCCAGGAAGGACCAATGGTATTTGGCACTGGGTGCAGACCAGAGTTCCTACCGATCAGAAATTGTAGGTTGCGGGAGAGAGAAAACACACAGAAGGTTGAAAGAGACGGTTCGGAAGGTGACCAGGGACATTCGCGATATCAGTGAAAAAGATAAAGAGCAGCCGAACCAGCGATAGGCTGCAATGCGGTGGGAGGACCAGCGAGTTCGGTGATTGGAGTGAATGCTACGGAACAGCGTGAATCGAGATCGGGACTTGATTTTTTATTCCAGTGAAAGGCTACGAGGCAGCGAAAGATTGATACCGGCGAATTCCGTGATAATAGGTTTGCCAGCAATCTACTAGAAGTTCCATTTTAGCGAATCATGGACATTATGATATCCAGTTGAAAACTCTTAAGAACAAGCCCAACAGTCGACGATACACAGTATATGGTGTGTAAAAGACATATTTTATAAATCTCATAGAATATGTTAACTTTTTGTAAATAAAAAATAATTATTTTTATTGACTGAAGCTGTATGATCCCTCTCACCACACAGGAACTAAACAAACTTGAGGTGATGACTAAGGTTTCTGATTTCCCGGAAACGTAATAGTCCTTCCCGGAAATACATCAAAAATTTAAAAACAAGTTATTTTTATTTGACATCAATAAAAAGTATATAAAATAAAGGTACACATAAATTCCCAAATTTATGCATTCAGCTAAACATATAATATATGTTTATTATTAATTTTTAAAGTATGATTTGAGTAAACATAAGTAATGTGTGCTTTTATTACTCAGTCTAGTTCTTAGCATTGTTCTGAATAACCCCCAACAGAAAATACTTGCTCAATTTCAGTTGATGTAATCGGAATTGTTTTTAAAGCCTTCTCCAGTTTCATATATGAGGATCGATTTCCATTCATGTTTTAATCAATTCTGAATGAATTATTTTTGTAATGTGGCTACTAAGAAATAAATATTAACACACAAATACTTGAAAATTTATTTGCAGCTGGATTGATGATCACGTCCATTAAAAATGTTAATTCTTGCATTTAAGAGATTTTATTTGTGAAATATATTTCTTTTTTATGAAATTGCTATATTTTTGTTAAATAAAAATAACACTAAATATTAATGTAAGAATCATACACAAAAGTTTAAAATTTAAAAAAAAGTTTTGCGCGATTCTTTTTAAAGTTTTTTTTTCTTTCTAAGCAGTTTGGAGGTTCATTTCCTCTATCAAACTGCTGAATCAATTAAATAGTTTGATAAATATCAGTATCGGTTTTAAGTATAAGTACTTACGGTATCAATGTAAATCAGGATATCAGAACTTCATTCAAAAAGTCGTGCTGTTAAGACTACGAAATGATGTTCGACAGACAGACAGATCAATATTTCATATGTTTACTCTTTCCGATGACAAGCTGCAAAAATTCTCCCCAACGTAGCGTGTGTGCTACTGTTTCTCTTGTTACATTTTTACCCAGTGGGGGAGGGCGCAAACAGACATTTCTCCTTCAAAGGATTTCGGGATGAATGGTCAAAAATTTGCGACGGTGAAGTCAACTAAAATTCATATCGGTGGTTGAAATCCACCCAAGTCAAAACTAGCTACCTCAGATTATTTCAACCCCGGGTCGTTCCCGGAAATACAAAAAATATGAATTCCCGGAAAAGAAACCCTAGTCACATGACATTACAAGTACTATTTCTAAGCAAAGCCCCCCTCCCAGGATTTAAAAGTGGCGCTTTTGGAAAAATGGGCTTTCTTGCCACGAACATTTATTGACACTCTCGTAAACAGCAAAACAGGTCATTGTGAGACTAGTATATCAGTGTACGATGGTCATACTCCATATTAGACAGACTTTTCCCGAGTTAAAGGCTTTATCTCTATTCATGATTTCCAACTTTTTGATATGCCCTGTATTTTAATTCAAAATTAAAATCTTTTCCATATTGTCATGTTGCAGTATTCTTTCTTACAATGCAATATGTCTGATGCCAAGGATGCAACAACCAGTGTATTTCGAACTTCTTATTTGTATTTCACATCAATTTTATAATTTTCACAGTTCTTTAATACACGAAATATTTCACAGTGATTCAATAGCTAAAACCTTATTCACGTGTGAATTAATCACAATATCAATTCTTTCTAAGCGTTCTATCAGAATTTCAATTGAAGAATCATAATTTTGATTACTAATTATGAAACCAGAAATAGAAGATAAAGCTTTTCCACCTAGTAAGAATTTCAGATATGCAAGATTTTCTGGTTTTTTTTTTCAGATAATCGTTACTATGAATTATATTTTTGAATTGTTTCCAAAAGTCTGACCATTTTTTTAAGAATTGCAATAGAATGTATTGATTAGTAGAAGTGAAAGATTCATCACCTTTGGTTCGGAAGTTTTCACAGAAACCGTTTCCTTATTCTCAGTACTAACAGCTTAGCTACTTCTTTTGGAAGTTGGTTTTCTATTCAGTAATCTTTACAATCTCAGAAAATAAAGAGATATGTGAAAGACAGTCAACTTTAGAAGGAAAGAACTTTTGAAAAGAATTGTACTGAACTGAATTCAGTGGCACAACAGCTCATGAGGGCCAAGGCCTACGATGCCTATCTCAGTTTATGTGACCTTAGGCCTTGGGGCACATGTGCAGATGTTTCGGTCAAGTGGTCAGTCTGATGCGAAACCCCCAGTGTTCAGTTCCCAAGAAAGCCTGGAACTCATTTATCTACCCACTGAAGGAATGAAAGGCGGAGTTGATCTTGTCCTGCCGGGATTTGAACCTCGGCCCTGTGGCATAGAAGTGTGATACACTCCCACTCAGCCATTGGGTTTTCAAAACGAATTTTAGTAATAATAAAAAAACAAAACAAATACAGAAATACATTCTTTTCAAAGATTACAGGTACGTTTCTTCAAATGAATGGGTAAAAACATTTTAATCGTGTTATCTACTGTAAACAACACTGAAAAAAACCGGTATTCAGAACGGAGTACAAAATACTCTCTTTTGAATACGTCACATACTCAAAATAGCTCCGGTGCAAACATACTCAAATTTGAGACTAGCCCATTCTCATCTTTGGCAACGACTACATACACAAAATTGTAAACATCACATACTCATTTTGCATAACGTTAAATAAAGAGCACTTTTTGAGTTCCTCTCACCCCGGGCATTCCCCTTCGGCACGGTCAAGGGAAAAGAGTTTCCTTGTCATTGGTACATGTGCTCTGACATCATTATTCTAGGTTGCCTGGGTTGGCGTTATAGCATTTTTCTATGCCCAAGTGGTTCATTGAAACATAAAAGTTTTACCCCCATTTTCAAAATTGTTTTTCAGGCTGTTTTTTCTTCCGTGTCTTGAGTATAATAGTTAAATTTCCTTGCGTATGAAATTTTCATTGTAAAAATGACAATTTGTTCTTTTTTTTCATTCACGTAAATCAAAATATTTTTAATGGATTTAATTTTGTAGAAGAAATATATATTTCATCTTGGTAAATGAGGAACTTAATTACAAATAAAAAAAATTGTTATATAAGCTTTTAATAATCCATTTACTGTGATTAATAATAATTTGAAAATGAATTACATGTTTCGAGTTTCCATTTACTGTGATTAATAATACTTTGAAAATGAATTACATGTTTCGAGTTTTATCCTTAGGTAAGAAAAAAGAAGTCACTTATAAATAAAGAAAATTTATTTTTTTTATATAATATAGATTTATTGGTAATATTGTTGTACATTTTAAAGGTAAATGAATTAATTCTTATATCAGATTGAATTTGTACAGGCAAGTGATATTTTAAATTATTAGCTAAATTTCACTTTTTGTAATAAGTGACTTGTTTTTTGTGTATGTGTGAAAGACTTTTTTTTTCACATTTTGAAAAAAATTCGTCCAGTACTCTATTTCCTTTTAAATTTTAGAATTAAATTTACTGCAAAAGTTTCAGCTATTATAAACTTAACTATGTAAATAAACTCATGCTTAAATTTTTATTTTCTATCTTTAATAAAATACTATAAATAAAGTGATTCGTGGCTATTGTATAAGAAACAACTCACTGTTCTAACTTCCACATCACATCCATATTATTCGTTCAAGTAATCATCGACACATTTATTCACATAATTCTCAATTTTTGCAATTATTTTAGAGGTTTTCTCTTCTAGCATGCTCACACATATAAATCTTCATTCAGGGTTTAAGTAGAGTACCACTTGAATCCCTTCATCCGTGGTTTGTTATACAGAATAGTTTGTTTATGTAACAGGCAAGTTTAATGAAGATGTAGTCATTAATGGAATTTGGATTCATCTTGAGAAATATTTACTGATTGGTGTTGTGTGTCACTCAAAGCACATAAATTTCTCCTTTCCTAAAGTATGTTTCCTCCTGTAAAGCTACTGTTCGAAAATTAATACAAAAATATGACATAAAATTATACATTTTCGAGCAAAAATAAAAATTAGCCATTAAATTATAAATTCCAAAAACTTATTTAGATTTTGCATACTATCTTACAAGAATTTTCACACACTAATTATTCACTTTATTATAGCTACAATTAGAGATAGTCAAGAAAGTATAATACGTAGCAGAAAACATTTAACCAAATCATTTAGAAAAATTTCTTTTTCGAACATTTCCATTCTTAGAATAATTTCATATATTTATAGTAGTCCCTAGTTTACTTTAAAATATCCAGAAATGGGCTTAATTTTCAAGAAATATATGTCTTTATATTCAGGTCTGTTCTGGTATCTTTTTAAAATGTATTTGTACTTTCTTTCCATTTTATTTCGTTATTTATGAGCACAATGGCGTTGTAAGTATAAAGTTCGCGATCTGTAAATTTTCGAAACACCAATAATATTATACAAAAAAAAATGTAAGAATTTTTTTAAAAAAATTATTATTTGTCAGTTAACCCAACAAACTGAACATATACGTCTGAAATAAAATAACCGTAATTGTTATAGAAGCAATTAATTACCGTAAAAGCCGGCGTATAACACACAATTTGAACACAGAAAATAAGATCGAAATTCATGAGTGTGCATTATACTCTGGGAAAAAAAATGTTACCTTTAAAAATAAGAAAAAAGCTCATGGACAAAAAAAATTAGACTTCTATATAGTATATCGAAATACTGTTTAGTTAAAAGAAATCAAATTCCTCTCATCAACTGTAGATCTGGAAGAGTACGCTATTTTTTTTCTAAATCTTGGAATAATACCTTGAATAAGTGATTTCAAAACATATAGAGCCAGGACTTCAAACTGTATTTTTTTTTTGTTCCGGTTCAACTATAAAAAAATTTATATAGTTTCTTTTCCGGTTTCTCTCCGTTCTGCCAAAAATAACGGTTTTCAGTTCAGATCTGAATGAATAATTTTATTTCACGTATATTCTTATTTGTATTACAAATATAATCTATTGTAAACAAAAATGTAATTTTATAAAAATTTGGAAGAATTTTATTTTTTCTTAAAAAGTCATCAGCAAGTTCATTCAACTGAATTAAATTTGATTTCTACAAGTAATTACTTTAAGAACTGAAACTGCCCTTGAAACCGCCGTAATCCCAACATAAACACTTAATTTCTACACTTTACGATATTCAAATGCATTTGCCTCTCATCCGAACTGGGATCAGTGTTAAAGCTGGCTCCAGCTTCGTTCCACCTGCTGTGGCGTCTGTAAGTGCTACTTGCAGACTCTTTTTCTTTTCATACCGGCTGCAAAAAAAAAAAGCAGCATTCTTTTTCCCACTGCGCTTTTGGTGCTCCTCAAACGCGTTTTGGGACTGTTAAGCCCTCCCTTCCTGCGCTCTTCCCTTCTCACCCTCGTGACGTTACTCTAGTTTAGTTCTCGTTTGGCCGCTTCCTTCCTCCAGCCTTCCCCTGCGGGGGGAGTGAATTCAGATATCGGTCTTCTTTTTCATCCTTTCTCCGAGATTCTGGGTATAAGCGATTTATTTCGCTGGCACCCGTGTCAGCTAATTTTTGTTTCGTTTAAGAACTGAAACAGAATGTACTAGTGAACACAGTTGCGTAGCTACCAATGGGCTAAGCGGTGCCGTGCATCAGGGACCTCAACCTCAAGCGGGGCTTTCGCATCCTGACCACCAAGCAAGTCGACCTTGCGATAATTTCTCCCACATTTAATATATAAATATAAAAGGTTACAACATAACTGTAATCAGGCCAACTCAGTTAAAAATAATTTTGAACTTATTGAGAGTTCCCGAAAATTCTTTCCTTTGTAAGGTGTTGCGAACTTTACTTATTGAAAAGTTTACATTATTTTCAATTTTTCATTTTTCTAACTGTTACTTGAAAATAAACTTCCATGTGGGAAAAATCTTACCATACATCTTAAAAACCTACACAGGAAAATATTCCTTCTAGGTCATTTTATTTTTAATAACAATATGATTCTTAATAATCTATTTTCCTGTTTCAGTATTTCGCAATCTATTTGTGCACCCACCACCTCTCCGCTGTTTTTTTTCATAAGTGTTTTTTTTTAAACTTTTATAATAATATTGTATTATTTTCTTGTTGATGTATATTTTTTGTATCATGTCCTGCCCGTTACTTGTCGAATGAAACTTTGGTATTCCCTGATTACACTGATCAAATCAATAAATTAGAAGCGAGCGCCTGGCTTAGACAAAACAAAAAGAGAAAGTTTTGCTTCACATACAATAGACAGATATATGCGGTCATGGGCCTTTTTTGCAGCGCACGCCAGAATAGCCGATGGCAGAATTTTTTCCTACTTACTTAACAATTATCGTTATATTTTGGACCCATCACACAATATCTTTATAAATTATAGCGTATGTGTTACTCTGATTAATTAGCTATATATTATTGGGAAGTTCATTAAAATCCATTTAGTTGTTTTTCCGTGAAAGGGTAACAAACATACGCTCATAAAAACTTTCACGTTTGTAATATTAGTAAGAATATTTCTTCTAAATATTAATTACCAATTATCTGTTAAATACAATAATCTGTTAAATACAAAAATTTCTCACTATAATTTTTAAAGTAAATAAATATTGCTACAAGATTTTTGTTTATATATATAGACGTGTAATTCTACCTGTAACTACTGGATAATAATAGGCCGTGCCAATAAGAATTGATATTTCTTTATCGTTAAATTCATAAGAATCAGCTAATTGTACATTTTTTAAATATCTAAATTTTTTATCAAAATTACTAAATGTGCAATCGAAATATGTTCTGTCTCGACCGCTTCTATTGCAATGTACAAATTTGATCCATCCCTGTTTTTCAATTTTATTTTAACTATATTTAAGGTTTTTATTTCAGTTTCTTTAGCACCAAATGTGCAAATGGAAAGGTTTTCTGGAAAGATAAATTTCTCAGAAGTACTCTTTAAAACGAAACTTCTTTGTGAACCATTATCTAAGAATAAGAATAATCTAACAACTTCTTGTTCATTTTTGTCATCTATTAACTCAGCACATATTTGTAATAATACACTATTTACTTCTGTTTTAAATGCTGCTGAAACTAAATTATTTGTGTCACTTTCTGGAGAGAAATCGTCACCATGCCGATTTCGAAAACATATTGTGAAATGGTGGAAGCCATTACAAATAGGACATACTCTCTTTTAGCACATTCCATTGCTCTATGACCGGTCATGAGGCTCATATATATATATATATATATATATATATATATATATATATATAACATCCCCTTTTTTCTTAAAATTTCTCTCTTTTCGTTAGCGCGTAAGAAATGGCAGGCCTCGAGTTTATGACCTTTGTTGCAGTATAAACATTTGCGGCTTCTTTGCGATTGAGAGTAAAGGAAAAGGAGTTGGTCCGGGGCAGTAGCGCACTCAGGAATTTTTCAAGGGGGGGAGAGGGGCCGAGATCGGAAGTTCACTATTTTTGTATCATGCTTCTTCTAATTTTGTCGATTTTCGGGAGCAAAATACAGTAAAAAACTAATTATTGAATAAATAATTGGCATTTATTAATAAAATTAATCATTAACAACAAATACTTAATTAAATTTTACGTACTATATACTTAGAATTATAATCAATCGGAAAGAAGTCAAGGGCTTGGGGGGGTCAGGACCGCCCCCTTGTGTGCGCCACTGATCCGAGGTGTTCTGTCATCGGATTTCTCTTACGATGTCCTGGCCAAAAGGAGCTTTTATTTTTGTTCTGTTTTGTGGTGGAGGGGAATAATGACATGGTTTATTAGTGTTTATTTGAGAGGCTTGTTCCAGAACTTAAAATTTCCAAATTTATTAAACGCAAAAGAGCGCTTTGATTAAACCCTTAGTCCAAGGGTGTCCAACCCAAATGAAATTGCAGGCCACTTCGGAAAAATATTATAATCTCGAGGGCCACACATAAAAATATGTACCTTTATATCAAATTTGGAAACAAAAAAACATTTGTTGGAGTGAAAATTTAAAACTTTTCTTTTTAGTGTACAGGATTTAAAACCTAATAATTAAATTACGGATTCTATTATAAATCATGATTTGACATATCTGTACAAGAATTATTTACTACACAAGCTTGGGAAGAAGAAAAAATAATTACATTGAAACAAAACTTTTGGCGTGTTACAATCATTGTGAAAGTGCAATGACTGTAAAAAATATGGTTCAGTGTGATGATTGCAGTTACTGGTACCATTGGAAATGCGTCAATTTTAAGAATGGGTCAAAAATTAAAAATTGGCTTTGTCCAGATTGTTCTATAAAGTAAAAGATTGCGATAAAGAGAGCTATGGCTCCTGGCGATACCTCTATAAAAAAAACGCATCGAGATTCCTAACTCATGGCGATGTAGAAACGGGATCAATATCATAAATATTTCTAATATGCATTGCTTATTTCCCACATGTAATTAATTATTTTAAGAGAGAGCTGCCAAGAGATAGGAGGCCCCTGATCACCCCTAAGAAGTTCTCCCTCAAAATTGGGGTGGAACCCAGCCAAAACGTACTGTTACCTGAATGGTGCTCAAAGCTACGGCTAACGACAAGCTTACTTGTATCCCTTTGCAGCTATGGATTTCTTGGGCCTCGATCTGACATCGTCAGATAGGTGGCATTAGTAACAACAGAGAGAGTGCAGCATCATTTCATAATAACTTATTTAGTGTACTAACTCATCAATAAAAAAATTCAAATTTCTTACATATTAATTAAAAGAAAAATGATTTCCAGTGAGGATATGTGTTCAAAAATTATACTTTGGATGATATTTAGGATATTTAATTCCATGTTAGGTCAACAAAGAATTTTTTTTTATTTTAGTTACTCTTTTTATTAAATAGTTACAATTAATATATATATATGACAAACTTACAATATTAGGTGGCAAACTAGAAAACGATTTTTCTTGCAATTTTTCATTTTAATTTTTATATATGGTGTTAGACTATATATTTTTTTTTTGTTACCATTTATTCATTTATTCAATTTAATTTTTCCTATAAAATAGTATTGTCAAAAAGAAATCACATTCTCAGAAATTAGGCCATCCCAGAAGGGATACAAACCTACGACCTTTGGATTAAAAGAGCAACGCGCTATTCATTGTCTCAACAGGGGCACAACGAACGATTTTCCTTTCTATATATGCTCTTGGACAATTATTTTTGTTACTTTTTATTCATTTTTTAAATTTAATGAATGAGTTAATATTTGAAAAAAACAAACAGTTGTATTAACATCAAGTGTCATCCACTGCCAGTTTAAAAAGATGTATTTGAACTTCAATGGATGGATAGAAAGTATTTTATTAACGAATGAAAAAGAGTGAACTAGTAGTAGGAATTAAATAAGAAATATACAACATAAAATATAAGCATTCCATTCATATAGTTAAATAAAAATTAAGATTTTAATGAGATTTTTTCCCTTGTAAAGCTATACTTAATGACGCAATATCAGTGGTATAGTTTGTGATTTTCAATTTAACACATTTCAAATGTTGAGTTGTTATGTGGGGGGATTCAGATTTTATATCAGAATTTTTTTTTACCCAATTACATATTTTTTTTAAAAATTTAAAAGAATAGCCTGGTTAAAGAAATGTATAGAACAAAATATTCAAAGACTATTACATTTTTGAAAAACTTTTTTTCTTAATTAATGAATAATTTTGTATTTGTGTCAGAAAATATTAAAAAAAAGATTTATCGTGTAATATTATGAAAAAAGTTTTAAAATTAATTACTGAATCTAATTGTAAAGATGGAACTACATTTATTGAAAATTTGGTAGAGAGTTTTCTCAACCGGTATAGAAAATAAATGTGATTATAGTTGGAAATAGATTCCAAAAATAAAAGAATATTCTATATTTATCATCTAGTTATTAGCCGTCATGTAGAAGTATTGATACACGTTAAATCTATTGAGGCTCAAACGTCTTCTCATTAGTGTGGTGTGGAAGTTAAGACAGGGTTACCAGCTCAGGTGTCGTCCTCGTCACTTGATCATGGTTCAAAATTACGAGGTCCGTCGTCAAAAGTCCTCGTGTAGCTGAACAGAGCGACATTAATTGTCACTCTCTCTCTCTCTCTCTCCAGTTATTGAGATTTTCATCGATTTACAATTCTATAAACGATTTTAGAATATCTCTAAGTAAAGCTAGTAATTTATTATATAATAATGGTATTTGTTTGCATTATAATCATTTGCTCATACTAAAAGGGAAAAAATGTTTATTCCTTAATATGTGTTCTTTGTACAATAAATTCTGTACATTCAACTGCTTTTTCTAATTTGATCATTTATATTTTGTAATCAAATATTATTCCTTAACTCAGTAGCGCAACAGCCCATGAGAGCCAAGACCTGCTGTGCCCATCTCAATATGCTTGACCTTGGGCGCTGAGTTGCGTGAGAAGATGCTTCGGTCTTGTGGTCAATATGACGCGAAACTCCCAGTGTTTAGTTCCCAAGCAAGCATGACACTCATTTATCGACCCACTAAAAGGATCAGTTGACCATGCCCAGCACGGGTTTTGAAACTCGCACCTGTGACTCGGAAGCGTGATGCACTACTACTCAACTTCAATATTATTCCTAAAATAATATTTTTTTTCTGTGTGTATGTGTGATCAGCTTATACTTTTTATCAACATTTAACATATTTAAAATGTTTTACTTGGAGTGAGATTCGACGAGTTTGAAAACTAACATTTTGTTCAAAATCTGTATGTTATCTATAAAATTTATAAAGTTTTTATTACATTTTATAGCATCAGAATCAATGTTAATACTTATATAAAACATTTCTCTTAATTTTACCTTTTTCTATTACAAAGTGGTAAATGTTTACATAATCTTTAAAATCTTAAGAATAAGTAATTTGTATATTATCTGTTATAATTTCTTTCTTTGTCATATAAAGAAATTTTTGCATCTTAAAACAAATTTTCTTAAATCCAACAAATTTTAATTTTTAAGAGTCTGAAATTCAATGTCCGTATCTCTTTTGTTTTCCAATTAGGTTGTAAAGAAATAACTTTCGCATTCGAAATAATCCAAGCAAAAAAGTATGCGTTATTGCATATTAGAAATCATTAATTCCGTACAAACTCACCCGCCCCTCTAAAAAAAATTCATTACTACAGTCAGTGGCGCACACAAGGAGGGGGGTCCTGGGGTTTGGGACCCCCCAAGCCCTTGATTTTTTTCCAATTGATTATAATTCTAAGTATATGGTACGTAAAATTTAATTAAATACTTGTTATTAATGATTAATTAATGATAATTATTTATTCAAAAATTAGTTTTTTACTGTGTTTTGTTCCCGAAAATCGACAAAATCAAAAGGAGCATGATACAAGAATGGTGAATTTTCGACCTCGGACCCCCTCCCCCCTTGAAAAATTCCTGTGGGCGCCACTGACTACAGTTAATAATAGAGCTTGTTGTTTATTGAAAACTTAAATAGTTTTTCAATGTACATTCCATGATCATACTATAATTTCAAATATTTTTCCCGAGTTCCTTATGTATATAAAAATAAGCTAATTTTTAAAAAATAGATCTTAAAAAATCTCATTCACGTTTGAGCAAAGAAATTACATCGATTAAAAAATTAAAAGGAGGTATATTAGCTGATTTGAATGTAATCGTAAACAAGTATTACAGACATGAAAAATTAAAAGCAATATTACTTTAGAATATCACTAATTAGGATTGATATCTATGAAGTATAAAAAGGAAATGTAAATTTTTCTAAACTAATTCGTAAGAAAATAAACAAACTAAATTGCCTTTAAGGTTGATTAGCATTATACCGGGTGGGCAAAAAGTCCGTAAAAACTTTAAAAATTCATAAAATCAGGAGAAATGAACGAAAAAAAAACTGTTTGCAGGATCAGCATTAGTATGTCACGGGATATTTTTAAGCTAGAAAAAAAATAATTCGAAAATGATCCGGTAGGTGGCGCTGTTGCAAGCGTCTGTGGTGGAAATATGCAAATTAGACGGTTATAAAAACCTTTGCTCTCAATGAATCCACATTCATTTCACCATTACAAACAGTGAATGTGAACAAGGATGCTCAGTGCGCCGGATAAAGCCTTGTTGGTGAAGTTATTTTACATGAACGAGGAATCAGTGACCATTGCCTTGCATAAATTCCGAGTTCAGAAAAATGTGAAGAGTGGAAAAGGCCCTTTAACACCTGCAGGTCTCTTAAAGCTTGTTAAACGTTTTGAGGAAACTGGAAAGTTGGAGGATCGAGCACGAGCCAGACGACCATGCTTGAAAGAAGCACGTGCACCCTGCATTGCTGTCGAAATGGAAGTGATTGCGTTCCGAAGCAGCTTCAGGGACCAGCAGTGCTCGTGAAACTGCCAGACGATTGGGCTTACCACCATCATCTGTCCGCAACATTCTTCGTCGAATCCTCCAGCTGTATCCATACAAATTGCAATCGTGCCATGAACTTTTGCCAGCAGATACCACACAGAGGGAAGCATTTGCGAAGTGGGCCTTCTCTAAAATGGAACAGGATCCCACCTGGGTTTTTAACATCTTGTGGACAGATGAAGCTCGTTTCTCGCTTCATGGTGACATTAACAACCATAACTGTCGCATTTGAGCGACCTCTAATCCACGTGAATACACACAGAAGCCATTGCATTCCCCAAAAGTGACAGCATGGTGCGGTTTCACGGGTTCATTTATCATAGGACCCTTCTTCTTTGAAACGCAGTGCCCAGTAAATGGATGGATAACGGAAACGGTAAATGCTCAGCGTTATCTAACGCTTCTGCGGGAGACTGTCGTGCCATGTTTAATTCAACGAGGTCAGATTGCGAATGTCACGTTCATGCAGGATGGTGCAACCAGTCACACTGCTAACCCTGTTAAGACATTCCTGATACAGACGTTCGGGGAAGACAGAATCGTTAGCAGGCGCGCGCTGCAGGTACCCATGGCCTCCTCGGTCTCCAGATTTAACACCGGCAGACTTCTGGTTATGGGGATATTTGAAATCTCGCGTGTATCTATCCGGTCCATTAAATCTGTCGGAACTGAAAGATGCGATCCGCAGAGAAGTATCCTCCATACATCCGGACATTGCACTCTGACGTTGCTGGATTTGTCACTCGTCTGGAATGTCTTCTCCCCTGTGGTGGTGGTCATGGGGAACATATTCTGGTGTAATAAAGTTGTGAAAGTTTTCTGTTCGTTATTTATGCATTGTTTCTTTGATTTGCGTACATCAGCGCCACCTACCGGATGGTTTTCAAATTATTTTTTTTCTAGCTTAAAAAAATCCCGTGACATACTAATGCTGATCCTGCAAACAGTTTTTTTTTTCGTTCATTTCTCCGGATTTTATGAATTTTTAAAATTTTTACGGACTTTTTGCCCACCTGGTAGTTATTTTTCGGATCTTAAGAAGTAAAAATTGTGGCATATCCATAGCCCCGTTGGTTATTCGTAGTCTCATTGAATATACGTCACACAGGCTATACAGAAAAACAAGGTTATAAAGAAATATTTGTTTTTATTTTTTTTTCTTATAAAGTTTGAACTAAACAAGTTTTCCGATGAGAATTTATTTTATTATGAGTCAACATTCTGAGATATACCCCTTACAATTATAACTAATTAAATGGGGATCCAGGTTTATCGTAGTCATGCTGTATCAAATACATTCTCTATACGCTTGAAACAGATTTTGTGACATAATGATGTATTTTTTCTTTCTTAACTAAATTATCACAAAAATAAATCTCAGCCAATAATACAGCTGCTTGCAGATATGATCCAACATTAAAATACAGAGAACAGAATAATATGCAAAAGTTGAAATAAAAGCAAAGTAAACTTCGGTTTTTTTAGTCAAATTATTGAAATTGGTGTTTTACCAAATTTAATGCAGTCGCATACTATTGAAATTGAGGCGCCACATATCTAATGTTTCCGTGTTATTTAGCAACCAATATCACAATTAATCAACAATGAATTATATTGTAATTTTAAACTATGTTTTAGATTGTCTCATATATATATATATATATATATATATATTGTGTTGTTTTGTGTATGCGCGCATAACTCAAAAAGTTCTGCATGGATTAATCTGAAATATTGACACAACGTTGCATTTGTCTCCGGTCAGGATCTTATGTACTTTTTATTTCGAAATTCTCCCTAAATTTTTTAAAATTTAATTTTTAAGTGATTTTTTGGTGTTTTGATGTCATACGACGTCACGATTCGCTCTGAATGCGAAAATTTAAACTGTACGCTTAGATTTTTCCAAATTATTGTATATCTCTTCTATGGTTATGTTTATGCGTTGTCATATTTATCTATATATTGTCCTTTGATACACACACGTAATTGGGATTATTTTTCGAATAAATCTTTTTTTAAAAATTATTCTTTCAAGAACTCAAATTTTGTTTTGTAGGTTTGGCAACAGTTGGATAGCATTTTCGCGGGATGTTTACGACTTTGATTAAATTCTACATTGTGTTTTTTCTGTAATTTTAAGCTGAATTTATTTCTCTTTATTAAGCGAAAATGAAACTAACATAATTGACTTCTGTACGCTACTTATTTTTCTACCAAGTAGTTTCCATCAACCATTTACCTGAAATAAACAGACGTAGCAAAATGCCGCGATATAACATTCAATGTTTGGAAACAATATTTTTTTCCCACTTGGAGATATTTTAATGTCACGAAATTAATCGACGGCGTTTTTAATAGGAATGTTTTTTTTTTTTTTTTTTTAGACAACTTTTTAAACTTTATTTGATTCTTACGTATTATCGCAGCAATCGCCAACTTTAATGATGACTCGCAAAGTTGGCCATTCCTTTTTCGGAGATGTTGTACTCGCGGAATTGGCAATCGTGGTTCGTTTCATACAATATCGCTAATAAGTTGTGACAATACGTAAGTACCTTTCATTTGATGTTAGTATTGAAATACAAATGTTAAAACTAAGATTTTCTGATTTTGAGTCATCAAAATATTGCACCTTATTTTGTTTTTCATTGCTTTATAAGATTATTACCTTCTTAAACAGATTCCATTAGTAATTTGTTAAAAAAAATACTGGAAGTTATTATGGATTGTTTTTGTCAGGGATGTAGAGCTACCGCTGTATCAATGATGCAGGAGCCCCAACGAATGTTATTACAATTCCACTTACATGGTGCTCATATCTGAAAAAGGGCCACAAAGGAATTCGGATACAAGGCCCACTCAGAGCTGTTTTGTAATTTCATATGTTTTTCTTTAAACCTTCACTTTAAATGCAGTCAATCGGCTTGAGTACATAAAATTGTATTGCAGAAACTCGAACTTTGGTCATCATACTGGCCAAGCAAACGCAGTGCGAGGGATAAATGCTGATCAAATTGGAGTAATCATCAGTGAATGAGCAAAACAGACAGAGGGCTCAACTACATGTCGAGGAAGCAGGTTGTCATAAGATTGTAATTATTTTTTCAAATTTTACTTTCGCATTGATAAAGATAGTTCAGCTCTTTTTATGTCAATTACTGTTAGTATTGTATATCATTTTTCAATTTATTTTTAAGCACAGAATATTTACTTAGGATAATTTTTATATATAAAATACTAAATTTAATTCTGTACACTATGTATGTGTTTAGCGAGTAGCATACCGATTAAAATCTTCCACCTACCGTTAAATCCGGCTTATAACGTGCACTTTGAACACAAAAAATAAGATCGAAATTTACAGGTGTGAGTTATACGCTGAGTATAAAAATGAGGGCTTTAAAAATTAAAAAAAATAAATGAGCATAAAAAAGTTAAACTTCTAAATATTTCGAAATACTATTTATTTAAAGACATGACATTCTTATTGAACTTAAAAGGTGGTAGTTCTAAAAGTATTCTATTTTTGCAATTGCTTAGATAAACACCTTGAATAAATCGCTTCTAAACATAACAGTATTGCATTTGTACATTTCAGGTTTCTTCGTAAAAAAGGGGTGCACATTATATAGCGAATATACCTAAAATTTAAAAATTGCAGCTTGAAAGTATGGGTGTGCGTTATATGCCGGACTTTACGGTATTTTATCTTTCTCCAATGAATCGAAATTAAATTAATATATAATTTTTTATGGTACTTATATTTTTTCTTTAGTTGGCCATTTACCTAAAATCAAAAGACATCGCCAAATACTGCAATATGCATTCAATAAGGGAAGAACATTCTATGCCTGTTTGTGCACAATAATAATACTTTTTTGCACTTGGTAGTGAATTTTTCCACGAAATAGTTATTGTAGTTTTTAATAGTTGGGGCAATAACATTAGACTCACGAAATATCTATTTTGTGTAATTTCAAAATTTTATTAGGTGTTACTGTGAAATATAAATGGGAAAATTTAAAATTTTCTGATATACACTCTGTCGCAAAAAATATATGCACCCAGAAGAAATCAAGCTACAATCACGAAACTCGGCAAGAATGTAGTCTGGTAAGAGATATGCAAATGATTAAAATTTCGAAGCCAATGAGACAAGGCTATTGCTATGCGCATATTAGTTGCGCAACTGGGAGAGTTTAAAAGCATGAGTACGAGCGCCGTACGGCTATCCAAACGAATCTGATGACTTTGATAGACGATATTGAGACTTAGGATGCCTCTAAGACGTAACCGGCGGCAGTACGAGCAGCTGACGGACTTTGATAGGGGCCGTATAATAGGCCTCAGAGAAGCAGGTTGGTCGAATAGACGTATCGGCCGCCACCTCGGTCGGAGCGATATGGTAGTTGCTCGGTGTTGGCAACAGTGGATCACAGAAGGTAGAGTGTACCGTCGCGGAGGGTCAGGACGTCCCAGGAACACAAATGATCGCGAGGATCGTGCAATCAGAAGAGTGGGCACTTCGGCACCAACAACGTCGCTAGCATCTATTCAACGCCACTTACCTCCTTCCAGACATCCAGTGCCATCAAGAAAACCATAAGGAGACGACTGACCGAAGTTGGCTTGAGGAGCCGACGTCCGCTAAGACGCTTACCACTGACCCCACATCATAGGCAGTGTCGACTGGATTTTTGCCGACCTCGGCAACTTGGGTGTGACAGACTGGAGACGTGTCATCGTCAGTGATGAATCCCGATTCAGTCTCAGTGATGATGACCACCGCACACGTGTCTGGAGGCGCACCGGCCAGCGGTCCGATCCGGCATTTATTGTCGAGCGGCATACAGCAATTTCACAAGGTGTGACAGTGTGGGGAGCAATTTCTTGGGACACACGATCATCTTTAGTGGTCCTTCAAGGCACTTTGACAGCTCGCAGATACGTGGACGATATTTTAACGCCGATTGTGCTACCCATGCTATCAAGTCGCCCAGGTGCCATTTATCAACAGGATAATGCTCGTCCACATACTGCGCGACTCTCCCAACAATGTCTTCAAGGATATGACGTCCTACCATGGCCTGCCAGGTCACCAGATCTTTCGCCAATAGAGCATGTCTGGACGCGCTGGGAAGGCAACTGCAGCCGTCCCGAGATACAGGAGAATTAACTGCGCAGATGCAAAGACTATGGCAGGATCTTCCACAGGGGGTCATAAGTGATCTAATTGAATCGATGCCACGCCGAATTTCGGCTTGTATAGCTGCCAGAGGTGGCTTTACTACTTACTGATTTTTAACCTTTTGCAAGCTGTAACCGCTTAATAAAATGATATTTTGTTCTGAATTTTTAATCATTTGTTTATTTTCATATACACTACATGCATACCAAATTTCGTGAATGTAGCTCAATTTCTTCTGGGTGCATATATTTTTTGCGACAGAGTGTATATTTTGTGTTTGTTTTGATATTTATGTATTATCGCAACCATATTGGCAACATTAGCACTTAATTGCCAATTCACTGTGTATGATGCCAAAAAAATCGGGGTTGATATAGTTGTGACAGTACCCAAGTACCTTTGTTTGCAACTTTATTTGGTGATTTTATCAAACTGATAATTTGTTGTTAATAATTGGTTTTTTATCGCTTTTTATCATTTAAGTTATTTATAGCTAGCTGTACCCAATCACGTTTTCCTGTGGCTCAGTCTGGTTAAAAAGATAGCACACATTTCTAATATCTTTAACTGCTTGCACTTGAGGTATGATTTTTTTTATAAAAAAATGTGGAAATATACATTAACAAAACTTCCCTAAACAGATTTCATTTGTTATTTGTTAACAGAATACTCCCAAGTTATTATGGTTTTTTTGTCATGTTATGAATCTAAAATTATTTGCATTGTCTCCATTGTAGAGGTGCCAAGTTTGAAAACAAATTTAAAATGACTCTTCTTGAGGTCAAAGGGTTAATTTTACAATGCTTTTGAGTAGACATTTTGTGTTGCTACATTGTCTGTATATATACAGAAATTGTCTGCTGTGCCTACTTTAGAGCAATAGTTGCCATTTTTCAACACTTCATGAATCACTTAATGTATAACTTTATAATTAGCGTTTCACTAATAGGATTGGCCTTTATGTGGTGGAGCACTATAGCTATATTTACGTCTTTATTTAATCTTCTATGCCCTGAAAATAAGCTTCATGAAAAGCAACAATCAACAGACAAGTGTTTTGCCTACAATTTTCAAAAATTGGTTGAGGTTACCAAAAATCACTAACCTCAGGAATTTTGTTTTTTTGTTTAGTTATTTCGGTAACTAAAAGCTTTTAGTAAAGAATAATTCGTATTCCGTAATATGTTATTTTGTTGTTCATCTTTTTTTTAAACTGAATCTTCATAAAAGTATAAATAATTTCCCAATTTTTCTGCATATCATCCAAAATTTTTCATGCATCACCAATTGGTGACTGCTGCTCTGTAACACACATCAGTAATTATGAATTAGCATTACTGTAACAAAATTGGTGCCATGTGTATAGAGTACCTTAATATCTAAACAATAAAGATTCTAACATTTTTTTTTATGAAAAAAGAAATGGAGGGAAAATGTTGCAATTTGCATGGCGGTAATTTGGCTGTGGTGATGCTAATATTTAAGTACACCGATAACAAATAATTGTCCATGTGAAAAGCTGTCTGTGTCTAGATATAAGCCACTCTGTTTTAAAGATAGGCCCTTAACTTTGTTAAAAACAATTGCTAATACTAATTGAATTGTGAATTGCAAAAATACTCCATCATTATCAACACTTTGTCGTAGTTTTCTGCTGCAAAATCTGTGTTTATATTGGAATTTTCCTGGCGTATTCGATTAAAAATACCTTCAGCCTCACATTGAGTTGAATTTCAGCCGTGTCAATTGATGCACGTTTAAAGTTAAATATTTCATTAGCATTTTTTATTTTTTCCTTTTCTTTTTTATCCTGATTTTTTTTTAATGTTTTGAAATTTTATATGTTTTTGTTTTAATTTTCTTTTCTTTTTAAGTGTCCTATTAAGTTTTTAAGAAATATTATATGCTTTGTTTGAATTTTTTTTCTTTTTAAGTGCAGTCAATTGGCTTCACTAGATAAAAATAATGCCTTGCGGGAAATCAAACTTAGGTTGTCATACTTGCATGGCAAAAGTACTACAATGAGTGTAATTGCACATCAAACTGAGAAAGAATGGATATCAGTAAACGAGAAAAGCAGACAAAGAATGTCACAAACACAGGCTGAGGGCGCAGCAGAGCAACATGCAGCCAGACTTGAGGATGCACATTTGCGAGCACATGATTCGAGTTTTACAACATCAGAAAGATGTTAACCAGAAACAGCACATCTGCGTCAAACATGATTTTGTGGTGAGCAATCGCACAATAACAGTCAACTTGTGACAAATCTATACGGAACTTTATCACTAACCTTCTGAGTCGTCCTTTTTAGGGAAATTTAATTCCCTACCTATTTCCAATCAGCTCCAAAAAGGGGACAGGATTCCTTGTTATGCAGATTAGATAAAGTATTTAAGTCAAACAGAATAGTAAAGTTAGAGCAGTAGGAGAGAGAGATTGAAGCAGAAAGTTATAATAGTGAAGAAAGATTTATAATTGAAGATTTCTTGGTGGATAATTTAATCTCCGGAAGAGTTGAGATTCCGTGTGGTAAATATTGATTTATAATTAAAGTCTCATTAAAGATTTATATTAGGAGTGAGATTAAAGTTAAATGTTCAATAGGAACATTATTGATTATAATTCTGGGATCTCTTATCGCGGTAATCTCTGCGTGATCGATATTCTAACTCTTAATTGGATCATTAAATATTTAAGTTGATTTAAAAGAAAATCTCTTTTAAACCTCATAAAACTATTTAGATATATTTGTTAATAAGTCTTTGATTCTATTTGGATAAGATAACCAAATAAAGAAAGTTATTTATAAAAATGGCTACTGGTTCTTATATGACTCCAATTTATTCTCGTTCTCAAAGTGAGGTCCAAGGGGACAAACTTTCATTCCGGTACAACCCAGTGGAAGATTCTAGCTTCAGGCAGCATGTTCTTATTTACACAATGATGGAAGTGTATCCTTATTGCGCAATGTTCTGGAATTTATGGTAGAAACCAAAGGAATGTTTTGTACGACTGAAAAAATCAAACTGCCTCAACTCAGAGAACAGAGCCATTACAAATTTTGCTTGCTAGATATACTGCGGAATCAAAACATTTCCTATATAACATCAAGAAATACAATTCATGTTTCCAAGTGACATTGTTTGGATAAATTTGCATTTGTGAACACACCTCGGATTTAATAAAAATATCCATAAGCATTGTAAAAATAACCCAATTCCCTCAATGAATCCAGAGTGGTGCCATTTAAAATTTATCTACAAACTTGAGGTTGCCACTTTAAAGACAATGTAAATAAATTTAGAGAGAGAGGTTCATAACATGACATAAAGACAAAAATAAGCTGTAATAACTTCAAGCATTTGGTTAACAAATTATAAATATCAGTTTAGGAAAGTTTTTCGTATGTATATTTATACATTTTTTTTATAAAAGATCATACCTGCAATTCAAAGTATTTAACATACTGAAAATATGTCCTTTCTGTTTAATAAGACTGAGCCACAGCAACGTGTGGCAGGGTACAGCTAGTATCAAAACTATTTATCAAAATAAGAAATGTACTCGTGTATGGGATCAGTTGTATTAAATGTGTTTTAAAAAATAATGTAATTTTTGCATTGAATTTATCAAATTTGTTAAAAGACATGTGTTTTACAAGTCCCAATTTCATTTTGGTTATCTTCTTTTTGTATGATATTTGGTTATTTGCACGATTCTTTAAAAAGTTTATATATATATAATGCAATTATTTATGAAACCAAATGGCCTTTTATTGCAGCAAAAAATGCTCCAGTTGCAATTTGATAAAAATTATCTGTGTCATCACCCATTTTGTGATATTCAATGCTTCACCATATTCTCTATCACTTTACGTGATTAAATATTTATACGTCATTATGAACTAGGATTGGCCCAATTTACTGCATTTAACATTAAATGAAAAGCAATTGATTTACACTAGAGGACTGTGAATTTTATCTTTGACTCAAAATTAATTTTTTTCCCACTTCAGTATTTATCAAAAAGAACATGGAAGAATAACAAAAACAAGTAATACTATTATATGGTTGAATAAATAAACTATTTTCAGAGTATATGCATGTTTTGAAGATTTAAGAAGCAGAAAAAATAAGATTATCATTCTTATCCCCCACTCACTCTAACCAGTAAGAATCACGCTTTTATGACTGTCTAAAAAGTTTGGAAGAAGGAGGGTTGAAACTCAATAATTAAATTAAGCAGGAATTTAAGTATGATGTCCATTATAAAGGTAAACGTATTTTAAAATTTTAGGGACATTCTTAGAAATTAAATTTTAGTTTTATAATGAGATACATTTCTATGGATAAACTCTAATTAAATTATTTAAAACTAACTGGTATACCCGTTCTTCGTACGGGTGAACTGAAAAATTAAACAACACAGATTGAAGGAAAAATAAGTTTTTAATGAGTTAATTTTATGTGAATTGAAAATTTAACAAAAAAAGCTTTTTGCATATCTCAACTAAACAAAAGAAGAAAGAAAAAAACACCTTTGTTAAATTTTAACTATGTAGATCTAATATAGCCGATAAAAAGGATTTTTTAAATTTATAATTCCTCGTAACACTCTTGAGGGTCGATTTTTCAAAATACCTCCCTAAGCTGATCTCTGCTCAGCAAAAGTAACACATTCTTAAAAGTTTTGCATAATGAACGCTTAAAGTAGTGTAAATAATTTATATCTGAAAGTGTAATACATTAATATTACTTTCTGTTGTATTTATTTTATTTTAAAATTGTAATATTCGCAAGCAACGCCGTTTCTTAAATTCTAATGGCGATTCAATGAAAAACATAGCGAAATGTTAACGATAGAGTCAAGTTGGCAAATGTTTAGCTTCTTTTCCTAGCTCGAGTTTTATTAGAGCTTTGTAAGACCCGCCGTGTAGGGGCGGGATGCTCGTTAATACTTTATCCAACCGCATTATGGTTTACTGCAGTTTTTTTCATACAATTGTTTTTTGGATCACTACATGTACAAGTTAAGAGATATACATCAACAAAATACTCCACTTTGGAAAATTTAATCCGTTAGAGCTAATAAATTAATTAAAGATATTCCACTGTAAAATTAATTATGTTCACCGTTCACTTAAAATAAGAAGTCAAATCATTTTCCAAGGTCTTCATTAACAGACAAAACCATAAGACACTTAAATTTTGACATTAACTATTTTTTTTTGCGACAAAAATAATAATCTTTGCAATCCGCTGAAAACGCAATATCTGCTACAAAACTTTTCGCCTTCCCCACTAAAATACTCATCATAGAACCCATGCTGCCATATATCTTGGAAGAGTGGATTTCAAAGAATATTAAAGCTAAGTATTGGTAGAATATTCCTCCTAAGTGGTGTGGTGTGGTAGTTAGGAGAAGGGGGTGCCAGCTCAAGTGTCGTTCCCGTCACTTGACCATTGTTCAAAATTACATGGTCCGTCTCCAAAAGCCCTCGTGTAGCTGAACAGTGCAACGTTAATATTCACTCACTCACTCACTGCAAAAAATACAGTGCAGTGGTTATTATTAGTTTTATACTTAAAAATGCAATATCTGCACATATTCAATTAAAATTACAGCGTTATAATTAACTACTAACCACAAAAAAATTATGAAAGTTTGTCCAAATGATGTAGTGTGAAAGAGAAAGTTTATTTACTTTAAGTACCAGAAGCGATAAAAGTAGTTATTTTGAAAATAGATCAACTTCTTACTACCAAATGTGTATAATAAAATCATAAAAAAAAACATTAAAATAAAGAGAGATTTATAACAACCTCTCCCTTCAAAACTTAGTTTTATTCTGAAATAAAAAAATAGACATTATTCTGATCACAGGAATTAATTAGAAGCGATTCCCTTGCGTAGCCAAAATAAAAAGAGTTTTTCACAAACAAAAGACAGATATATGCTGACGTGTGCTTTTTTGCAGCTTTTTTGCTTGCAGATGGCAGAATTTTTTTCTTCTTACTTGACAATTAGCGTTATATTTTGGACACTTTTTACAAATTTTTATAAATGGTATGGTATAAATTATAGCTTATGTGTTATTCTGATGTATAAGCTATATTACAGTAGAGTTTCATTAAAATCCATTAAGTTGTTTTTGCGTGAAAGACCCACAAAGGTTTTCACAAACTTTCACATTTATAATATATATCAGATTAGCAAGGATATAAAATTACGGCCGGAAAATCTTGTAAAAAATTCTGATCACTTTTTCTTAAAAAAAAATTCAAACATGCCTTGTATACTTAAATTAATATAAATTTAAAAGTGCTCTTAGTAATTTGTAAATAATTGACCGTATGATTTTAAACATAACAGAGAAATGCATCCCTTTTATTTAAAATAATTTATTGTAAAGAAACAATTGTGTGAAATTGTAGTTTCTATTGTTGCTAAGTTAAAAAATATTTCAATAAACCTTTTTGTTCATTTTATAGGTATTTAAATAAGAGAATTTATTTTTAATTCGGCGTTTAATATAGTTATTTTAGAAGAGGAAACTATAAGAGAGTATCCTATGGTTTCTTATGGAACGATAATTCTTGCACTTTAAATTTGTGAATTTTTAACTTACTGTTTAAAAGAAAAATTATTGCGTGTAAATTAGGCATAGCGTGTAGAATTTAGGCTTTTCATTCCATTTCATTAAAAACTATAACACAGGCAGTATGTAATTCAATTTTTGTCTTGTTCAAACTTGAATTTCATTAGGTACAAAAAAAAATCGGTTCCACTAATATGTACTTATATATGAATAATTACATTTAGTAGTAACATGTAATTGAAATCCACTTTTTCATTATTTTATTTGCGACAAATTTAGTAACAAATTGAGTCGAGTTTATACATTATATGTGTAGATATATGATTATACTATGGAATGATATATACTAATTTCCGTTTGAAAATGAGTTTAATTTATAATTTGATCTAACTTTAAAGTATAAGAAAAAATTGTTTCTAGTTAATTTTGGAAGTCTTTTCTTTGGAAGTTCTTTTATTTTTACAGAGAGAGAGTTTGACATAAAGTGATAAAATATTAAGCTTTTTAAAATGTTCCGTTTATATTAAACAAAAAATGTCAGAGAATCTGGATTCATTGTCAGACTGAAAACCATAGCTTCCGGTCAATTCATTATTCGACTTGTATCATTATGAATATATATTACATATTGAATGGTTATTAATAAAACAAGTATTTATACGATTACGTAACGTTTCAAATGTAATTTGATGCCCCACAGAATGAGCGAAACAAATAAACGATTTAATTAAAATCTATCAATGAATATTCAGTGGACAAGATATCTAAAATTATAAATAAACATTGTATTTTATAGTATAGAAAACTAAATACGAAAATAAGCATTTCAAAAATCACTTTAGTAAAAGCTTTTTATTCTATATAAAAAAAACTTACGCTTTCGATTTATAGTAATAACATTTTTGAAAGATCCGACTAAATTACTTATATTTAAAATACTTATTCGTTACATCTATAAAATATACAATAGAGTAGCTGCTTCTTTTTTGAATTTCCGTGTCATGAGTAATCGTATTATTTAAATTAATCCACAATCATTTCGTTAAAAACCCGGGGCTTTAAAAAACAACCATAAACAATAATGTAAGCGCTTTCTGCTCGTAATCGAATTACTTATCACTGCAATTACATAATTCAACTTTTTATTAAAAAAATAATGAACAAATAAATTATTTAATTTCATTTAAAAGAAATTTGTTCCGTGTATTTAAACTTGCTATTTCAAAAGATGGTTACATATTTTTTTTATGCTTTCGATAAGAATCCAGCTTTAAGCATGTGAATAGGTCCGCGTCCACTGCGAAAATTAATGATTGGCATCGTATTCAGAGCAATCGCCGATATTGGCGAGAAATTTGTTAAGCTCTGTAACCCTGCAGAATGTCATCCCCCTGTTTCCTTCCCCTCTCCTCTTCTAAAGAAGTTCACTTTATTTAACGACTTCCCTGTAGCATATATGAAAGTCGTGTTTTAAAAAGTTTTATAACAACCTGACTTTCAAAGAATTATTGGAGAAATCTATGTCTAACAGATTAACATTCAGATTTTTTATCCAGAAACCGAAATATTTTGACATCTACTAATTTTTAAGAAACATCTGTCTTTTAGGGGATCATAGCCTTTGTTGCTCCATATCCCACAAAACCTGAACTTAACTGAACTGAACTGATGAAGAGTTCTCGGTTTTGTTGTTTTGTAATTAAGAAATTATGCTTTTATTTTATGTGTAAATTGCAGTTAAGTTTTGAGTTCAAATGGTGGTCGTGCTTTTTTTTTATCTTCTATTTTATTACAAAAACGTTTGCTCTTCATATATTTAGAACTAAATAATAAAATGATGTTTACAATTTTACTCTGATTCTGCGAAATTAACTTCTAATAAGAAAAATTACTGGTAACTAATTTAAGATTTATTTTCAGTATGTTTAATAATGGTTTCAATTTACTTTTACTATTAATTTTTGGATGTGTAATATTTTATTTATTGTTGTTAATCATATTATTTGAAATTAGTTAAAGTTTCGTTTTTTAATAAATAAATTGTTTTGCATTTTACCTTTAACAAACATACCAACACACAATTTGTATTTTTGCTTATTTTTCCAAAAATTAACTTAACTATACAATGAACGTTTTCATTATTAATTAGCTGTAATTCTGAAATTAATGAAACAATTTGCTTAATTTTCATTTCTTAATACTGTTTATCCTTGTTTCTAAGTTCTTTCTGTATTCTATTTTATGATGTAAATCATATTTATTCAAAATATGTAACTGTTTGACACTTTTGTTATTCATAAACAAATTATTTTCGATGCTGTACCTTATTAAACACATAAAATTTGTATATGTGTGTGTGTGTAATGAATCCTTTTTCGTTCATAGTTGTGATGAGATAAATAGAGCCAGTAGAACAATGTATTTATTAACATACCTTAAACGCAAGAGATTGTGAGCATTGGCTGCAAGTAAAGATCAAGAAAAGAGACAGAATAATTGACTCATACTCTTTCGTAGTTAAATAGAAATAATAAATAAGTGATAATCATGCTCTTAAGAAAAGGAAAAAATAGTTTTAATGAACTGCATTGGTAGTTGTAAGGGAAAATGTGGCTCCACCAAGTCACTAGGAGAATAAGTGTGTAAGCTGATTATTTTTCTAGGAATACGAAGTAAAAGAAAATATATGATTTAATCCATTTAATACAAGAAATAAATTCATGCTCATGTTTAGAAAAATGATACTTCTAATTAACATACACAGAAGAAATATGTAAGATTAGAATTTCAATCATAGAATATTAATTGAGATTTATATATCTATATGTATTAGCTGTAAGTAAAAATTCTATCTTTTTTTCATAATGAAAAAACAAAACAATTTATACGTTTTTTATTTAATATTTAGTCAAAAATATAATGTCCTTTGTTATTTACAATTGTGTGGCAGCTTATCTAAACCCTGTAAAAAAAGTTGTCTATTTTGGAGACAAAGTATTCTCCCTCTATCGTTTGGAAACCCTTATAATTTATATTCATTTTCATCAATTAAGTTTTGCAGTGACTTCAAAAGATAATAGTCAAAGGTGCAATGTAGGAGGTACTATATGCTGGCGGAGATAAAGTTTCCCAGCCCAACTCCGTAATTTTTTTATGCAGTGTTTCTTGCTATGTGTAATCTTGGGTTGTTCTGATTAAGAATTGCACCCTTTCTGTTGGCCAAAAATGAAAGTTTATATGTTGAATTTCTTTATTTAAAACATCAAATTAAGAACAGAAAAGACTTTCATTTTCTTTCAGCAACTCAAATCATTTTACCCAACTTGCTATCTCCTCAACACAACAATACCTTTTGCACACCAGCTTTGCATGTGGATGTTGGAAACTCCCTTTTGTAAAAACATATGCTTCTTTTCTTACCATATGTGTATATGCTATCTACTTTTCATCTCCATGCACCAAATAGTCCAAAAAGGGTCCCTTTTGTGATTAGCAAATTTTGAAAACCAATTCAAGTTCTGTTTCTTAAATTTGTTTCACTTAATTCTTGTGGCATCCAAACTGAGTTTGGATATGAAACCAAATCTTTTAATGTAATGCTAAGCAGTACTCGGACGAATTCCAAGTTTGAAGCCCACTTCTATGGAAGTTAAAGTGGAATTTGCCCTGATCATTCTGCGTAGTACTTCATGACTGACATCTGATGGCTTTCCAGATCTGGATTCATCTTTCAAAGAAAAATCACCCGAATGAAATTTTCAAACCATCTTTGGCATGTTTGAGCTCTTACTGCTTCCTCTCCAAACACATCACACAAGTTTCTGTTTGCTTGCATTGCATGTTTCTCTTTTCGAAACTCAAACAACATGCAATGCTCGCTAGATTGTATTTCAAAATTATTCTGGCCTTTATAAATAATTTCATTATTCTTTGTTTATTTACCAAAAAAACTATCTAGGTGGTACCTCTGTTTTTTAATTCTTGGCATCAACACATCTTATTGTGCTGTGAGATTGTAGTAATGGACATATTGTCTTAAAAAATTCCTCAGTTAGCTCAATTGTATGTAAATTTTGTTTTTATATTTCTTGTTAATTCTTTTAGAAAATTTTTTTTATAATTATCTCTGTTATGGAAAATCTATTTTTTAATATTCGTCCCTTTTCATTTAATTTATGTTTTGTGTTCTCCAAACGTGTAGATATAGGCATAATTTCAATAGGATTCTTTTTCTCTATTATGTTGAAAACTTTTGCTGAAAGGGAAGTTTGGATCCCTTAAGGCAATAATTAACTCTATGTAACTTATGTTTTCTAAACCTGTGAAAGCTTTAGAAAACATAAGTCTCCATTTTAGTCCTATGACTCTTTCTTCAATTTTTTAATCCATCCATATTTTAGATTCTTGGAAATTCTGTACTTGAATCTTTGTTTAGTAGGATATTCTTTTGTATCACTTATTTTATTTCTTTACTATGTCTGTTCAGGTATTGAATAACGCTGCTTTGCACCAGTCAATATTGAAGTAGATCATTTTTGGATTTTTGATATGTTATTCACTCTGAATTTGCTAATACTCTATGTATTATATTAACATTGGTAAGTTCATAATTTAATTCTCATTTTTGTTGGCAACTTTGATTTTAAATTGAATTTTTTATTACAATTAGTATACATTAATGATCTTTCATTGTTACTTAATTTATTATTTTATAGTTTGATTAAATTTTTATTTTTTGTTTTACAATTGGATGAATTGTTTATACAATAGAAAGGATTCATTACTTTACATAAAATTCATAGAATATATAAAGTTGAAACATTTTATATGTATTGCATACTAATTCTTGAAATAAATGATCTATATAAATTCCCACAACTGTATTTATTATCTTTCCTAAAATATGATTATTTAGTAGCATTTCAAGCATGCAAAGCAATAAATATTTTTTAAAAAAAAATTGTTTTATAAGACATTTATTTGAAATTAAATTAGAAATTTATTAGATGTTAACCAAACAAATATTTCCTTACAATTTAAACAAATAAAATAATCAATAACATTTAAACTTAGATATATCCCAACAATAACACTGAAATGGATTATCAAGAATAGGAAGAAAAAAAACATATGAATATTAGAAAATAGCAGTTAAAACAATAATAACAGTTAACTGTGAAACATGATATTTTAAAATATAAATAAAATGTATATTTCAACTAAAAGCAAATCAAAGCACAAGATTGCTTTGTTGGACATTCCACAAATGTTTCTGGTCGCTGCAATTGAAAGTTTAAGAATTGCCGCTTTAAAGCGTGATATTAGTAAATAATTTCTCAATGGAGTAAGATCCATCTCATGTAATTACAGGGTTTTTTCACTGATTGTTAACACACATTTTAATGGAATATTTCTGTTTTACCTCTGTCTGCTTCAAATCTTACTCTTTATCACTGATTGACTCTGCTCAAGAAAATCCCAAACTCCAGTCTTTTATTTCTTGTTACTTTCATTTTTTTGCATAAATTTCATCTTAAATAGATAGATTTTTTCCAGACCCCCCCCAAAAAAAAAAAAAAAGGTAGGATTTATTTAATCTTAATTTTTTGATTGAATTATTTTTAAACATGTGTTTGTCACAATATGTCCAAAGAGTCTCAGTGCTAAAAATTCAAACCAACAAAACATCACCTCTAATTCTCATTTTCACCCAGAATAGAAAATGCACTTATTTAACTGATCTCATCCTCTTTTAAACTGTTTGAAATTTCAGATATTTTTATACTGTTAACCTCCTTTAAACATTCATTTTCATGTAATTGCATTCTTAACATTAATTCAATATGAAAATTTTTAACTTTTATCTTCTTTTTCAGAATCTGATAGGATTCTTCAAGTTCCTTCATGGAATGATAAATAGTTCTAATTTTGAAAGGGGTATGGCAAATGAGAAAACCTCTGAAGATTTCAAAATTTAGTATACTGAAATCAAACTATACAGTTATGCTTTTTACTGCAATTTTTTGAAAATACTTACTTTCAAAAACTAATATCAATGAATGTTTGAATGATGAGCTGTAGCAATGAATATCAAAAGTGTTTGTTCCCAAAACAGTAAAAAAAAAAAAAAAAAAAATTGGAGCTTAAGCTGCTGTAAGTGTGTTTAGACATGGATACCAAATGTATTTAAAGGTTTCTTCAAAAGTTGAATATTGACAAAGTTTTTTTTCTTCTCTCACTGGGATATGAAAATTTAACAATTGCATGAATTAATATGATGCAAGGATTCTCAGAGTTCTAAAAGAAAAAGAAATTAAAGATTAAAAAAAAGAAGAAGAAATGGAACACTTTAAATATAGTGTTTTACTGAAGTTGTGAATTATTTTTAGGGGAATTTATTTAATAATGCTTACAAAGTGTAAATCGAAATATTTTAGAGGACTATTTAAGAAATTCAACTTTTAAATTATATGATCTGATAGAACAGCAATATAATGAAGGTAATACTTGATTAGTAAAAAAGAAAGAATTTTAAATATTCAGCTAAAAAATAATTAATTTTTATTTGAATGATCTATAATGTTATGCAAAAGTTCAATATATTTTGTTTTACATAAACTGACGTATTAATTTTTCGAAAGCATTTTTTAAATTCAAAAGCCTTTTAAAGGAATTTAATTACCTATTTGAAGCTATTTCACATACTTTGTATGTGTATTGATTTATGCATCAGAACAAGGTATATGCCCATTTTGAATTATTGGTGAAGAAGTTCTTTCATACATTGTTTCTTGTAAATTTGCCTTCCATTGTTTACGATAAGCTAATACTCTTTATTCTAAAGTTACTCTTGAAAACAATTTATTAACTATTAATTGAATATATTCTAGATTTTTATTTACTCTTAAATACATGCAAATCAATCTGAGCTACCTGGATAATAAATGTACCATTCTCAATCTGTATTAGAATGTGTGATGTTAAGCTGCATTTAATTTTGTGCACAACCTAACAAAAACAAAAATAGTTCCAATTTCAGTACTGCATTAAAGAAAAATCTGTCTCTTATGCAAAGTAATATAATTGTAAGCCAGTAAACTTTGATGTGTATTAAAGTAAATTCTTCTACATTAAGAGGCAAGATGGATCATGGTGGAAATAACTTGAACCCTCATTTATTTATTGAAGCCAACGAAAACCATTATGTTTGTGAAATATGCTAGAAGGCTTTCTCTCAAATTGGTAAGTTAAAAAGGCATCTACATGTTCACACCAAGGAAAAGCCTCATGTTTGTGAAATGTGTAACAAGGCTTTCTCTCTTATTACTGATTTAAAAAGCCATATTTTTGTTCACACCCAGGAAAAGCCTCATGTTTGTCAAATATGTAACAAGGCTTTCTCTCGAAGAGGTCATTGGAAAAAACATTTAATTATTCACACCAAGGAAAAACCTCATGTTTGTGAAATATGTAACAAGGCTTTCTCTCAAAGAGGTGATTTAAAAAGGCATCTACGTGTTCACACCAAGGAAAAGCCTCATGTTTGTGAAATATGTAACAAGGCTTTCTCTGAAAGAGGTAATTTGAAAACGCATCTACGTGTTCACACCAAGGAAAAGCCTTATGTTTGTGAAATATGTAACAAGGCTTTCTCTTACAGATGTATTTTGAAAAGACATTTATTGATTCATTCCAGTGAAAAACCTCATGTTTGTGAAATATGTAACAAGGCTTTCTCTCAAAGGGGTGTTTTGAAAACGCATCTACGTGTTCACACCAAGGAAAAGCCTTATGTTTGTGAAATATGTAACAAGGCTTTCTCTCACAGATGTATTTTGAAAACACATTTATTGATTCATTCCAGTGAAAAACCTCATGTTTGTGAAATATGTAACAAGGCTTTCTCTCAAAGGGGTGTTTTGAAAATGCATCTACTTATTCATTCCAATGAAAAACGTCATGTTTGTAAAATATGTAACAAGACTTTCTCTCAAAGAGGTGCTTTGAAAAAGCATTTTCTTATTCATTCCAGTGAAAAACTTCATGTTTGTGAAATATGTAACAAGGCTTTCTCTCAAAAATTTAGTTTGGAAAAACATTTACTTATTCATACCAAAGAAAAACCTCATGTTTGTGAAATATGCAACAAGGATTTCTCTCGAAGACATAATTTGAAAAAACATTTACTTATTCATACAAAAGAAAAACCTCATGTTTGTGAAATATGTAACAAGGCATTCTCTCAAAGAAGTGATTTAAAAATACATCTACGTGTTCACACCAAGGAAAAGCCCCATGTTTGTGAATTATGTAACAAGGCTTTCTCTCGATGTAGTAATTTAAAAAGACATCTGCATGTTCACACTAAAGAATAGCATCATGCTTGTGATGTATGCATCAGACCTTTCTCAGAAAGTCAAGCTGTAAAAAGGCATTCACATGTTCACACCAAGTAGAAGCCTCATGTTTGTGAAATAGGCAACAACACTTTCTCTGGATTTGGACAGTTAAAAAATAATTTGCTTGTTCATGCCAATGTAAAATGTCATGTTTATGAAATATGCTGCTAGTCTTTCTCTCAAAGTGGTATTTTAAAAAGGCATTTGCAAGTGCATACCAAGGAAAAGACTCATGTTTTTGAAATATGTAACAAGGCTTTCTCTCAAAAATTTAGTTTGAAAAAACATTTACTTATTCATACCAAAGAAAAACCTCATGTTTGTGATATATGCAACAAGGCTTTCTCTCGAAGAGATAATTTGAAAAATCATTTACTTATTCATACAAAAGAAAAACCTCATGTTTGTGAAATATGTAACAAGGCATTCTCTCAAAGAAGTGATTTAAAAATACATCTACGTGTTCATACCAAGGAAAAGCCTTATGTTTCTGAATTATGTAACAAGGCTTTCTCTAAAATTAGTGATTTATAAAGGCAGCTGGATGTTCACACCGAGAAAGGCTTATGTTTGTGAAATACTTGTATGTGTAAAAAGGCTTTCTCTCAAAGAGTTTTTTTGAAAACACATTTACTTATTCATTCTAGTGAAAAACGTCATGTTTGTGAAATATGTAACAGGGCTTTCTCTCAAATAGGTAATTTGAAAGAACATGTACTTAATCATACCTAAGTAAATCCTCATGTTTGTGAAATGTGCATCAAGGCTTTCTTACAGAGTTGTAGTTTGAAAAGAGCATGTGTGCGTACACACATAGGAAAGCGGAAAAAGTCTAGCGTCATATTTGTGAAATATGCAACCATGCTTTCTTGCAAAGATGTTGTTTAAAACAACGTTTGTATGTTCATATGAATGAAAGGCTGCATGTTTAAGAGAATGACTTGCTGGTTATTTCACAAAGTATGAATTTAAAACAACATCTGTGCATCAGTACCAAAGAATAAGATGCATTTTTTTAAAAAATATGCAGTAAGTCTTCCAATGAAATTAAAAGATTTAAACTGACAAAAACATTTATATGAACAAAAAAACCTCATGCAATAAGGCTTTCTCACCAAATGATACTTTAAAAAGAACATTTGCTTACTAATGCTAAACAAAAACCTTAGTTTTGCAATTTCTGCTACTACTTATGAGATGGATGAAGCCTAAGAATATTTTTGTCTAAAAATGTTTATATTTGAAAAAGTTCATAATTTTTTTTCTTTTATAGGCATTACTTAAAAAATGTCATTTTCACATTGAAAAATAAGAAATACCAGGTATGTGAAAAAATAAATCAAATTTTTATTTAGAACCATTGAATCTGATATAACTACACTCATACACCTAATCTTTGAAGACTACTTACTGTTCAATGTATCATTTTACATTACTGTTATATTAGTATAGATCTTGGAGTTATTTTTATGACAAATGTGTTCATTTTTACAAATAAAAATTAATATTACTTATTTAGAGGGGAAATGTGTTCATTTTTTGACAAATAAAAATAAATATTTTTGTTTGCATCAGGGGTAGCCGACCATTTTGGGAGCAGTGCCAGAATTTGATATATAAAAAAAACACAATGCCTGACAATTCCAACTTTTCCATGGAGGGGGGGGGATGTTACTTATGTTATGATTATGGAATGTTTTCGCAAATAGCATATTTTGTTGTGCAAGTCTAAGTTATGGAAAGTTAAAATTATAAGAAATAAGACCAAAAAGTAAAAATCGTTTTTTAATGAACGTTTTATATGTTCAATCAGTTAAGTTATGGGTATTAAAACGTCAGTAACTTAAAGCATTTCATTCTAAATTATTAAAAACTCATTTGCTTGCTGAATGTGGCTTCTGAATTCATAGTTTTTATTTTTACGAAGTCATTTGTTTTAGGATTAGTTGTTGAAGATGCTATCAGAACTAGAAGGTTTTAGGTACATATCAGTTAATGTTGAGCAAAATTTTGATCTTTTTTTATGTTCCTAATAATAATAAAATTTGTTCAGAAACTTATGATACAAAACTACTACAATATTTGACAACCAAACCGTGTGAATTTAAGAGAAATTGCTTGTTACAAATTTTCACAAAGTAGGGTGTCGCGTGCAAAGACCTAATTTGCTGCCCCTCCTGAGAATTTTTCATATTTTGACTAATATTTATATGTTTAATGACTTATTATTATTTTGTTTTTAATTATATATTGCAATATTTATATATTTAATTACTTATTGCAATACTTATATATTTAATTGCTTATTGTAATACTTATATATAAAAAAAAATCATGAACCTGAATTTTTAAAACTACTAAAAGAGATAGCGTAATAGTAATGAAAGCAGCACAGTAGGTGGACATGCATGTCAAATTCCATACTAGGTGATGTAATATTTATTGAGGGTATAATTATTTTTTAAATGACAATACACAGTTATGTATTAGCCAAAAATTTCAAAATAAAGAACAGTTTTAATTTTTGTAAAAAAAATCAAAATAATGATTCTAAGCACAAGACTTTGAATGTTCACCCTAAATACTTCTGTAACTCTTCTGTATTCGAAAGAGAGAAAAAACATTTCAATCGACAGATTTAATAATTGTACTTGTAAAGTCAAGGCACATCCAAACTTTCTATCTATACATATTTCAAAAATAAAGAAATATATTTTAATCTTTATTGAAATAATGAATATTTGTGTTCTCTTTCAGGAACTTACACGTTTTTTGAATTTATATCTTTGTTCCTAATCGGAAGCAGGGTCTGTAATCAACACATAGAATATTTTTAAAAAGTCAAATAAATGATGTATTTTAGTTTTAAAAAAATGATGAATGTTTACTTTAATATGTAAACATTTTTTATTCAAAGCATGGTCTTCACAATAACATAAGAATAATAAAAAAATTTTCTCTGAATTAAAACTCCCAATTATTTTCATTTCACTATGAAATATCTTTTAAAAATTGTAAATATTTTTGTAAAATTTTGCAAAAAAAATTATGTTTAATTCAAAATTTGTATTAATACAAGAATGACATGTTTGTGCTTCATTCGTTTTAAAAACTACAATAATTGAATACATATAATCTATCAATTCATATTATACTGTGGAAGGATTTCGAGAATAGTCAGATGTTTGAAACTATTGACAAATATGTGTTCAATATAACGCATAAAAATATAATGAGCTATTAAAAATGAAAATCTTAAAAAGTTAAATTCAGAAAAATTTGGAAAGTGATTTGTAATTATAGACGAACCTCTATATTGGAATTTTTCTAAACAGCGAACTTTTTCCAGTAACTAACACACACAACATTTCAAGATTTTTTTCTCAAAATAACCTCCAAACAGCGAAGTGAATTTGCTGTATAACGGACATTTTCTCTTGTGATTCAATTCCCCCCCATTTTTAAATTATTCCTGGACATTTCAAGTTTTTCTCTTTTAACACATTTTATGGCATTTACTAGCTGCATTGCACGGGTCTTCTCTACTTTTATAAATTTTCCCTTTCCTTCACAAAATCAGCACTTCTAATACTGTTTTTCAAATTGACTTCCACATCCCCCGTTCTCCGCTTACCCTGGCGTTGCTCACGCTTTTACCGAGTGAATAACTTAAAAATTCCCTGTTTCGAAATTTTTTCGCTTCTTTTCTTTATCAGATAGGTTTATTCCCCCCGTCGTTGCTCGAACATTTTTAAAAGCATAACAT
>BMAU01002785.1:50000-322947 GCA_019973935.1 Trichonephila clavipes | reverse complement strand
TTATTTCGTAGTAAGCCTAGCATTAGAAACAATGTTTTCAATATAGCTGACATGAGTGGGAAAGGAACCACCAATTGATTTGTGTTAATACAAAATTTTCTAAAGTTATTTAAGAAGGCACCGACGTGAGATCAAACCCGTGATATCCTGTTTACCAGACAGGCGTTAGAACCAACCAAGCTACGGCGCCTGCGAACCACATACATAAGGTGAATCTAAGTAATCATGGGGCTAGAAGAGAATTTTGTTCTTAGGTAAAAGATAGTTGCTGAACTTTTCTCAAAACTATACCCTCCCTTCTAAGTTATTCTCAGAAAAGTGTTTGTATTAGGAATAGTTGGTTTTTCAAATACAATGACATGAGGAAAGGAAAACCACCACTGATTTGTAACAATATGCAAAATCTCTAAAGCTATTTAAGAAGGCACCGACGAGATCTCGAACTCGTGATCTCCTGAGTTTCATCAGGACAGGCGCTTTAACCAACCAAAGCCACGGCGCCTGCGAACTGGCTACTACATGTTAGAATCCGTTAATCATAATAAAGAAATTTCGTCTTCGAAAATAAATCAAAAGATGTTTGCTGAACTTTCTGAAAAACTATACCCTTCCTTCTCTAAGTTATTTCGTAGTGCAAGCCTAGCATTAGAAACAATGTTTTTCTAAATACAAATGACATGAGTGACCTGAACCACCACTGATTTGTAACAATACAATTTAAAGCTATTTAAGACGACACCGACGAGATTCGAACTCTCGTGATCTCCTGTTTACTAGACAGGCGCTTTAACCAACTAAATACTTATGCCAACGAACTTTTGTTCATGTTAAATGTATGTATATTTATACTTTTAGAATAAAAGTGTTATTCAGAAGCTTTACAAATGTAATATTTTTTTCTTTCATACAATAATACAACACTTGTATTAATCTATTATTAATAATATATTGAATCACTCAGGATTAAAACATTGATTATTTCAAAATGATTAATATTTTATTGTTGTTCTTGTGCTCATGGATTTGGCAAAGAAAAGTATAAAAAAAACTCTAGATTCCACCGAAAAGGGCAACAACTGCGGCTGACCAATTCGGAGCGTTTTGGCTGTAGAACAGCGGTTCTTAAACTGTAGTCCACGGACTACAGGGGGGAGGGTCCACAATGCCTTTCTAGGAGGTCCGTGAGTGTCTCTGATTTAATGTTAAGGTTTTCCTATTTTACAGACTAGAAAAACCCTTGGAAAAATTCAAAGGTGAGCTATCCTAGGTTAAATTACTAAATTACCTCTGACGAAAAAACTTATGTAGAACATGAATTTCTCTCAAGAATATAAATTCAATTAGAATGAAATTAGTATTTTGTAAATTGTTTTTAATTAGGTGTTAACTTCTTTCTAAAAGGGGGAAAAGAGTGTTAAAAAAGTCTGTATAACTCACAGAGGCAGACTTTAAACCAGGATCCTTTAAATCAGTGGTCTCCAACCTCCGGTCCGTGAACCAGTACCGGTCCGTGGATCAAATACTACCGGTCCGCACAACAAAGATTGAAATATTTCCTTTTTATTTACTGTGGTATATTTTTCTTATGTTTGGGCTACTTTTTGTGAAATTCACTTTATATTTCTTGTTAAATCACTTTATATTCATATTTGGTTTAGTTATATTTTATTCTGGTCACGATTAAATACAATTAAATTAAAATTATGAAATCAAAACAGTCTAAAACAGGGTTACTCAACCTTTTTTTCAACTGGGCAACTTTTTTTCAACATATGTCAGTTACTTCAAAGCGGGCCGCAACATGAGGATAAATAGAGGAGGGGGAGGGGGGGGGAATGCTCTATGACCAAGATAACATTGAAAATTTAAAATGTGGAAAATATTGATCAAAATATGATAACTCCTGTTTTGCTTTTTTTAATTATTATTTATTTTTTATTTTTGTCCCTTACACTAAATTAGAAGCAATAAAGAAACACTCCTTCACAATTTCTGCATCAGTAAACGGTTTCATAAGATTACCAGTCATATAACAAACTTCAGAGGATGTGTTTGTTACCGCTGTGAAATTACTGCTGACGAAACATTTCGCTGCTGTTGCAAAGATTATTCAAGAAAGACTATTTATCACCTCTTGAAAAAGATCTTCGAGTAAGAGTGTCATTGAATGATTCCTGTTAATTGGTAGTTTTAAAATACAGCACTTTCGTGACAAAACAAACATTTACTGATCTATGTTTGTTTTTCACTGCAAAACAATTAACCTCCCAATCTTCTTGAAATGATATATTTTTTCGAATATTTTTCAGTGGCAAGATATGAAAAGTAGTTAGAAATTACTTCCACCCATAAAATTGTCACTAATCCACTGTTGTCTATTATCCCTAACTGTAATCGTTCCAAACAGAAAAGGAATATCAATTCATACCCGTACGACACCTACAACAAAAAGCAGAATTGATGTATTTGATTTCTTGACAAAGAATTTCCTACCAAATTTGTAATACAATGTTCTTAAATAAGTAAATTTCTCAGAGCAATGGGCCATGATCGGACAACTCAAAAAGGCTCGGTGGGCCACATGTGGCGCGTGGGCCGCACATTAATTATCGCTGGTCTAAAATATAAACAATCAACGTCCTCCCCCTCAGCGGACCACGGTAAAATTAACAAATGTGGACCGGTCCGTGGCAAAAAAAGGTTGAGGAACACCGCTTTAAATTTCTCAGCAATGAATTGGAAGTCGGGGAGGGGTGTGCAAAATCTTAGGGATCCTCGATGTCAGGCTGATAAATAAGGGGGAGTGCCGCGGTGATCAAAAGTTTAACAAACAATGCTTTAGATATCTCCTGTAGTGGTTCCATAAGTGGAGTCAGACTGGACCATAATGCACTTGGGGAAAAGCTGGTTAGTCGAAGATATGCTGTAGTGTGAGAGTTTGGATAACTGAGCAGTCTGTACACACTGCAGGGAAGACCTTGTTTCTTCAGGAAGGATTTCCATGCCCTTGTGGTGACGGGTTCTTAGTCTTATGATTATAGATGTTATGATTCTTTTGGGTAGTCGAAATCTGTCATGTGTGGTTTCGTAAAGGAATGGGGTAAAAGTCTAGATCTGGCCACAGCGTTTGCATCAGCAAGTGTGATACTGGCACACAAGGCTGGTCATGTTCTCTGGCTTCTTTGGTCACATAATCACCACACTTATTTGCTTCGATATTTTTATGTGCCGGTATCCGTTGTAGCACACAGGATTTCCCCTTGAAATGTATCTGCTCGAGTAGAAAATTTATGGAGGAGATGATGTTAGGCTCTCCGCTTATGATGGCATCGAAGGAAGATTTAGGATCTGAAAAGATTATCAATCTTCTGTAGTATTCACGGCTTACGAATCAGTCATCTATATGGTGAGAGTTTCTTTAACCGCGAAGAGCTCGCTGATGAAGTAAGAAGCTATTACACCAGTGTTAACAGTGTGTTCGCATTTCCTGCCTTCCAGAAAGATAAGGATAATATCAGCTATGCTTTTGTTGAGAGATTTTTCTAAAGAGCCGTCGGTGTAGGCAACTGCCAGGTACTCTTGAGAAGGCTTTTCTATTTTATCAAGTCCTTTACGCTTAAGAACATTAGGGTTTTCTCTTTTACAGCAAGGTTGCTATATTTCAAAAATAATAATAACTATTATTCTGAAATTAAAATGGAAATACTACTTAACTTACTAATTTTTTTATGAAAGAAGAGTTATCTAATTTTGAAATCAAGAAGAATGTCCATATTTTCTTATGATTGCATAAACGAAAGAAGGAATAATGCATTTAAATACAGCAAATAAGATTATTTCAAGTTTATATGTAAATAAGAATTTATGCAAATAAGAATACATCAAGTTTTTGTAGAGTATTAGTGGGTTTATATGTGTCTATATATATATGAAAACTCTAGATAAAGTCATTCGTTCGATTTACAAATATTGTTTGAAAACGCAAGCATATGTTAATCCATTTACAGTAAGAAATGCATTATTCAAACGCTTTATAAAAATAAATAAAAGTATAAAACTAATATAAATATTGAAATTTATGAAATATTTGCATCGTCATCTATTTTTTCTGAGTTTCATTCTACAAATGATTCTAAAACTTAACGCTAAATATTTTCCTTCTTAAAAATAATTGCATAATTTAAAGCTATTCATTTTATTTATTGAATGAGCATCATTAGTTTTCATTTCAAGAGTAAATGAATAATAACTTCAATAAATTAAAAATATTTATATAATTTATAAATTCAACCTTCCCTCCATATTCGAATTTCATGCATATTATTTATTACATTTTTCATTACGTAATACTCAAATTTTTTAGTAAATAATTCACAATTTTAGCATAAATTCGTTTATCTTAATTGTACTTGTCATGAACATCTTTATCAAGTGTTAAGCTATCATAAAGGTTTGTAGTTATTAAGATAAATTATTATTGATTAAGCCAATTGCGCTTTGTTGGTAGGAAAACAACAGAGGAACCACGGAAATTTTATGGAAAAAAACCGTAGGTTATCTACATCCCAATAAAGGAGGGTCTTAATTCGTTTTTAATCTATTAAAATGATTTTCAAGAAATTTTAATCACATGTTCCAGAGATTACAACTTTTTCTTTTTAAAATCATACTGCTATGTAAATTAATTTTAAAATATAATGAGACGCAATTGACTGTTAAGTGCCAATGAAATAGCGAAGTTAAAGTTTTTTTCTAAACAAATGATATTTAAAACGATTAAATAAAAACAAAAAACATATATTCATAATAGTAATGATAAATACAAACTGAATGTTTTTCAGGATAACATCAAAATAAAGTTTTATAGTTTAGAAAGAGTTTAAACTTTACGTAATGATCAGGTAATACAGCTTTTTTATATCTCTACGCAGAATAAATAATTGGAAGAAGAATATTGCGTGTAAAAGTTCAATCTTAATAGCATTTAATTCTAATTAAATTGATTTTAATTAAACTTCTAAAATGTCAGTTCTTGGCCCAGGAGTTCTGTGTTGCCTTCTGAGTCATGAGTCTTCTGAGTATCATTATCCTGTTCTCCAGATAGGGCAAACATTCTAAACATGTTTTTTTTTCATGGAGTGTTCACAAAGAGATAATAAAAATGTTCCAGTGGTAATAAAAAAAAGAAATGGACTTTTTGTCTCGTAATTATTTTATTGGTTACATTAAATCGCAATAGCAGCTATCACAATTCACTTTGAAAGGATTAAAATAGATATGTAAACGAGAAAAGTATAGATATTATGAGACTTAAAATTTAATCGAATTCAAAATAATGTATTAAAAGAATTTGCTCTAATTAATAGAAAAATAGAACACACTTTAAAGAGATTTATTAAAATTGTTTATCTGTTTGCCTTTACATTAAAATATATGTTGAAAAACTGATTTTTTTAATAACATTGTCATTCTGATAATCTCTTAAGAAATACAATATTTTAGCTTAGGAATATACTTAAGGAATTTTTTCAACTGTAATTTTTAGTTTTAAAATCATATTCTCGATTTTTTTAAGTATGTAAGTTTATTAAAAACGTAAAAAGGCTTATCAGATAGTTACAAATAGTTGTTCACGATAAAATGTAACGCAACATTATTATTTATTTAAATATCACAATGCTATACTCGAGAAAATAAAGTCGAATACAAAAGATCAATTTCATTTTTTTAAAGTTACGCCATATAAATAATTCAACTATATTTATTTTCCTCTTCTAAAATAAACTTAAAAAGAAATTGTGTAAAAAAAGAATATTGTAATAAAAGAATGATTTATGTATATATATAAGCAAGTTTTCGTTTTAAATTAAACATTGTTTATGAAACAAATATATTTTTGAGTATCAACATCATTTGAAACGACTGCGTTGTTTCAGCTTTTGCTTATGGCTATTGTTATAGATATTGACCTGAAACGAACACTAGATATACCGTAACACATAGAACGATAAACAACTTACGATATGATGACAGTGCTAGCAATGCACTTAGTTTCAGACATGCATAAATTTCGTACACCCATTCGGTTACCAAACATATCTGCATTCTAAGCGAAATTCGGGATCAATACTTCCATTTAGTCATATTTCTGTGTTTTAACTAGTTTTGAAACCTCTTTGCATCAACTTCAGTCCATATACATTTGATCGAAAAGTCCGAACTTCATTATCTTTTCTCATTAAGAGTTAAGTCATCTATTTCCCTTTAAAATATAAAGCGTTCTGTTCACAATTTTAGTAACAAATATATTCATTATTCCCACAACAATCTAAAATGCCATCGAAACTCATTTTACTTGTAAGGACTTGTAAAAATGAATTCATGTTCTTTTCAATGTATACGCAAGGGCAATATATTCAAAGTGGAAACAGTTTTTGGCTCTCGTGAGAAGATGCCAAAAAAAACTGATTTTATTACCTTTGATCCCTTTTTTCCTAAATAATTTTTCGCTATAATGTACTATCAAATTAACAAAAGAAAATTGAACATTTATCAAGTAACTGTTTTTATTTAAGAAATACAGATATATGATTAATAATTATAATGTAACTCCTAGTTTCTTAAATAATAAACATATTTGTGTACTTTAGCACTTAATAAAAATCTTCTTTATGTATTATTATATCATGTGATACAAAGATTCACATACAAATCGGATCATACTTTTATAATCATTTTTAATATATCTTTAATTTACATACAAAATATGTATATACGTACAGCTAAGAGAACAATCTGTGAAACAGAATAGTACTGAAGTTTCTGAATTATTTTAATGAAAGGTTATTAACTATAATTATTTTTTGATAGACTGTAGGAAAAGTATTAGCAAAACTCCACGCTGCTTTTTATTGATTTTGTGGCAACTAGAAATGTGTTTATTCAGATTGGTTTTAACTTTAGAAAACAACTTCTAAATATTTTTGTTGCATAAAATTAGTTAATTTTAAAATCATGAATGACTATTACATGTTTCAACAAAAATTAAGATGTGATATCGATTAACTATATTTTTGTTCTATTTAACTTCGTAATTAATAATGGACTTAAAAAATAAAATTTCAGAAAAAAATCGTATGCATCTATGAGATGGTGGCTTAAAACATTTTGAAAACGATATTAGGAATACTATTTTAAAATAAAAACTCATGCTACAGAAAAGGGTATATTTTCAGTAAAAATACAAAAATTCAGTATATACAGAAATTCGGTATAGTTGTTTTAAAAAAATATAATAGAAAATATTTGGATTTTGTTACTTGTGTTTTTATCAGGTATCATTACTCTTACTGATCAGCTTTAATAATTAAAAATATAATTAGGCATAATTAAATATTTATTTTGATTTTTGTTTTTAGTTTTCGTATCATAACTGATATTGAATCAATTTCCCATTATATATATGTGTGTGTGCGTGTGAGTATTTCTCGTCCTCACTTTTTTACAAATTATAAAATCACATAATTCCGTATCAACCATGATTATTTGTAAGTGTACCTTAGTATATTTAACCTGTACCCTTCCAAACTTTGTAAATGTAATGTTAGTGGTGAGTATTGAGAATCTTATCTCTTTTGTTCAAAATTTAAGAAAGAAAGAAAATATTTGAAGTTGAAACTGCATGCTCTTAAAATCAACTGTCCTTCTAATTTTTTCAGCTTGTTTCAATTCAAGCTTCTTTCAAGTTATGTTGTATTTTCCTTGATTTGATTTTGTAAATTTTTAACTTCTCTGTTTTCGTAACTTCATTGCATTGTTTTTATTAGTTAATTGCTTAATTTTGTAATGTACTTTTTGTCTTTTTAACTTATTTGTTCTTGTTATTTCATTATTTCGTAACATTGTTTTGTTATTTACTTTTTGTCTTATTTATCTTATTTTGTTTGTTTTACTTACTTCTGTAAGTCTCGTGTGATACTTGTAGTGCATGAGAGTTATTTTAGCTGTCTTCAATAAAAAAAATGTAAATATTTATTAATTACATAATTTATTCAAATCACCAAGATTGTAATTTTTGAATAGTTAAAGTAATAGTTACGCATCATAATTCGTACATTTATTAAGAATATAACTTTATATATTAATTTTCTATTAAGATTTTTTTGATACGACATATTATGTATACAACGTATATAGATACGTTTGTCTTATGTTTTATGTTTATACATTTTAATTACACCTTTTACTAATATTTTAACATATTTATGTTTAATAATTTAGAATTCTTTGATAATACAATTTTATTATGAATGATCTTATTCAGTAATTGAATCGGATTATATTTCCCCTTTTCTAAATAGGAATAAATTATATGCAGTTTAAACCACTTAATTTTTTTTAACTTTAATAAAATTAGCTGTTTTCGTGTTAAAATAACACCAAAAAGTCGTATTTATTCATATAACATTCAGTTTTTAATTACTAGACAAAACGTTCTTCGATTTGATATATATATATATATATATATATATATATATATATATATATATATATATCGAATCGAAGAACGTTTGTATATATATATATATGTGTGTATTCACCTTTAATATATAAATCATATTTGATAAATCCCAATCATTACACAATAATATAAAACTTAACAATTATTCTAATTGTACTTCATTTTCTTTAGTGTATTTAATTAGCTTGTTTTAAATGAGGAAAACCAACAATTGATACGAAAAAATCAATTAAAAAGAAAAAAGTTTAAGAGCTTCATCTCTAAATTTTTAGCAATGCAAATATATTTAGTATGAAAACAAATAATGAAAAAAATCTAAATTACTCAGACGCTGTGTAAATATTTCGATACAAGTACTTCGATGCGAAAAAGAGTATCGTAAAAGATAAAATGTTAATCTAATATTAATAGAATATCATACACATATCTACTTTTATTAGATACATAATAAAACAAAGAAAAGCATTTTAATAATGTATTATATGGAAAAAGTTAAATTTTTAGATAAAATAATTTCTTTTTCTTCAATGATGCATTAAAACTCCCACGAATTCTTCCTTTCCAGGACTTTTTAAGTAATATAATGATTTAAAAATAAACATTTTATTATTTTTTTAATAAATTCATATTTCTTTAACACAATGTTCTGCAAGGATAAAGAATCATTTCAATTTCCCGCAAAATAACTTTAAATGAAATTTTTCCACTCTAAATCGTTTCTTATGCATTAATATTTTGATTCGAAACGCATCTTTTACACACACACACATACACACACATATATATATATTATAATATATACAAATATATTATATATATATATATATATATTTATATTAAAACCAAATCTATTTCAAATTTTTCCGACCATATATTTTTCCCATTACGCTAGTCCATTCCCGAATTACTTTTGATCTACTTTTTTCTGTCTATTTTGGTATTTTGCTTCTAAGTTTTTTAAGTGAGTGAAAATCTCTTTAAGATATCTTCTTTGATATTGTGAACCTCTTTTGCTATCTCTATCTGAATCAAATGGAAATCTCTCTCTCTGGAAAACATTACTCAATGTATGGACCATTGGAATGGCATTTTCTATTCAATTTACTCTAAATGACGGATTCAAAATGTTTACTTTCTCTTTTGAACGTCTTTACGTGTAGTAAAACCTTACAGAAAAAAAAGGATATGAAATAAAATATTGGCAAATACATATCGAAAATAGAAAAAATATCGATCTATTTTTGCAAGTATGTATTTTGTTCTATCGCAAAGCGTTCTTTAAAGAGACATCAAAAAGTTTTATGTTTTACGTACAATTACTTGACTGAAACATGTATAGTAAAAAATCATCTTTTTAAATGTATTGTGTTACTTGTATGATGTTTTTAAAGGTATTTCATGTTAAAGCATTGGTTTCAATTTTAAATTTTTCTTCGCGTATAGAATTTTTATCTTTATGATTGAGTTTGTATCTAACCGTCAAAATAAATTAGTAAATAATAAGCCAATACTTTTTGTGGCTTTATTTCAAAGTTTGGATTTCAAATGATATAGTACAAATTCTAGAGATTATTACTGTTTGTGGAAGATAAGGCCTTTAAATATGAATTTTTATTATATAAAAATGCTTGTCATTTCAGTTTGGTAGCTCCTTTAGAGCCGCATATGTTGTCGCTTTTTATGTTAATATCATAATAAACAAAAAATTTGAAGTAGATTTTATTTCAAACTCACTTAAAATCATGAAATTATAATTTGATTACACATAGAGATTCCTTATAAACAGAATACTCTGAAGCTAAACATAATTCATTATCACTCTTCAAAGATTGCTGTATTGCTTTTCCGGGGGGAAGGAAAATAAATCACAAGGCACTGGTAAATTGTTTTGACAATCAGAATTTTGTTATTATGATTGAGGATATTTACAAATGAGTTTTAATTAAACTCTTTGAAAAGCATTGGACACTTTTAGGTTAGATTTAAGGAATACAACTTATTAAACTTCCAGCAATATGTGTATCAGTAAAAACAATTATGAATCATTCCTAAATAATACCTCACAAGTAATTTCAAATCAACTTAATATTTCCAATTATTTAAATCAAAAACCCATGAATGCAGGAATCACTTTACTTTTAAATATTGAAAATCATTATGTCTTTTTAAAAAAGTCTAACTAAATATTAAAAAATAAATTTTGCTCGTTTAATTAACTTAATCATTTACTTTACACTTTAATTTGTAGTAAAATTTAATAAATACAGATAAAATAAATAATTTAAGATGTACTTTTTTGGCAACATCTCAATAAGCGAAAGAAGCAGAATATCTGTACTTCTTTCCCAATAGATCAAAAAGCAATTAAGTATTTCGTCGTTAAACTCCATAAAACCTTGCATTAAAGAAACATTCCATAATATTAAACGTAGATTTCTACCTTTAAGACTTGCTGAAATATGACTTGTCATATAAATGATAATATATATAATTGAAAGTAATTATCCGTACATAATTCAAAATTAGATCGAGTACACTATAATCGTCTAATACAGTAATTATTTTTTTGAAGAAATCAGCATGTGTTTTAGCCCCTTGAGTGCCACCGGCGTATATATACGCCTCACCCAACAGATGTATTAAAGGCCCGGACGTATATATACGTCTTTACGGAATGCGATTGTTTTCTTAGCGCTGCCATCAGCAAAACTATTCCAAAGCAATTGTAATAAAGTAAAAGGATTTTGGTAGTGTTTGCGAAGGATTTACTTATTTCAGAGATGAATTTGCTTATTTTTGCACTTTCTTTTTTCCTTAATACACCGCGCATATCCGGGCATATGTGAAAAGCGGAGCGAATCACGCAACTTTTAATCGGCAGTTAATGGGTAAAGAAGTTTTAAATTTATTCTTCAAGTATATTTTTTCCTTACCATCCAACCCATTTCTAAAAAAACAATTAAGAATTTTTTCAGAGAGAAACATGTCTAATTATGAATATATATATAATCGTATCTGCTTATAATAAATAAACCTAATGCAATATCCTTAAAAAATGCAGATACTCAATAACGGCATAATTTTTCATTTTAATACAAAATAATTTACCTTCTCCGCATTCGTATATAAAAAAGAAAGAAAATTAGCTATATTTTATGTATAATAACAGCTTTATTCAAGTATAATTTAATAACATTTTAAAGTCAAATATTATTTACTCAGTATTAAAGTCCAGCTGTGGCTACATACATTTACACTTTCTTTTACTAAGGTAAAAAATGTTCCATTTTCTGGTGGGTAGGAAATTTCTTTATTTCATTTAAGACGAAGAACGACCCAAAACATTTTAAAATAGGATGGCATTATTACTTAAATAATTTTAAAAATATTTCGAAGCAGTAATTTCCAAAAATTAAAACTTTTGTTTATTTTCAATATAAAATCAGTTTATTAGTGTGATCCTATTTTAAATACCACTAATTAAGCAGTTTTCAAAAACAAAAATCTACTAAAAATATGCTGAAAACTTTCGATGGTACTTTGATAGTTTTCTGTTTGTTTAAAATGATATTTATTAACTTATAGCGTATTTATATATCATGTATCCATTAACTTACAGCCGTTAAATACCATTAGTTTTCAATTAATGTTAAATAACGTGAACATATTTGATAATTTACTTAAATACCATATTTCTCTTTCTTTACTGTAATAATTTTAATAAATTTATTATTTAAAACTTTAATAAGAATTCAATGCAAACTTAACCAATTTGCAATGAAATCAGAGTTTTCAAAAATTGACTTAAATACGTTTGTTTTATTGATACTTTCAATCACAGTTGCTCCACAACTAGATCAATAATTAGGAAAACTTAAGGTATCCGACTACGTTCGGAACCGTGATTTTCAAAAGCGCATAAATGGATAATTTTCATGATATTTAGTGTCACTTACATTAGAATACATGCATAAAATTGTTTTAAGGACATTTTGACAAAAAAATGTATTTAAATATAATATTTTGGCAAAAAATTAACTTAGAATAATCTTTTTTCCAAATGTTCTCGTTTTGTGAAAATTGCTTCTTTTAGAATAATATTTTGCCTGTATATAGCTCAGACCTCTGTTTAGAGGCTCAACTATAATTTAAGAAATATATAACTTAGAAGTGGGTTTATTTATATTTTACGACAACAGAGGGGAGCAATTTTAAGAAAAAAACGCGAATAATTATTCCAATTGATGGTAACTCTGAAAATAATGTGAATTTTTCAAACATTCTAGTTGAGTCTCTGTAGAAAGGTCTGAGCTGTACACAGGCAAAATATTATTATAATAGAACAATTTTTCACAAAAGAAGAACATTTGGAATAAAGATTCTTCTAAGTTAATTTTTTGCCAAAATATTATAATTAAATAATTTTTTTATGTCAAAATGTCCTTAAAACAATTTTATGCATGTATTCTAATCTGAGTGACACTAAATATCATGAAAACTATCTATTTTGCGCTTTTTTAAAATCATGGTTCCGAACCTAGTCACATACCTTAAGTATTACTGATCTCAATCACTACATAAAATAAGAATAATAATAAAATTCCTGGTAAAACTATTGTTTCATACCTTAATTCTGAATGTAAACGTTTACTTACACTCTTATTTCGTAGTTAAAACTTAAAAATTTTCAATTGTTTCATGAAATAAATTTTCTTCTTTTATTTATTTATTTATTTATTTTTTGAAAAATAAAGAGACTTTTCAGATTTCGAAATACGACATATGGTTTTTTTCGAGCAATAAGTTAAAGTTAAGACAAATAAAAAATAATTGGATGCACTCCATTCAAATAAATTCTCATAAGAAAATTTTATTTGCTTATTTAGATAAATAACACGCTTTTTTTCTCTTCTTCGACGAATGTATGAGTACATAGTTTGATTAAATATTTGAAAAAGTAGCACCCTGGAGGGTATTTCTTTTTATTTCCTGGTAAAAAATTGCTTCGTTTTTCTGGTGGTCTTTTGTTGAAAGAAGCGATTTATTTTTTATGGTATGTTTGGAAGCATGGAGCGGGCGAGAAAAACAACTTGTCTTTTCTTTTGTAGAATATTCGAAAATCGGAAATTTTTATTCGTAAAAATAAGACCCCCGTTGAACACAATTGAAAGCTCGATGATTAATCTTATTTTGTTCTTTTTGTATATGAGTAATAACAAATAGTGTATCATATTTCGCTTCTGAGATGCTTACCTTGATGTATGTCTAAGAGTAGAGAACCCGATTTCTAAACTGTGGTACTAGGCCCTGATAACTCCAACCAATGATAGAGATATATTTATTAATTTAACAGAAATATGGGGAGGGATATAATGCATATTCTATATAATAGATATTAGGTTTTTATCATATTTAAGGTATCCGACTACGTTCGGAATCGTCATTTTCAAAAAGCGCGTAAATGGATAATTTTCATGATATTTAGTGACTGGGAATTTTTCTTAAGATTGCTCCCCTCTGTTGTCGTAAAATATGAATAAAACCACTTCTAAGTTATATATTTCAAAATTCCAGTTTAGCCTCTGTAGAAAGGTCTGAGCTATATACAGGCAAAATATTATTTTAATAGAAGCATTTTTCACAAAAGGAGAACGTTTGGAAAAAGATTATTCTAAGTTAATTTTTTGCCAAAATATTATATTTAAATATTTTTTTTTTTTGTCAAAATGTCCTTAAAACCATTTTTTGCATATATTCTAATCTAAGTGACACTAAATATCATGAAAATTATCCATTTTTGCGCTTTTGCAAATCATGGTTCCGAACTTAGTCGGATACCTTAAACTTCATTACTTATTTCTAGCATTTTACTTTAAATCGATTTGCATGCGACTGCTTATTCATAAAGAGCTAAACCTACATAACGTAACTAAAAATACAATTTTCTGCAGTACTATATTCTCTTTGTTAGAAAAGTTGTATTTTCTGTACAATTATTACTTTTTCTATTTTATATATCTTTTATGTATATTTTATTATCTATTCTTTTTTACGTATATGTTTGTACATCGAAGTTTTATTTATCTTGTTGAACAGATATGTACAGCAGCACGGCTAATTAAATTATGATGTACTAATGCAATTTTTTAGCTATTTATGTGTAGGTTTTTAAATCATATCACACACACACATTCTTCCTTAGAAAGAACTTTCTTTTATTTAGGCTGCAAAAAATTATTTTATATAGAATCTTTCTTCAAGATTGCTTCATCAATACGATGGGCTCTGGATTAAACGCGTAAAACATATTTTGAGTCAGTAAAATGCACCGTTGTAATTCATTCATTTATTTAAAATACTGCATTTTTTAAAATTTGCAAATATTCTCTGTGTGTATTTTTTTCTATTTTCATATATAAAATGAGAGCTTATTTAGCGGTATATTATAGAACAGTGGTCTCCAAGACTGTGATCGCTTACCCGAAAAAAAGAAAAAAAATTATAAAAAGTACCCCCAAATCTGTTCATCTCTCTCTTTATCTCTCTCTGTGTGTGTGTGTTTATACACAGAGAAATACGTTTGACATGAAACACTTAAAAATTTTTGAATTTACCGGAATTTTACCTGTAAATGCATAATTTATGATCTTATGGGTCTCTAAAATTAGAAAAACGCCAAAGAAAAGTTTTGTTAGTGTACATTTTTACTGTCAAAGGGGTATCTTATAAAAAATAAGCAAAATTAAGACTTTATGCAAAACATTATAACTGAAAAGAAAATAAATATATTGACATTTTGTAAATTATAAATAACATAGCATACAATCTTATCTACGGAATAGACTCTTATTTTGTTAATATAAAAATTACATGGGAAGTTATTGTGTTTCGAGCTTTGAACGTTGAAATGGTCTATATTTCCTGTATAAGTATTTAAGAAACATATATATACAATTTTTATTTCATTCAAGCATAACTTTTGAGAGATTGTGTTTTTGTGGTAAAAAAAAATGTAAAAAACTCTTTTTTTGAAAACGACAAAAACAATATTAAACTAATCTGATTACAGGGAAAACACTTACTTTCTTATTAAAATGTACCATACTTATAATTCTTTCTCTCTTTAACTACTAAAACACTATTTTTTTTTTTTTTTTTAAGTGCTCTTAAAATTTTTCTATGTTTCTTTGTTTTGGGGTCTGCGTTACGAAACGATTCACAAAATCTGAATCTAAAAAAAATGTTTCTACAACCTTTAAAGAAAATTTTTTGAATTAACCTGAAATTTGCCTGTAAATACATATTTATGATCTTATGGGTCTCTAAAATTAGAAAAACACCCAAGAAAAGTTTCGTTAGTGTACTTTTTTACTGCCAAAGGGGTATTTTAAAGGGGGTTTATTTAGAGGTATTATTTTGAAATGTTTTATTTTAATTTCTGACTAAATATTTGTATATTAGTTATAATATTTCATGACATATACCATGAAAGAGAAACGTAAGCAAACAACTTGGGCCACTTCCGGTTAGCAGAAAATCTTTTACTGTCAGAGAAATTCATGATCAAGTAATATTAAAAAAGCTATAACTCGGCTTCTAATTAAGATAGAAACAAAATTTAAACATATTAATAAAGATAAAAAGATTGAATTTAAATATACAATGAAAAATCTATATTTTGATAAAAAAATTGAGTTTTAAAGGTGTTTTGTCATCTTAAGTAGAAATATTGGCCAACACAAAATAATACAACGGTCCCAACAAAGTACAATGAATTTTCATGCATTTTTTTCACTTAACACGAAAGGAAAATTGTTTTACACGGAAAGATTTCCCTTCTGGGAGAGAAGGATATTGAAACTGAGCCGATATTTAATAAAATGTCACAGAAAATTTCATTATTATTGGACTACCCTATGCTGCATCACCGGAAGAATTCGTTGCAGTAGATGATGATATTCTCGTATAGTCCCAAGTATTGCTTACAAACACATTTTGGAGTTTTTTCATTGCTCAAAAAATTTCATTGATGTGGATTCGGAAGTTTAAAATGAAATGAATGATGCAGCTTCTGTTCCCACGTCATTCGAAGTAAGGAATATCATGAAAAGTACGCGCAGTTATTTAGACGTACATTCCATAGGTGAATAGAATAACAAAATAGACTACATCGAACAATTAGATGACTATTTGATACTAAAAAAGGCAATACAAAGAAATATATCAGGTTATTTTTTTAAAAACTCAATAAACGTTTTGTTTTTCGAAAAACTTGAAAATTTTGCATTAGCTTTCATTAAGTGTTTTGTCATTGATTTTCATTAAATACATGCATACATATATATATATATATATATATATATATATATATATATATATATATATATATATATATATATATATATATATATATATGTATATATAAAATGTACTCTAATAAACTTAATTTTGATGAATATAGCTTTTTTTTTCAAAATTCTTTAATTCGAAAAAGTATTTCTGTCCCTTCAGTTTCGAGTAGAACAATTTTTACTGTAAAACATACTTCTTTTTCTCGTATAGAGTTTTTAGCATACCCCACTTTGGAGGCCATTGGTTTAAAATGGAACACATTTTATGCTAGAGAAAATAGATAAGTTAAAAAAAATTGAGTGTAATTAACGAGTACAGTAAAATATGTGCTCTTTATAGGAGAAAGGAATCAAAATATGACATTTTAATGTCTGGAGTTTCGATGTATCTTTTCCTTATAGAAATGTTTAGAGTTTAGGTTTTCTTCAATATCACTCGAAAATAGCTTTAAATGTATTTATAACTCAAATTGAGCGGATAATTTGATTTTTAGGTTGCACTCTTAAATTTTGTCGACCTTCTCTAACAGAAACCTGATTTTTATAATGGAACTTTTTCGGAAGTTCAATTCATTTTGACCTTCTCATATATTTTAAAAATCATATTTAATCTATATTAACCTCACATTTAACTATCTGAGTCACTAACTCTTACATAGGTAGGCATTAAGAAACCAAATAAAAGTTTATCTGTTATGCTTCAAGTTACACGTTCTGCTTTTCACGTAACAGATGCTTGATTCGTATTTTGTTGCCTAATTTACTTACTTAAAAACTCTTGGTTAAAAAGCTAAACATCTGAAACTTTTAACTTTGTGTTTGGATTTTATTGTGTATGTTTGAATTTTATTTGTTCGAGGAATATTTATTGTATATATACGAACCTTTTATTCAATACTATATTTGTTTTCCTTGCACGTGTATATAATAAATATACTATTGTCCTTACAGTACATTTCGCTTCATTAAATACTAACTAGTTAACACACTGGTAGGTAATTGAAATGGAAGTATGGAAATGTCTATACGAATGAAATTGATACTAAACTAAAAACAAAAAAATATTTGTGAGAAATTTAAAAGCATTATAATAAATTATTAAATCACTATCTTCAAGTAAATATTATCATATGTTCACGGATAAATAAATATATCATGGATATATCACGGATAAATAAAGAATAAAACTGCACAAGTTACCATTAATTTGATTTTAAGAAGTCCCAGATGGCGATAAACATCGCATTTAAAGATATGTTTCGATGCAATACTTATAACACCAAAAAGAGTTCCAAACTTAATTATACAAAAGCTGTCGGATTATTAGTGCCATATGAATTTTTATTTCAACCCTCTTAAAATTCTATACTTAAAATAATTTAAAATAACTTCTTCAATTAAATATTTAGAACAAATCAAATATATCATGAAAATGTCAAACACATGTCTTAACATTTCATTAAAATTCAGGGATAAATTTCTCCATATATTAAATTTATTACAGTTTATTCTTAATATTTCTATATATGAAAGCTTCAAATAAAATATTTAAAGTAAATCAACATTCTTGGAATTGTCAGTATCTATTGGTTAAAAGGTTTTTACAAGTAATTTAAAATGACCAAGAAAAGCTATTTTTTCTTTCTGAAAAATTGGGCTTAAAAAACGGTGACTCTCAAAAATGCATCTAAAAAAGTAGATAAATAAAATTCAAAATGGAAATAATACGCAGTTTTCGTATATAAAATGAGATTTTTATAAGAAATTGAGGAATGAATTGAATTCTATTTTTTTTTTCTAAAATTCTAACAAAGACAAACATTTTTTTAGTGTTTCTTCTTTGATTCCCCCCCCCTTTTTATATTATTTATTTTCAAAAAGCATAACAGGAAATCCAAGAGGCATCAGTCAAAATTTAGTTTACAGTACAAAAGATAGTTTCTTTTCTTTTATCCCGAAAAAATATTTTGATCCGGTTTTTTTAATAATTTTATGCCTTTTTTGTGTAGCCACTTTTGTTAGCTCAATTTTTTTATCAAATCAAAATCAGATTACATTATAATCTATATTTATTGTAATATTACAAATCACAAATTTCAAGAAAAACAACAATAAGAAACAAGAGTAGTGTTGTATTGAATTTTCTTAATTTTTTGTATTCGAAATATTTGAAGCGAGAAAAAAATCCTATCAATAAAATCAACAGCAAATTATTTTAGCAACAGCAAACTAAAGAAAAGAGTTGATATCTCCCGTATCAAAGTATTGTTTCTTTTTTTTTAAATTTTTCTTTGTATAAATAAAATGAAAATAGTTAGCCTAATATTGCTATTTTTGTTGCATTTTTTAAATAAATGTATTCTTCCCGAAATTGGATTTCTTTTCTTTAAAAAATGAAATGCAAATTTTTTAAAATATTTCAAAGATAAATGTAAATATTACGAGTAAACTGTACTGTACTTTAGAAATTGTCACTGTCACTGTACTTACGTATAGGATATCTAAGGCATTGACGAGATCTGAAATTTAATTAGTAAATTTGTACGAAAAAGGCATTGTTTAAAATGTAAATATTTTCGCAAATAAATTGGTACAAATCTAAAGCTTCTAAGAAAGTTTCTCTTAAGGAAACTGGCACTTACTTATATTTATATTTGATAAAAAGAATTTCATTATTTATGCATTGCTTTGTTGCTCTGTTATTAGAAGAATATTTCATACTTTTTGAAAGCTCGAGAAGTTTAAGAATACACATTATTTTCCCGCCATGTATCAAATGATATAATTTAGGAGGATAAAAGAATATTACCATACATTCAATGCTGCTATTATTAACTTTATTATCCTCTAAAAGAACCCATTCTTAACCTTTCAGACGTCATTCGTTTTTCATTCTTCCGTCCAACAAGAACATGCCATCATATATATCTTAGAAACATTTTAGTACGTTCGCTCCAGAACCATCTAAGTGTCCTCTCGCAAAGGTTAGATAGGTTCGAATCAGTTAATCAAGGCGCCACTGTTTAATGACCAATTTCCTAAGACTATAAAGAAAACTGCCGCCATCAATTTATTGACGTTTATTTTGTTCGCTGAATTTCCGAAAAGGATAATTTCTTTTGTCACATTTTCCATCGTTATTGTCTTCCCTTTTCTTGGCAACCTCGAATGCAAGTGGGAAGATTTTCTTCTTATGTTTGAAACTGCTAATTAAAAATCGATTAAGATGAATGAAAAATATAACGTTTTCGTAACATGGTGATTTCGATCAACGAATTTCAAGACTTTCTTGGAAAAATAATTTCTTAGAAATTTGCATTGTTTTTTTTATGAAGGTCGTTCTAAATCGAACTTTTAAAACAGGTTTTTAATTCCAACAGAAAATGTTCGGCGAAATCATCATTTAAGGTGCCAAAGTCAGTGCTCGTAGAATTATCTCTAATTATACGTGAATACTTAAATATATACAAAACTGGACATACATAATTCATAAGGAAAACATTTCAGATAGTCTAAATTAAATAAAAATAACAACTTCATTTTAAAATTCGTTTTGATATATATGTATATACGAGGTTGAAAATGAAGTTAACTTCTCTGTTCATACATATAATATGACTATTATAATAATTAAATAAAATATTGCGTTAAAACTAAATTTGTATTTGACGGCGCATTTTGTTATTAGACAAAAACTCGTTTGATCAATGGTTAAGTGAAATGAACAATACTCTCATTGTGGTTACTTCTATTAAAAAATTTTTTAAAAAAATATTATTCATTTTTAAGTCAGTCAGTGTTTAATAAGTCATTTTTATTATTTATTTATTTATTTACTCTAAATATATCACATACTGTTATGTAAATAAGAATTTAGGGTGCTTATGTATTAGCGTCACCACAACAAAACTGTTGCCACGCGAATCGTATCTTAATATCAAATCAACAAAGATTCTAACAAATTTAACATGAAAAAATACCTATTAGTCAGATTTTGGTGGAAAATGGCATGATTCGCATGGCGCCGATTTGGCTGCTTTGAACGGATTTACTTATCAGATAACCTTCCGCATTACAGCACAATTCCTTTCGTAATTCATTTATTTATAATATAGTGAATATACAGCCTTGTTCATGTTAATTAGAAACATAATTTTAATATTATTAGCAAAATTAATACAAATAATCGATAATATTAGTAGCATTATTAATATAGTATTAAACAGAAAGTTTATTTATTATTTTAAATAGTGGAAAATCAATGGCACGCAATTCATCGAGGTCTGGTCCGGAAGAGATTACAAATATTATCGTACATTAACATCTTAGAAATATAAAATTACCTGCAACACATTTGGAAAATGTTGTTCCCTAGATAAATTTTATGAAATTTTTTTTCATTGCTAAGATAGAAATAAAAGTGACTCATTTTTTTAAAACTCAAATTAAAATTTTTTACTGCTTTAAAGCATTCAACGTCATGTCAGGCATCTGAAAAATTTAAATTGTGAACCATTTTACAGGTGTGAAACTGAAAATTTTAAACTTTGTTTTATTAATTAAAAAAATATGCTTAAAATATTGTAATATTTTTCCTACAAATGTGCTTTATTTCTTTAAATTTTTATACAAAGTTTCATTATATTAAATGAGTAAAATTCCTAAAAAATAAATTTCAATAAAATGTTTGATAATTAATGTATGTTTACTTACACAAGTCAAATTGCATGTATCTGTATGGAGAAGGAATTTCTCAGTTTTGCCAATTTATTTCAATTAATTGCGAAAGGATCAATTCATTAAAAGTATTTAATCTAACCAAGAAATTTCGAATTGCAACAAGATTTCGATTTACAAATATCTCCAGATCTCTTAAGATAATTGCATTGGACGACATTTACTCTTTCACATTTTATAATTGTTTTTTATAAGCATTTCAATATTCATCTTCTTTCGCAGTATTTGTATTTTTATCTTTGTATTTATCTATTTTCTCTCTGTTCTTACAAAGTGAAAGAATGAAAAAAAAAAGATTTTTTTCAAGTGAATTAGTTTTATTTGGGGATGATTAACTGTTTGCTAATGAATTAATTTCAAGTTGTATAGCAAAAAAAATGAATGATTTTGAAATAATAATGAAGATATGCTTTAATGATTTCAGAGAGTTCTTAATATTATTAAATTACTCTCATTTTATTTACAAAATGCATTTAAAACAATAACCAACAATTTATTATATGAACCAATTTAATGAAATTAAGTCTGTGAAGACAAAAAAGAAAAATATGCAAAAAGTTTCTTAAAAATATATCTTATTTTTGTTTATGACTTTAATTCACTGATAACTTGAAGCAATATTAATAGGTATTACCAGGAGTTATTTATATTGATTTCCCCCCTTATTGTTTAAGCAGTTATTTAAATAAAACTTTTAAAAGAACGGAGCAAAAATTTATAACCTAATTAACTAAGCTTCAATTTTTTTTAAAATTAATTTTTGTTAAAATAACTTAGGTCATGATCAGCAAATTTAATTTATCAATATTTGGACTATAAAAAGTATAGCATATATATATATATGTTTTTCCACATATTTATATTTATATTAAACTATTATAATGCACTTGCTGAAAAAATCCGTTGATACTTTATAGATTATATGGATTAATTTATCTGATTATTTTTATTCTCAAATGTATATTACATAGATCATGCCAATTATAAAAAAAATACTAATTTGGATTACGAATGCGCGTACTTCAATATAATTTTAGGAAAATAATAATCATCTTTAATTTAAGGTTTACTTTGTAAGCAAGATTTGTAAATTCGTTTAAAATGTCCCTTTAATTTTATTCGCATTTCACTAAAATCAACTTTTAAATTACGTGCAATTGTGTTTTTAACACGAATATATTTATATATAACACGTTAGACTAGCTACCTAGCCGGAACATCTGCTTCTGCATCTCAGAACCTTAGGCCATGAAAACTGAGACGGGCAAAGTACGCCTTGGCCCTTCTATATTTTTATGCATATACATTCACTTGCAAAACGAGGTAAATTTCACTATTTCGTCTTGTATTTCCTAATAATGTAAATAAAATAAAATAATGGATTTTAACTTAGGAAAAGAAATAATTTCAAATTAATATTGCAAAATACTAATAACACATACATGCATATGTGTATGTGTGGGAACACATAGAAATAGAGTCGATAATAAATTATTAAGTGGAGTTTATGATAACAAAAAAGTGAATTTAAATTCATTCTAAGTTAAATACCTTTTGAAAAAAATACATCATCTTACTTACAGTTCATAAAAATATTTCTTTACACAAATATGATTGCAAATAAATATTTAAATAACCACCGAAAATTATTTTCGAAGAAAATTAAAGTAAAACAACTATTCGATTTAATAGCATGTTCAATTAATAAATATTATTAAGAAAAAATATCAAAAAACTTAAACTTATAAAGAAGAAGAAAAAATCCATATATTTTCACAAAGGTTGACGGTGTTTAAATATTTTCCAAATTTATCAGATTATATTTAATGGTGTATAGATCCTCTCTTTCAGCCTTTTTTTACAGACTTACTTTTTCGCTGTGGCAAACTTCCATAAGAATTCTTTTTACGGTTTCAGGCAAAATGTTACTCCAAATGTCTTGGATAGCAATTGAGTCATTTTTTTTTGAGTTCACGACCGATTTTTTGTCATAAATTTTTGATGAGATTAAAATCTGGAGATTCAGATAGGCTATGAAGCTCTTTAAGAACATGATAGAAACACCAATCTTTTTAGCCTCAGAGTATACTTAAGATAATTGTCACGCTGGAAAATAAATGGAGTTTCAAGGAACGATTTTTGGGTTCTACTGAAGACATTTTGTTTCAAAATGTCAAGATAAATTTACTTATCCATCTTTCCTTCAATAAAACATAAACTTCTGACTTTTGAAGCATTCATAGAGCCCTAAGTCATTATGCCTCCACCACCCTGTGTTTGACAGTTTCACATAAATTATTAGTTACAGCATCTTTTTTTTTGTTTCTTTTTCTTTAGATCGTAACACTAGCATCTTACTTATGGATATCAAAAATAGATGAATTGCTAAAAAAGATTTTCTAGAAGATGAAGGTTTGCTTAAATGCTTCTTTACAAGCATGGAATGCTGTTTTGTTACACAGACTATAATAAACAGCTACTTATCATACTCAAGTGCACCCAACTCTTTTTTACACAATTTTGAAATAACGCGATACACGAATTTAATGAACTTTTTTTTACACAAATTATTTGTTCTAGCACGAATTCCTAAAACATTGGGAGACCCGTGCCCTTTGGAATCGTAAGATTTGAACAAGTTTATGACATTATAAGATAAAAAAGAAGTCAAAGGTGAAGATTAACTATTAATAGCTGATTTAATTCGCGAGGGCTTGAAATTTGCTAAAAGTATGGAACAACATTTTATTACTCTTGATTTTGACATAGAGCGTGCATTAAATTTCAATGTAATTTTGTGTAGCAGGATTCATAATAAGCGTGCACGCTTATTAACAAGTAGCGTTAGTAGTTTTATTCTTAAATTCAAATTGAATTTTTATATCTTGCATTTATTTATAGACTAAATTTTCACTGTATATAAATTTCAGGGTTTTTTTTAACAAAAATGAATTGATTTTGTTTAATTAATATGTAACAAGGGTTTTATTATTACTTCTTTTTCACAGTTTTCGATGGAAAATATTCAGAGATTTTTTCCCTCTTACCAGATTTTTTAAAGTTGTGGAACATATACCCAAATTTACAATATGTCGCATGTATTTTTTACATGATTTTTATTTGCCCGGTTTTCTATGGAACATATCTATTGTGTAAAAAATTTGCGTGTACATCATAACATACTTTTTAATTACATTTCTCACCATCTTAAATTGCATTTTAATACTATAACCTGCCTTTTTGTCAGCTGATGTTCCTTATTCAGGGATCACCAAATTTTATGCATACTATTTCTATAACATGGGAAGTTTAGCTTTAGTTACCTAGTAAATTGTTTATATCCTCAAAAGTTTGAAACTGGAATTCTTCGATGGTATATTATAATGTGGAGAGCGATGTTTTAACACAATTTCAGCAATATTTTATAATTATAATTTTTTGTCTTTGAATTGTACCAACCAACAAGAGGACAAGTTATGAAATATCCAATTAAGAATATCTGCTACAAGGTAAAATAAAGCAGTTGTTTCTTACGCTTTTCTAAAATACTATTCTCTTTAGTCTTAGGCATTTACTAAAGGTCAGTTACATAAGACGAAAAGATTTATTTGCTTATTGTGCAGGAAAAATTTATTTACAAAATGCTTTGTAAAAAATTTCTAAATTTTTTCTCCTTAAAGTTTTATTTAAAATGCCTGTAAATCACTTTTTAAAAAATTGCATTTATTAGAAACACACTCTACAGTTAAAAATTAGACACATTTGAGTATTCATAGAGAGTATGAAACACAGATTAGAAACTGCTAATTTATCCGTACCTTTGGCTTAAATATGGAATGTTTTTTTTTTACCTAGATATCTTTTTTCAGAAATATTACATTAAAGTTTTAATTCTATATAACAATCTTACCTCACATAAAATATATATAAAAATTCTCGACAATAATGCCAAATTCTATTATTGTTTTGAACATGGTTAGGCCATGAATTTCTCAAAACATCATATATTTCATAAAATATATTAATCGACTTTGTAAATTATGCTTTATCTTTTAAAACATCCACATAACAATAGGATCACAAAGTCTAGCTGGGTAGATTAAAATTACTTCTCCATTTTCTGGCACATTCTGTAACATTTCATCCTCTTACAAATTTTAGCATTTAACACAATTACCGAACTAATAACCAACCAAAAAATTCGCATCTTTTTTGTTGTGCCCTTATAATGCTAAAACGTTTCTTTTTCATGTATTTAAGCTCTATATTTAAACACTTTAGAAGGGGGAGGGGGTGGAAATTTTAAATTAGAGATTAATGATGAGAAGAGAAAATTACATCATTTGCATAGACATTCCGTACGTGAAACGACTTCGCTTCCAGTGGTACATAAAACAAAATCAAAATGATAGGAAAAAACATTATTGATAAATGGGCTATTTTATTTTTTATCTTTAATACGTGATCTATGGTTCAAATTCAATTGATTACTTCGAAAATTTATACGTTTTATAACTTGTTCTGTTGTTTTATTTTTATAACATAGTACTGCAAATCCGGTGTAGTGGTTACAGACTCTGCCGTAAGGCCTGGGTTCGAATCCCGAGGGAGGCATGGTCTTTTGAAAATGTATAGTGCCTGCGTGGCATAAGGGGCACTCAGTGGCGTAAAGTACACCCCCGCATCGTGGGGGCCCAGAGTTCCAGGAGGCCCAAAACCTGATTGCCACCAAGTCACTACCCTTTGTAAATCCAACTTGGGGTCCCAAAACGACTTTGCGGGGGGGGGGCAAATGTTCTTCGTTACGCCACTGGGGGTGCTAAAATATTCGTTAAACCTCAAGTCTTCTCTTGTTGCTGGTGGAAGAGGAAGTACAGTCCGTGGCCCCTCCCTGACCACCCCTGGGTGTTTTTCCTCAAAGTTAGAGTGGAACCGAGCCACATCCTACCCTCTCCTTAATGGTGCTCAAAGTTGCGGATAACGACAGGCGTAAAAAACCAGCTTCTTGACACGATTAATTTTGTGGCCCTGGACTTGGCACTGCTGATCAGATGGCATTAGTAACAATAACAACATACTATAGTGCTAAATGACTTTTAAAAAACAGCAGCACACCTCCCCAGCATGCATACGAGGAATTTTAATTACATATAAACAAATATTATGTAACCCATTTTAGGAATATGACTTTTTTGGAAGAATGCTGTTTAATCGTGTCAATTTTTCATAAAGCTTGTTGTTAGACATTTAAAAAGTCGGATCCAAATTTTTATGATCTCCTTGTGTTGTTTTTCCAATCCCGTTCCATGATCTCAATGAAAGTAAGCACACCGATTCGAACCCGATCTTTTTGAGTTTCGTGATTTGAGGTTGGCAGCAACTGCCATGCAAATCGAGCTAGTATTTAAACTCGGCTCATGTTAGTTTTTAAAAAGGAAGGAGAAACGGAAATATAAGAAGTATGTGAGTGGTTTAACTCTTAGAGTGAGAGAACAACTGGTTGGCAATGCAACTGCAGGTTGCATCACTATTTTAGATTAGAAATTAATTTTTCAATATTAGAAGACGGTTCGAATCGGATGTCTCTGGTAATGTTGCTTTTTGGATTTATTGATTTTATCGCTCCAGTAACGAGCGTAGTGACTTTATGATTGATTATTAAAGGCCAATTTTAAGAAACTGTTTTTCGTCTTCATGCCTCGACACATAAACTTCACTGCTAGCTTTGCAAAATTTAAATTAGTTTACCAATAAGTGTAACAAATTTGGTTATGGGCCCAGTCCATGTACTGTGTCGAGGCAGGCTAAGCAGTTGAACCGGGCCATGAACTTTGTCTATTTAAATACTGTTCCAGTCTAGAACTTTTTTTTATGAACTCTGTTGCTAGTACGCTAAATCGAGTAGCAGATATGGAGTTTAACAACCAGATATCAGTGTTGACTCAAAACAACTGGAACACGTGGAAGCATGATATGCAAGTACTCTTAATGCATTATGGTTGCTGGCAGTTTATAATACAGACCAAGCCAGAGCAACCTGATGAAGAAGCAACATACAAGGAAAAATTAGATCTACAACTTCGTAAGGATAGATGTTATACGTTGATCTATACTAACATCAGTTCAGATTTGAAAAATCTGATAACGGAAACAACTGACGGAGTAGCGGCATGGAAGATATTAAAAGATCACTTCGAACCAGTCACAAGAGCAACGGTAATTCAACTATTAGATCAATTTTTGGAACAAAATACCAACCAGGGAAGATGTTGGAATCTTCATATCTCGTGTAAAGACAGCGGCAACCAGACTACAAGAAGCGGGTCATAAATTGGACGACCTGTACATAGGATTTCAATTAATAAGGTGGCTTCCCTCAGGAATTCCAGTCTACCGTGCAACAAATCTACAGATGGAAAGAAGAGGACTTCAGAGTTGTCAAAATTGAAGCAGAGCTGATATTAGAAGCCAATCGTCTTCAGTTGATGAAACAAGATTTGGAGAAAGCGGAGAATGCTTACTTGAGCAGTTTCACTTCGAAGAAGTCGAAGACGTTACCTGGTGCTACGGCTGCAGCTCATGGAGATCCAAATGGCAAGAATGATTACCAAAAGAAAAGTGGTAAGGTATTTAACTGTAAAACTATTAAAAATGTTAAACAATCTATTAAGACTATAGGTCCGTGTTATGTATGTAATAAGTACGGGCATCTTAAAGTAAACTGTAAAGAGAAAAAGTCTCTACAAAAATCTCCTCAACTGTAAATGAAACTTTTAACACAGAGTTTGATAAAGGTGTTTGGGTAATAGATACTGCTGCCACGAGTCATTTTTGTAATGACAAGAGTTTATTTCTAGATCTTAAACCGATAACTAACATGAAAATGTCGTTAGCCACGGAGGATAAAAGTTGTCCCGTAGAAGGAATCGGTACACTTAGATTTCGGGTAAAATATAAGGAGTTTTCATGAAATAACTTTGACTGATGTATTATTTAATCCTAAGTTGAGGAGAAATTTATTATCCGGTTCCAGATTAGAAAGTAAAGGTGCGCATTTTGTGGGTACTAAAGGTAAAATTAATGTTTTTAATAAAGACTGGATAAAATTGTTCTCGGCGACACGCCATGAAAATTTGTATTTTTTTACGCCAGATCATTATATTATACCAAAGAGTAAAACAATTTTTTTTTAATAATGTAACCGCTAAAACAAAAAACGGATCAATAGAAATATTGCATCAACGCTTTTTCATGTTAATAACGATTACTTGGTAAAAACTAGTAAAAGTGATAGTGTTAGAGGTCTCCCTCGCTTAACTGATAATGGTAAGACTCATTGTATACCGTGTAAATTAGCAAAGTCCAAGAGAGTTTCATTCAAAAAGACGGGGGCCGTAAGATCAAAAACGTCCATTGGAATTGTTGCATATGGACCTCTGTGGTCCAATGCCAACTGAAAGCCAAGGCGGTAATAAATATTTCTTGAGTATAATTGACGATTATTCAAGAAAGGTGACTGCCCATCCGAAATAAATCTGACGTATTTCATACGTTTATAAGATTTCAGAAACGAGCAGAACGTTTTCTAAGTAAAAGGTAATAGCAGTTAGAACTGATGGCGGACTAGAATTTTGTAATAAAGATATGGATAATTTCTTGACAGAACTGGGTATAAAGCATGAGGTAACAAATTCATATACGCCAGAAATGAATGGGGTCGCGGAGAGATTCAATTCGACCGCTCTAGATGGCATCAAAACATTGTTTAAGTCTAGTGAAGTTCCCCATAAGTTTTGGGGAGAAGCATTACTTTGTTTCACTTATGCGTGGAATCGAATTTGTCACAAAGACAGTAACAAAACGCCTTTCGAAAATATTCAGGTAGAAAACCATCGGTATTGCATCTAAAACCTTTTGGACGTTTGGCATACGCTGGTGTGCCAAAACAAATTAGAAAAAATTCGATATGCGTGCGAAAATAGGAATTATGATGGGATACGCACAACGTACTAAGGGTTATAGAATATGGTTGATAGATGAAAATAAATTAGTCGAGACTATTAATGTAAGATTCGATGAAAATAAGAGGGAATTAATTTTAGACAAAAAGTTAATAGTAACCTTGGATATAATTTAAACCTTCCTGATTATTATGATGATGAGGATGATTCCGATAGAGTAAAAGATTCATTAACGAGTCGTTTAGTTTCAAAGACAAGTACGGAAACGCCCTCAACATCTGAAAAACCAGATGTATCTTCCGATAATCATAGCTTGATCCCATGTACAGAGGTTAAGTGGATTCGAAATATAGGTAGGAAAGTAACTGGATCTAACGTATATTACAGTATAGAAGGGGAAGCAACCCGATTGAAATCTTTTAACGAAATAGAGAGATACTGTAAGAGGCATAATATTAAGTATGATCCTAGTTTATTTAATTTTAGAAAAGATAATACCGAATCCCAGGAATTTTTCAGATTTGTCAGAGCAACAAGAAGCTCTTATGGTTGAAGTAACTATTCCTAATTGTTACAAACAGGCGATAAGATCCAGAGACGCATCTAAATGGCGTGATGCAATGGATAAAGAAATTAACGTAATGATGGAACGTAAAGTTTGGGATTTAGTTGATCATCCGGATAATATAAAAATTTTAGAAAACCGTTGGGTTTATACCATTAAATATGATGAAAATAATAAAATTGTTAGATACAAGGCCCGCTTAGTTGCGCGAGGTAACACACAATTACGAGGTGAGTCATTTGACGAGGTATTTCAAGAATACAAATTAGAACTTTCAAAAGTTAAATCCTTAAAACTAAGATGTTATTCACAGACTCGGATTTTGCTACAAATAGGAATGATCGAGTGTCGATGGGAGGGTTCATAACTTTTATAGACGAAACTCCAATTTCATCGCGAACTTTCAAGCAAAATCCGTTAGTCTATCGACCATGGAAGCTGAGTATGTTAGTTTAACAGAAGCAGCTAAGGAATTCATTTGGCTAAAGAATGTAATTAATAATAAAAGTTTAAATTTGGATTTAAGTGAAAATGTAATGTTTTGTGATAATCAAGCTGCTATAAGTTTTTCAAAGTCACCGGTAGAAAATTGTAGAACAAAACATATCGATGTTCGTTATCATTTTTTAAGGAATTTGATATACGACAAGGTTTTCCAAATTAAATATATAGGTACCAAAAATAATTTGGCGGACATTTTTACCAAACCCATGGTAAAGGAAAATTGTTAGAATTTTGTAGAAAATTATTTCTTTTAGAGTATAAGACTTTGTCTCTTTAAGATTAAAATATTAGTTTGTTTATTACAATAAAAATTGTGAATAAAATGTATTTTTGTGTTAAATTGTATAACATGTGATTATAGATTAAAATTAATTTACTGATTTGTAAGAGATAATGGTACGAGAGATTGGAAAAAGGGGGCCGATTGTTAGACATTTAAAAGTCGGATCCAAATTTTTATGATCTCCTTGTGTTGTTTTTCCAATCCCGTTCCATGATCTCAATGAAAGTAAGCACACCGATTCGAACCCGATCTTTTTTGAGTTTCGTGATTTGAGGTTGGCAGCAACTGCCATGCAAATCGAGCTAGTATTTAAACTCGGCTCATGTTAGTTTTTCGAAAAGAAAGGAGAAAGAGAAATATAAGATGTGTGTGAGTGGTTTCTCTCTTAGAGGGAGAGAAAGGCTGGTTGGCAATGCAACTGCGGGTTGCATCACCATTTTAGATTAAAAATTAATTTTACAATATTAGAAGACGGTTCGAATCGGATGTCTCTGGTAATGTTGATTTTTGAACTTATTTTTTTATCGCTCCAGTAACGAGCAGAGTGACTTTATGATTGATTATTAAAGGCCAATTTTAAGAAACTGTTTTCGTCTTCATGCCTCCTCGACACATAAATTTCACTGCTAAAAATTTAAATTGGCTTACCAATAAGTGTAACACTTGTGATAAATCCAATTTTAAACATCATTTCTTTTTTTTTCAACTTATATAATCTAAATTCTTTTAGAAGTTTTTGGTTTTAGATACCTGCATTTTTATAAGTATGTTTCAAACCCTACTTTTGTGAAAACTAAAGCTAAATATTTTACAATTACTTCATCTAAATTCTAATGTTTAAGCTGATGGTTCCGGACATATGGGACACTAATAATATCACTTTTTTTTGTTTTATTCATAAACTTATTGTAGGATTGAGGCGAATGAACTATTTTTTCTGGCGGAAGAATAACTGCGTGATTCGCACTTGCACTTTTTTCCGCCTCTTCTCACGCATTCCTTCTACGGGGAACACACCCTGATCAGATTCTGCATTCAGTGGTCAGACTTTTTATGCAGTGTGCTATTTTCGTAATCGTTTGTTCAATAAATGTGCTGTGCAAAAATCTGTAAAGAAATAATTTCATAAAAAGAACAACTCTTATTTTATCAGAATAAAAATGATAAAGTGAAATTTTGTATTGGTAACCAAAAAATTACAGAAAAATATTTAAAGCAACATCAAAAGTTACTAATATTACTACTAAGTTACGGTAAGTTAATTTACGAATATATAATTGCAATTGCCTTGAATATCACATATATATGTTCTATAATTTATACAGATAGTAAAAATAATTTCCAAAAATATTTATTACTTTACACTAAATACTCATATAATAAAAAAATAGCAAACGATAATAATGTTAAACGTTTATTCCTTCGTTGAATAAATTTTTTCTGGAATTTTCTGTAGGTAAATCTAATACAGAAAAAAAGGCTTACTTAAAAGCATTATATCAATTATATTCTTAGTACTGAAAAGATAAAACCTTTTCTAGCTGCCACAATATTAGAAAAAATAATTCAAATTCTCGCACGAAGAGCATATTTAGTGTTCCTCCAAGATAAAAAAAAGGCATGGAAATAGCATAACATATTTATCATAAATGCAGTGGTACAAAAAAAGAAGAAATACATTTCGTCTTTTGAAATTCCTATTTCCTTTCCCAACCTCCGCTTTGAGGCTCCTTCATTAAATGATACCTCCTTTCTATTCAGACATCTTTCCCAAACACAAAACACCAGAAAAAAAATAAAACATAAAAAAAATTTTAAAAATGTTTTTAGAAAGTCGGCGGGATGAAGCAAAATGAGGAATAAACATATAAAAAAAAGGAATGATAAAAAAAAAATGTTAGCAGATGTACTTTCTCTCAGTAAAAGAAGGAAGAAGACGAGATAGAAAAAAAAAAGAATACTGTGTTGCAGTTATTCAGAAGTTTTAGGTCAAGCTGAATGGCATCAGACAAAAACAAATAAATGGCGAAGTGCCATGCATTTTCTTCTTTTTTCGGTAGAATAAAGCAGTCTCGTCGTACAAACAACGGTCAGGGGTAAAAGCCAAAGTAGCAATCCATTAGGAAAGACATAACCGTGGTTTATTTTGATGAATTGAGCCCACAAAAAAGAACAAACATTTGCCCAAGAGAGAGTCGCTACTATGGTTTAATGGAATGAATAAAGGTTTGTTAGGTAACTCTAACTACTTAATTAAGCAAGTGTGGAAGAGATGCATGCATTCCCATTGCTAATAACATTAGGGAGTATATTTTATTCATCGATATTAATTCGATAAAAGGGGAGAACTCGCACAGGTCTACAAATTTACCAAGGGAATAAAACTGGAAATTACTCAAACAAGAAAAAAATGTTTTATTACTCGCAGATGAATATTAGCATAGAATGACTAGAACAAAAGTAGTTTCAGTCTCCAAGTGTACGTAAAAATTCGGTTAAATAGCAGTAAAACACGTAATTAAATAACCTTACTGACAAAGGGAAATAATAATAGTAACAATAATAGTTTGTTATAGCTAGAATAATAGTAACAAAAAGCTAGAATAATAATTATATTAGACATATTTAGTTTAAATTAGGTTTGAAAGCAGTAAGTTTATTATAAATCAAATATATATGGAAACACTCGGAAAAGTATGAGCATGTGATTCACACACACACAATTTTATTTTAACCCCTTAGACCAGTGGTTCTTAAACTATGGTCCGTGGTCTCCTAAGTGTGCCCAGCACCTTTCTTTGGGGTCCGCAAAGGTCTCATTTAATTTTAAGGTTTCCATCTTTTAAAGACTCTAATAGACCTCGTGAAAAAATTTAAATAAGTGTTATCCTATACTGTATCACTAATTTGCCCCCTATCAAAAAACTATGAACAATGAAAGAATATGTATTTCTTTCTAAAATACAAATATAACTTTAATTAGATTTTTAATTAGAAGTTAACTGTTTTCTTAAAGGAAAAAGACTGTGTTAAAAAAGACCGTATAAGTAGCAGATGCAGTCTTAGGATTTTTGAGGAATTTTTAAGGATGTTCAAAATCAAGGGGATCCACGATGTCAGACTGATGCATAAATAGGTCCATGGAGAGTGAAAGTATAAAAACTGCTCCCTTAGATCGTTTTCCCGTACAATGTACGGGGTACTGAAAGTCGACCTCATCCAGTTCTTTCGTTCTTTGATTTGCGTGCATTTTTAGCTCTCTCTCTCTTATGGTGAAATTATTTAACACCAGCGTTTTGAAAAGGTAATGCAGTTTGACTATAGTACTGAAATGCTTTTCGTCTGGAATTTTCTTTATGGTGAAAATGGGAATTTTTCTTCCGTGAAGGCAGGAATTTAAATCCTTAAGATTTGTATTCTGCTGTATGCAATGCTTTTGAATTCAGACTAGTGGTTTTTGAAATAACGGATAACACAAACAACAGCATCAAAATTTTCTTGAAAATATGAATTAAATGTAAGTACAGAATCAGAACTGTTAGCTGATTATTTGGAATATTTGTCAGAAGGACACATGCACACGAAATCCCCCCACAAAACCTTCTACCATTTAAAAAAGTAGGAACATAAAAATTCTTCTACGTTGTATGAAAAATTCTTTATAACTTTCGAAATATACTAACAAGGAGCAAACATTAAAGAGCTTTTGTGTTCCTCAATTTTAAAATAAAAAATTGAATAAAAACTTTAAACTTTAAAAATAAGATAAAATTCATCCATTTTTTTCATTTATATAAATATGGTGTTTAGTAATATACAATAAAAAATATGCCATTTTTTAAACAATTTGGGTAAAAGAATTGACTGGCTTAGGGGTTAGTAAAAATTATACATAAAATAATAAATCGAATTGTTAAAGCATACTGGAAACACAATAAAAAGTGTTATTGATTCATTTTATAAATTATTACAATCACTCAAAAATTATAATTCTTAATATTTTAAGAATGATTATTAAAATATACTTTTCATTAAATACAATATCAGTATCAATTCGAATAACTTTTGATGTATTATAAAAACAAATTTCGAATAATTTAATTATTTTATCTTGCTAAAAATATCAATCTTTTATTGCAGAATCTTAGGGAATACCAAATGCTAAAAAGTTTTCTTTCATGTTTCTTTTTAAATAATGCTATAAAATAGTTTCTGTTTATTAGTGCTAAGATAATAATTTTAAGTACGAACAAATATAATATAAATATGAAAACAAAATGTTTTATTAAAAATTTTACAATTCTGTTGTTAACTTTAAATTCATAAAAATATAAGAAAAAAGAGTATATTGCTCTATTTAGAGTCTAATGCCGCATAAAAGAAAAACTTAGATTAGTTTTCTTGTCAAAAACATTTCCAACAAAAACCTTGTTTCATTAAATTCTCTTAACTAAAATTAAATTCGATAATTAATGTCAACATACAGGGCTAAAATATTCTTTATTTTAAGACTCAACAATTTTAACTTTGCGAAGAAAGCTTTGTAACAAGTGGTAGCAGTTTTATACGGCAAACCTCTCAAAACGAGATACACAACAGCAACTGAACATTTCAAAGTTTGTTATTACACACACAAATTTCTAAACAAACATGTTATAATAACGTAAAAGATGAATAAAATCCATAGAGAGGGTAAATGACATGACAAAAAATAGTTATTTTACACAAAATACGTATTGAATAGAAATTGTAAAGGTAATAAGAATTGATTAGAAATTTAGTAAAGCATGTAAATGAACATACAAATAGACAATTAGTAATTAAAAAATTCAGTTTATAATAAAAATAAGATTCCTATCAAACAAATTCGTTTTTTCTGAATAAAAAGCAATACATTAATCATTTGAGTTTTGTTTAAAAAATAAAATCGTTTGGAGTTTACTACAAATAGTTCTATTTCTGATGTCGAACATTTGTGTTGATACAGTAATAGAAGTCTTCATATTTAGCAATAATCTGCGAATCTTTCTCTGATTAATTGCTTCTGAAAGTGGAACTCATACCATCCACCATTTTCTTTTCAGTCTTTCATTCATTTCATGTGATGGACAAAATCACATTTTCATCGATCGCATCGCATGAGATATTTATAATGACAGTTAGTGTTCTAGATTGTTACGGAACTTGGTACGTATAGCAAGCTAAGTACTCTTAAATCGTGCTAAGAGCACTTAAGCTAATCGTGGCGATTACTGCATTGTGAGTAAAAATAGCAATGTGTTCGGTTGGTGCAATGTACAACAAATTTCTTCCATGTTCTAAATGGTTATAAGCCGCACATTAAAGATAATAGTTTAAACGGGAACTGAATTCGTAGCATGATATGTTTCAAATTGGCTGCTGGAATCCAGAAGATTCAATATAATGAAACATTAATTCCTACTAAGGGAAATAACGATTCGTGTTGCTAGAATGATTAATGAAATGTTCTTCTAATTCTTTTGACATAGTTTTGCTTTGTATGAGTGTGTATGTAGGTAAAGTAAAGAATTTAGAATAGCATATCATTGCAAGAAAAAAATGTTTCAATTTCAATATTGGTAAGCCAAATCTTCGGAGTTTTGATTGTTAAAGAAAAACATTGCTGAAACTTCTTATACTAATTATCCAGTTTTAAAGAGTATTATTCGCAACTAAATGTTTTCAAAGTTATTTTAGCTGGAACAATTCAAGATATGAAATTTTCTTCAAATTGTTTTACATCAAGGAAATATTAATTTCTGAACCTGTTCATTATGAAAGTATCAAATGTTCTAGTTTATTATAAGTTGCACGTAACTTCAAGAGTAACCATTAGAAAAATATTTGTTTCTCTATAGTTAAATTATGTTACGAGATATATTTTCAATTAATTTCTAACATAAAGAAAAATTATAGCTATAGATATAACACAACTCCATTTAGGTACATACAAAATCAGGGTGTATTTAAAAAAATTTTGGAGTTTTAATCATATGTGGATTGGTTCTTATGATTTGAATTAGCAAATAATTTTGCATCTTTCGGCGCTGGAAGCAATTACGTTATACTGAATGAAAATTTAGTTACACACAATTTGTAAATAGTTAATAATATAATTAAATAACGACAATTGCATTGCCTTAATAACAAAAAAATACATTTGTTATCCAACGACAAGAAATATCAGGGAATGTGGTTGCATTTTGATGATCATGTTCATAACATCGTACTAATTAAGAAATTTTAACCCAAAATGCACAAAAACTTTAGAAAATATTAACAAAATTAAAACTAAATCGCAAGTTTATCACTAAACTTATTTGTATTTTTAAGAATATTTAAAAAATGAAAGCTTTTAGGAACGATTTTATACAATAAAATGAGCAAAATTACAAGTTTTTTAAAAAAATTTTAATTTTGGAAGTAGTATCTATAACATTTTTATAAAATGACATTACACTATCATCTGAGACTGAATCTATCACTCTTTGTACAAATAATCCGAGATTTGATGTTTTATCTCTAAAACTATGGCACAAAAAACATATAAACAGGATTTTAAGGCAATACTAATTTAATATAAAATGACTCTCTCCTACTTTCATCAAAAACAGTCGGATATCCTGAAGGAGAAAAACATAACATCAAGTAATCGAAATTTCATTCAATAGCTATGTAACAATAATGTGCCAGTAATCATAAGCCACTGTTTGATTGCAGTACAAATGCGTATACTACATGTCAATCTTTATATTAAATACACTTTTATGATTTAGAATATTATGTATCAACATATATATATATATATTATATATATATATATATATATATATATATATATATATATATATATATATATATATATATATGCATGCGCGGATACCTAACAATCCAGTCTTACATCATCGTGGCTGAAGAACTGTAAACTATACACCTTTTAATCCAAGCTTCTAATTAATTCCTTGATGTATATACATGATAAACAGGCTATACAAACTGTATACATAAGTGTATATACAATTTTTATACATTTTCTTTGTTACTATATTCAGTGGTTCTGTTTTCATTATATATATGTCGGAGTTTTCAAGATAAATTTTAGTTTCAAAGATTCACTACAAAGGTGCCTTAAGTTTTTCATATACAGTGAAAATCACTTAACACGAAACTGGGGGACTAAAATATTTTTTCGAGCCAAAGGATATCGCAAAAGGGAAAAAAATAAAACATATATTCAATAAATTTAAATTTATTAGAATAAATTTTATTTACTTAGATATGTATATATGCGTGTATTTAATAAAAATCATTGAAACAAAAACATACACAAGAACTTAATGAAATTTAATACAAAATTTTCAACATTTTGGGGAAAAAAGCATTTAGAGAATTTTTGATAAACTATCTGATATTTTATTTTGCAGTCATTTTTAACATCAAATTGCCCACAACTTGTTCGCTGTCGTCCATTTTATTATTCATTTCACCATTGGAATGTGCATCAAAAAAATCTGCGCATACTTTTCATGATGTTCCTCATTTCGCATGACGCGGGAACAGGAGCTGCATTATTCATTTCATTTACGCTATCAGAATCTGCATTAATGATATTTTTTGAGCAAACTCCAAAATTTATTTGTCAGTCATATAATTGGGCTTGTACACACATTATGATCACAATCTACTGCAACGAATTCTTCCTATGATACAGTAGGACAATCTAATAACAGAGAAAAACAATGGAAAAACACCTTTTTTTTCATTTCACACCCCTCTTAAATTTCTGAGTTTTTCCACATTTTGTGCGTTCCCAGAAGGAAAGGGAGATATTTTCGTGTTAAGCGATTTTTGCTTCGTGTTAAGAGAAGAATAAATGCATAAAAATGCATTGTAGTTTGTTGGACCGGTGTATTATTTCTTGTTAACTAATATTTAGTCTTAAGCGTTCTCCCGTTAAACGTATTTTACAGTAATAGAGTTGTACTATAAGTACATTTTATATATAACTTCTCCAGCGTTTCTCAAACTGTGTATGGGGGGCGGGGCGTGATAAACCAACGAGGAGGGCGCGAGCATATCGAAACGTCAAAAATAAAACATTATTTAAAACTGCTATTAATTTATTGAAAGGAAGCAAAACAAAATACATTCTGACATAATAAAAAATAAAATATGCATTTATACCGTTATAATATATTTATAAATGTATCAATACTGCACACTGTATTTGGTAATTAATTTAACAATACCAAGCTAGCAATAAGTTTAACAATTACCAGGGACTCCATGGACTTGTCATATACAAAATCATATATAAAAAAATGTAATACTTATCGTAATAATTTGAACGGTTTGTTATTCAATTCGTATTGTAGATTTACGTCGAAGTACATTATTATTATTGAATTCAATATGTTGTTATTGTTTGGATGGGGGAGGGAGTGTGGAGAAAATTATGACTGAAAATTTGGTCTCAAGTATTGAAAGTTTGAGAAGCACTAACTTACTCAATTCTAGATTTTTAAATTCTAATAGAGTAGTATATTATATTAGTGTAGTTATACACACTGTATGTAAAAATATTTCTCAGATTGCTATTTACCCAAGCATGATACACTCAATACACATACACGTGTATAAATTTATATAAAAAAAGCTAAAAATTTTTTTTTAACTTAATGCAAGAAAAAAGTATTTAATATACTTACAAATTACTTTATTTGTAAAGATTTTCTTCAAAGAAATCCTACATTTTCATAAAAAGTAAGTAGTTTAACTACCTTCTACAATGTAATATGCCAAATTTTCCCATTAATATCAAACACCCCTGAATAGTCTTTCTATTCAAGCTTGATTGACATAAAAAGCAAGATTCATTAGGAAATAACGCATCTCGGTTTTCTAATTACATAATCTAGCACACAGAGATTTCTGAAAGTGCTATCGTCTTTGAAGATAACCCGACGCAATCTGAAATTGCATTTTCAATTAATCATGAAACTTTTGCTAAGACTCTGCAAGAAAGCCACGATTAAAAGCATAATTAGCTTCCAGATGTGTCTCGTAACTGAAATACAAGAAGAACTTCCGTGCTGGTTTTCTTAAAGTCCAGGTTTTACTTGAGAAATGTTTCAGTCTTTTCTAATTACAAAAGTTAAATAATAGTATTCTAAATGTCAGGGCCAGATTGTTTTCTTAAAATATTCCTTTAATTTCTTTATAAGCGAAACTCTGACTAAGGTTCCTGTTAGACAAACAATAAATAAAAGAAAATTATGTTACGAAATATTTCTCATTTCGAAAAATAAAAATGTTCTCTTTCAGTAATATAATTGTCTTATAAATTATCTTTTCCATGTAAATTACTTATCTGGAATATGGAAATAGCTAACTTTTGTTTCTGATTAATTTAGAAAGTAATAATGTATATTATCTTTATAATAAATATGTAATGTGAAGTAAACAATGTTTATCAAATTGAAGCGCTTAGAAAAATTGTTTTAATTTCTATAACTATAATCTAGTTATTATGTTAAATTAATAACATTTTTGCTTAGAACTACACAGAAATTATTAAAAGAAATTTCTACTTTGTTCTGCTCAAAACTTATAATTTATCCATGAATTAGAAATCGCAATATGTTTCTTCAATTCCTATACTATTACCTCACTCTCTCCCTATAGAGTGTTCAAATTTCCAATCGTTAAAAAAATACTTTCTATTAATCCTATCAAGTTCAAATATATTTGCTTAAACTTGTAGTGGATGACACTTGATGTTAATTCAGTTTTTTCAAATATTAATTCATTAATTATAGGTTAATTAATTCAATTAATTACAGGTTGTCGATGCCAACTTAGAGTCGTCTCCATTGTTGTAACAATGTAACTGTTAAAAGAATGACTAAAGTTAGCGTCGGAAACCGGTTTTTCAATTGTTAATAAAATACTTTCAATTCATCCATTCAAAGAAGAAATTGTTTTAATTTTTTATATATACATATTACTTGTTTTATATATATAAAATTAATTATTAAATATAATTTATTAGTTATTCATTTAGTAATTTTTTCATGCTTAAAATAGAGAGAGCTTTTCACTTTTTTAAACTTTTCAGAATGTTTCTTTTTATAACGTTTTGAATTATTGCAAAATCATTGATGTTCATATATCTTAAATTTTTAAGTTTTCATCGTCAAATGCTAAATTTTAAAAAATTCACGAATAAATTTTCCTTTTTCTTTTGTATTATTTCATTTTTTTCTCATTTATGTACAAATAAAAAAAAATTTAGATTAATTAAAGAATTCAAGTAAACTATGAAGAGCTCGATATTTGTAAGAAAAACGCTAGTAAAAATTATAATGTACTATTCATAACTCTCTTACGAGAAAATTACAGGTTGAAAAACCGATTCTTGAACTTTTACATTTAATCATGGAAAACAATCTCAACGTCAGAATGAAGTTATATCCCATAACATTCAATACTGATTACAAATGTATTTTTTCGAATACTTATTTAAGGTATCCGACTACCCTAAAAACCATGATTTTTTTCAAAAATTGGCAAATTTTTTATGACTTTATTTTACAGACCATTTTATTAACTTAATAACAATTTCAAGTACTTTATTTTCCCTCCACTAGAACAAAAACTACAAGCGTTTTAGTAAAAGCAAATGCCATAACTTTACACAAGATGGCAAACTTTAAAATGAGTTTTACTCGAAAAGTGTTTTTTTCGAAAAACTCAAACGGGGACCGCGATTGCTCAAAAAGTTTTGAAAATAATTAGCTGAAATTTTTTGCTTATGTTCTGCATAACAGTAGAAGTGTTTTGACCTTCAGATTCATCAACAACTGTTTTATTTCAAAATTTGCAGTTCTTTATGTGAATATAGTCAATGTTTTTTAAAGCAATTTCGTATAATGACTTAGATAAAGAGTGCTCTAGTTTTTGTAAAAATTAAAATATTTCTTATCGTGAAGGTCACTTCAAACAGGAATAACAAAGAAACACATCAAAATTGAAAAATTGAGAATTTGTTCATAAAATCTTTGTACAGGGCGGGCCCCGTTTATGTAATTTTTCCTACATTTTTACTAGTTTTTTCCCATTTTAATAATAATAATTTTTTTCTTTTACCAATTTTAGGTTTTTTTCTTAAAATATACTAAATAAATATAAAAATCACAAAAAGATCTCCATATCTCCTTTTTTTTCAAAAAAAAATGTTGTCGCAAGTAGTCGGATACCTTAAACGAGCTAAATGAATTATGGAAATTGGTAAGAAGATTGAAATCAAAATGGAGAAGAAATTGATTCAATTTCATTTTGAATCACTAAGAAAGAAGTTTCAATCAATATCCCCATATAAAGAGAATGCACAGTATACCATTATTCAAAGGACCCAGTAAAGTCCTATCCTCATTGCCGTAACGGAGAACATTTGGCCTCCCTTGCAAAGTCAGGCTTTGGGCCTCCTAGTACTCTGCCACTCCCCGCAATGAGGGGGTTGAGGGGGTGTACATTACGCCACTGCCTATCCCCCACCTTATGTTGATGACAACTTGGTACAGTGGCTGACAGTGGTATAGCTACAGCTTAAACAGTGGCGTTAAGGTAAAGTGAAGTGGATATGTAATGCAGAATAAATTAATTATAGTGACACCTTGAAACAAATAGCAGAATTACTACTCATATCTCAAAAATGCAAGAAACACATAAAAACAGTTGATTTCAATGATCTACAGCCTTTTCGATTATGACACGTTGATACTGTGATCCATAACATGTCGTTTAAGGCACGGCTGTGTTAGTGGAAGATGGCAATCACTAGTTCTTTTAAGGGGACTTGGTACCCTAAAAATCACAAACCTATCGTTTTTTTTTATTTTCATTTAATCTTATTCTTTGCATTATTATCTTTTGATTGATGTATCACTTGTGCATGTCGGAAAGTTAGAAGTTGAATAAAACTTCATTTGAAAACAAATTAGGCAATTCAGCCACACCCCCTTTTTAGAAAAAAAAAGCTAAAAAATGCGTTATGATAAAAAAAATCTATTTTATAAATAGAAATAATAACTATAAAAAAGAATGTGCAGTATTAAAATCAGAATATTTCCGAGGCAATACAATAATGTAATTTTTCCTCCTTGTGAAATGTGTGCATTTAAAATTTTTAAATTAAGGCATTTTATATTAATAATTTTTATAATTTCAGTTCTTATTCCTGATATATTTTTTATACAAATGTAATACTTTTAATATTTTAAGAAGAAAAACAGCTAAAATTTCTGTCGTGACAGAAAAAAAATTTTTTCTAACGTTTTTCTTGAATTTTCTTGTGCAATTAGTACTCTCTAAAACTTGATCATTTATAAAAATGTGTGAGTTGAAAAAATATGAAAATGCAATTATTTTAAAGAAAAACGTATAACTAATATCTTAAAGTGGTATTTTAAGTTTAATTAAGCTTATAATAATTATTTTTTCAGAATTATAAACTTTAAACTAGTTTTTCTCAGTTTGTGTTTTTCGAAATCTTAGTGCATTCAAAATGCTACTCCTTCGACAATTATTTACCAATCACTTCAATTTTTTCCTGCGTGTTAAAAATAAAGCATGTAATAAAATTAGGGATCCGTTTTGCTATAAACTGAATACTTTTTTTTTAAAAAAATAAAATGTAAGACACGTTGGCTTTTTCGTTGATTTTTAGCCTGTATATCAACATTTTATTTTTTTTTCTCGAAAACGAATGAAGTTATTCTAAAATCGATCCTAAAGTTGTTAAGAACATCCATAAAAATATTATAAAAAAATTTCAGGTCAAAAAATTAATTTTTACAAAAGGAGTAGGATTTTAAAATTTTCCCAATTTTCTTCAAAAAATTTAAATTTCTAAAATTGTGTGAATAATATATGAAAATTTTCATCTGGCAACATTTTCTTGAATAGAAACATTGTGTAAAATGCTAAAATATAATTTTTAAATACGTAAATAAAGAAGTTTGCTCAAAGGGTACCAAGTCCCCTTAAGTATCCTCCAGAAAAGAGCCCAAATGGGTTGAGATTATGTGAGCGGGGAAGTCATTCTACAAAATTTCTTTCATGTGACTAATCATTACATAAGAGAAATGTTTTAAAAAAAGCTGTTAAGTCAATGCATTAAAAAAAAAGATAAGTAGCTGATACTTATTTAGTACTCACACTGATTGGTTAATATTTAAATGTTAGGTGTTTTTCTAATAGAATATTTAAAACTTTTTTGAATAACTTTAAAAATAATTTAAACTTTTTCTGAAATTGGCATACATTAAGAAACACTTAAAGCAGCAAACAAATCCACACTATCCATAATTTCTACAATTATACGAACAATTAAGTGATAATATAACGAATAAAAACATTTATCGGCTTTTAAAATATAATAAAAGCAAATTTATAAAGTTGAAGATTTCAAAAAGTGTAATTAGTTTTGATTGGATTGCAAATTACAGTCTTTTAAACACTTAAAACCTTAAATGCCGCCAACATATATCCGTCTCGCTTGACCGTTGTGTTGAGTGTTCTGGACGTATGTACAGGTCTTTCCGAAATATGATTCCTTTCTTTGCTTGCTATTAGTAAAAGAGAAATATTTGCTTACGTGTGCCTTTTCTTTTCTCCCAATAGACCGTCTACTCGCGCCTATGTAAAAAACGATGGCACAGGAGAGAATCGCGTAGATTTTAATCCGTAGTTAAAGAGTTAATTTCCGCCAGCGTGCATATACGCATCATTTAGCCGATGCATTAATTGCTCCTGTCGTATTTATAGGCCTCATTTTCTTTCTGAATGATTTGGAATGCAATAAAATGAGCTTGACAGCGTTTAAGAAGGATTTACTTATTTCATAGAATTTACATTTTTATGCATTTTCATCTTCCCCACCATCTCCAGTACACCCCTCACTGCACCTATGTAAAAAGTCAGTGGCATTGGGAAGCAAATAAAGTAACTTACAATCTGCAGTTAAAGGATTAAATGATTATTGAAATTTTAATAAAGAATATTTTAATCACATTTCATAATCCTAATTAATGACACTCTATCATAAATTTGCGATATCCGCAAATAAGAATTTTTTTTATCCTTATTCAGGAAATAATTGTTTTAATGAAACTCACTTGTTACAACATACGTAAGGGGTCTCAGGGGTGTTAAATTTTTCTAGAGGGCTGAAAATATAAACGATTTTCAAACGCGTATAATTCTTTTAAATTTAAATTAAATTATTCGAATCTTTTACGTATTATTTAAAATAGAATGGGGCTTCAGAAAAGTGTAAAATGTTTAAAATATACTAATAATTTTAAAAATCATAAGCATATGAAAATTCTATAATAAATATTAAGTATTTTTTGCTTTGCGCACACTATTTTCTAAAATATTAGCCTCTGATGTATAAAACTTTATAGAATTACATAATGCATCATACTCTTTAAACCCTACCTAATTTTAGTATTTTATATCTTTTGTATTTCAAAATATTTGTAAAATATTGCAATTTTTTAAGTATTTTTTAAAAATACATGTTTTTAATTTATTAAAATATGTAAGTTATTATTCTTTTTATATAAAAGTAGCTACAAAGTATTAAGAATACATTTGTCTTTATAAATCAACTTAAAGCTAGTAATTAAACCTACTCCTTTAGAAAATAACATGCGCGACGTAAAACTTAATAAATATTTCTTATAGAAAAGTTTCTTATGTTCATATGCTTATAATTTTTAAAATTATGATTATATTTTAAACATTTTATACTTTTCTGAAGCCCCATTCCTTTATAAGTAATGTGTAAAAAATTCGAATTATTTAACTTAAATTTAAAGAAAATATACCCGTTTGAAAATTGTTTATATTTTCAGACCTCCAGAGAAATTTAACACCCCTGTGACCCCTTTTAATATTTTCTTAATTTACTCGAGTGGTAAAATGAAACAAATTTTGCAGACAGCCAAATTTGAATTATTTCGGTAGTTGAGAAATGCTCTAACTACCATATTTTTTATGTATACACAGGTTATGTGCCTCATTTAGAAAAATGTTAGGATTAAGCAGAAAATCGAAAGTAAAAATATTCTCTAAATAAAACCATTGCGTATTTATAATGTAAAAAAACTGGATTATTGATTTTTAATTAACATAATGCCCGCTCATCATATTTTGTACACGCTGCTTCGTACCGGAAGTGTTTCCGGTTCCATCCGCTGATATTAATGATGTTTCGTTATGAAGAGTAAAAAAAAATAATTTGTTTTGTTTTCTAGTGTCTTAATGTAGAAAGGATCTAATTTAAAAGATAATATATTGGGAAAAAATCGATTGAATGTTTCATAAAAATAAGAGTTCATCCCTGTTTATGATAAAAACCAAAAATTCAATAAAACATGACTATTATTATTATTATTATATATTGGTTTGTTTCGGAAAACTCTCCAATTTTTTTTATAAGTTTAAAAAGATTTTTGTTATGGAAGTTTTCCATCATCATTGATAGTTGTATCAGTTATATCTTTTCCAGATTTTACCCCATTATGTACAGTGGGTGAACTTTTTCACATTATTTCCAAACTTCTGAACTGATTAAACAATAAAAAATATATAATCTTTATTATAATTCTATACTCTTACAAAACTCATTGATATGAAGGGAATTCAATGAAAACACAATAGAATTTTCTTTCATCATAGATATAATTTTTATTCTTATAATAAATTTGTGCTTAAAATATGGGAAAATTTCAGATTTCTATTTTTTCTAGAAATGCACTGTAACAATTTTAGAAAACTGATGGCATATTTTCTCTCTATCTGTCTTTCCATGAAATCGATGGACAAAAAAATTGACCCTTTCAAAGATAAAATGATAAAAGACTAGAATTCATCAAATAGAATACGCATTGTTCATAAACTATCGTGATTCCCATGAATATCATTTATCTCTTACCATGACAGACATAATAAATTTTTTAGACGTAATATAATCTCTATTTTGAAACAAATAAAAAAATTTCTACATAAGCAAGTACCTGAAATTGAAAGCTTCGCAATAAGAATAAGGTTAAAGGCAATAATTAATTTTTTTAATTAAAATAGCACGTTAAAAAAGATGTATTTGACAGCATTTTTTAACACTTATATCATCATTACTGAACATTAACACTGTGCACAATATTTGTTTATTTTATTTAAAAATAAGATTAAATATCAATGTAAAAGGCGCATAATTTAATTTACAGTAATGATGTAAGTAACATTTTGGATAGAAATCTCGACATTCCTTATGTATTTTAAACTATCTGGGAGATATATTTATCAGTCTAAAATCAGTAGAATGCCGTTCATATATAGCACTAAATTTGGTATTGTAACAAATATGGTAATATTTATTATTTATTTATTGTAATGATTTAACCATTCATCCCAGCGTGTTAAAAATTGTAATTCTTTATTTCTCTCGTGCTTTATATTAATGATTTTATTAATGCTTTGTATTAATGCTCGCGCGCGCGTGTTTTTATTTATAAAAATTAACTGTAATTTTAATTATCGAAAGTTCTAGAACTTTCGACGGCAATAGATAAGGAGATGGAATATTGAGTTTGAAAAAATAAAGTCTTGAGTTCTATGTGGCAAAAGTTGTTGACATTTTTATTTCGTGTTAAAACTGGCGCCCACACCCGTGGCCTAAGAACTACGACCCCGTAGAAGCAGAAACCGTCACTGTGACGAAATGCCGCAGAAAAATGAAAATTTAACCGGCTCTGTAAACCTTACTGTCCCAGAAGAAATTACTGGTATTGCGCCGCATTCCTTCGAAAGCAAGGGAAAATCCCGGGAAATTGAAAGAGACAAAGTGAATCATTCTGACTTCAATTGTCTGAAGAAAAGAAAAAAAAGAACATCTATTTCCTGTCAAAAGTTTTTGCAATAGTGTTTTGTGCATTTTTCATATACAAGTGATAGCAATCCTGCTACAGTGTGTAAGTGCTAGGAATAATTTTATTATTTTATTTCATTGATTTTTTGGTATTCTTATGCAATGATAATTCTTAATTTTGCTGTATATTAATTTATTTCTTGCAAGATAACGTTTCCTGATTAATATTTTGTGAATTGCACATTAATAATTACTATTTTGCTTGATATTTTACTGATTTCCTATTGAATTTAGGTAGCATTACATGCCTGATTGTTTTAGTTTTTTTTAGTATTTTCATTGCATAGAATTTTTGTATCATTACAACTGATGATTCCTAAATTTTCTTTATATTATTTTATTATTTTAATTAATGTTCCTTGTTGGTATTTTTAATCTGTTATTAATTTATTTACCCATTTTAATTGTTTTTTGAAGTGCATAATAATTTATAAGGTTTAAAAGCTAGCCATATTTTAAGGTGTATTCTCATATCTGTAAAAGCTTTGGTGGACAATAAAAGACCTGGACCTTAGTTATTTATTTTATTCATTTGCAACTCTTAAATTTCTCAGTCATGCCATTTCTGGGAAAAGGGAAAAAAGCTGATCTCATTAAGCTTGCTATTGAGTTAGGTGAATGTGAGTCGAATGGGGAAGAGCTAAAAATAATAGAATTAAGGACAAAAATTTTAACAAATGATGCTTATAAGGAAGACCCTGAATTTGTGAAATGTATCTTTGAGGGAATCGTATCCAATAGGAAACCGAGGAAAACAAACAAAAAGAGCAAACACTGCGTGAATTTGAGCTGCAGAAAATACGATTGCAAAAGGAGACTCAAAGAGTCGCAGGTCCATAAACCCTACCCCAAACAAAAATTGAATTTAAAAAGTTGCTACCAACATTCAATCCTGAAGTTGATAACATGGACCTGTTCCTCACTTTATTCGAACGGCAAATGAAGTATTAAATCTTGGTGAAGATATGTGGGTACCCTATCTCATTGGTGCCCTACCTAGTGGTGTAACCTCCCTCATTGCCCGTGAGCCTGAGAAGAAATGCAGGGATTACTCCCACATTCGAGGAATGCTTCTGCAACGGTTCAAATTAACCGCAGAAAAAATCCGGGAGCTGTTTGCACGTTACAGAAAAAGCCCAAATGGGACGTGGAAGGATTATTATTTTGAAATCCGAGCATATTTTGAAGGTTGGCTCAATGAGCTTAAAATTGATTCCTTTGACGGATTGAAGAATTTGATGATTGCCGATCAAATGAAAAAGAGATGCTCTCCGGAGTGTAAGGAACATTACCTGGATATCTGGGAAGAACTTATCTCCCCAGAAATGTTATCAGATAAGCTGGAAGCTTTTGACAACATCCGACGTTCCCTACCCAGTGGACCTAGGAGAAACGTGAAGGCAAGTGAAACCGTAAATGATGGAAGACAGGTATCATTCAGGAAACCTGAACGCCCTCCCAAGTCAGAATATTCCCATCAAGTACCAAATGAGAGATCCCCTCTCAGATGCTATGGTTGTGGGAAACAAGGAGTGATAAAATCTAGGTGCCCCACCTGCAACCTCAACGCCTCACAAAGAACAGACGTAGCAATCAATCACATCAATGCTTACACAGCTCAGACCAGAAGCCCTCGATTGACCCTAATCGACATAACTTTCTGTGGAATAAAGGGACGTGTATGTGTAGACACAGGATCTTCACATTCAATTGCTGGGGAAAGGATGTTCCAGATATTTGAGGATAAATGACTCCTTTTCCAGGAAACCACATTACCAATGAGCTTAGCAGATGATCAACAGACCACAGGTGATGCCCTCACAACCCAAGTAATGATAGAAATTGAGGGGAGATCAGTCTTGACCAAATTCATAATTATCTCAAAGGCAAAGGGAAATAGAACACTTCTAGGAACAGATTTCTTTAGTTCTGCTGGTTTGGTTCCAGATGTGAAGAATACTTGTTGGTACTTCTGGGACAATCCTACCAACACGTATCCATTTGGTGAAGAATTGGACACCTCGTCCATAGTTGAGAAGATGTCCAGAAATACCTGCCAACTAAGAGAAGGGGAAGGTGAAAGTTTGACCTCTGTGTGTGTGTGTGTTCCCAGAAGGAGAAACTTAACCTCCTGTTTGAATCCTTCCAAAATGTCTTCGAACCAGGGGAGAAACAACAAATATTTTGGAGCACCACATTAACACGGGAAATAGTCCTCCTATCTCTGTACCCCTATACAGAATGTCTCCTGTAAAGAACTGTCGTGACTGCATTAAATACAAAGCTTCAAATCAGAAGCCTTTCGGGCTATTACTGACACCTGGTTCAGCCCAACGTTTTGAAACCTTGGCCATTGATCTCTTCGGGCCCCTACCTGAGAGTAAAGATGGTAAAAGAGGGATCCTCATCTTTGAGGCTTGTACCACCAAGTGGGTTGAACTGTTAGCACTACCCAATGCCACAGCTAAAGAATGTGCCATTACCTGGATTGAAGAGGTTCTACTGAGGTATGGCATTCCTCGCCGCCTTATCAGTGACAATGGAACCCAGTTTGTGTCAGTAGTGATGCAACAAATATGCTACCTATTAAACATCCATCAAACCCTGATCCATGTATACCATCCACAAGCAAACCCAGTTGAACGAAAGAATAGGGATCTGAAACCACGAAAGGCAATTCTCGTCCAAGACAAGTATGACTGTTGGTCAGAAAAGCTACCCTTCATCCGCTTTGCTCTCAACACAGCTAAATGCGAAACGACAGGACAGACGGCAGCCTTTCTGAATTTTGGTAGAGAGTTACGCACTCCAAGTGAAGTTGTTAATGATATCCGAGTCGTCATCCAGAACGATAATTTTGTGCCAGAGATAACTCCCTATCTCAAGAAATTCGCTAAGTTTTCCACTCAGATTAGAGAGGTGGTTGAAGAGCAACAGGATAGTAGGAAGTTTTACGCAGATAAAAAGAGAAAAACTGCTCCAACATATCAACCTGGAGAACATGTCTTTGTAGCATCACATCCGCTGAGCAACGCTGCGCAAGGAAGAAGTGAGAAACTAATGCCACGCAGAGATGGTCCCTACGTGATTTTAACACAAACACCATCATAATACGAGATTGCTAGTCTTCATAATCCGGGGCAGCCTCTTGGTGTTTACCACACCTCTGCTTTAACTCCTTGTAATAATGACAAAGTAAAACCCCTTATTCCTCTTCGTAAACGTGGCCGTCCACCAAAGGTCCCACAGACTCCTGGTTCCTCGTAGGGACGCCGTCGGAACCAGAGGGGAGGATGTAACAAATAGTAATATTTATTATTTATTTATTGTAATGATTTAACCATTCATCCCAGCCTGTTAAAAATTGTAATTCTTTATTTCTCTCGTGCTTTATATTAATGCTTTTATTAATGCTTTATATTAATGCTCGCGCGCGCGTGCTTTTATTTATAAAATTTAACTGTAATTTTAATTATGGAAAGTTCTAGAACTTTCGATGGCAATAGATAAGGAGATGGAATATTGAGTTTGAAAAAATAAAGTCTTGAGTTGTATGTGGCAAGAGTTGTTGACATTTTTATTTTCGTGTTAAAGTATTCAATTAAGATATCCTTGTGCTAAAAAGGAGAAATAAAGTTAATGGAAAAGAATTGGATTTGTAAATTTTCCATTTTATTTATAAGCGGATGGTGAAATTATACCGTCACACATACACACACACACACACACACACATATATATATATATATATATATATATATATATATATATATATATATATATATTTAAGTATATATAAATATATATATATATATTTAAGTATATATAAATATATATATACATATATAAATATATATATATATATATTTATATATATATACATATATATATATATATTTATATTTATATATATATATATATATATATATACATTATAATAATGATAGTAAAAATAATAATAATAACAATAACAATAACAATTTACTCTGCGTTTTTTGTTTAGCAATAATTCAAATTATTTCCTTTTTATCAACACCGGTGAATTTTAGGAGAAAATAATAAGTATCGGTTTTTTTTATTTCCTTATACACAAGACAATAGCCTCTAATAAAATCCTTTTCCATGTAGGAGCTTCAAAGAAAATTTTGTTGCACTCAATACGTTCAATTCATCTTGGTCTCATTCAATAAAAAGTCTCTTCCCAATCAGCAGAACTGAAATAAAACCACAGGCACTTCATTATCCCCAAAAATCCATTCCACTCCACCTCAAAATGTCATTACACTCATCAATTCCGACAGATTCAAAAGAAAAAAAAAGTACCCAAAAGATTGTTTGTGAAGGATTGATAACTGCACCCAGTAAATGAGATAAAAAAAGAAAGTATATATATAGATTCGTCACCATCGCCGGAAGGTATCTTCCCACCATCCTATCCATCACACGTTCTCAATAGAAAAATAAAAGGGCTGAAGACCAGGCGTCAGATCCAACATCATGCACCAATGCTCGGATGACCCGTGACCCTTCCTCGGCCGCAAACAAGAACATCCCCCTCACAGCAGCTGGGGGAGATGGCCAATCGATGGTAGGACCGGTAATCACTTGGACATTCCTCTTCCGTGTCCTACGTCCTAGACACTTCCCCCACCTCTAGCAGTTTTGCCATCACCAAAAATGTTCTTTGTTATCACCTTAGTCTCGACGCCTATCAAGGAGAAGAGTGTTTTTATTATAGTACATGCTCATTTCTTTAGTTGAATTTTGAATCAATCTTCACTCCTGCGTGTGATTTGAAAGTTTGTTGTGTAGTTGTCATTAAAATTTCTCAAAAGTCAATGCTCTATAGAAATAGATGAGAAAATGAATGAATATTTTTCTTTATAATTACATAAAATTGACAAGGGTAGAAATGTTAAAAATTGCTGTAAATAGAGGTAATGTACATTTAAGGTGACTGACTGCGTTCGGTACGTGATTTTGAAAAAGTGAATAAGTAAATATTTTTTTTTTATATTTAGGGTTAATTGAATTAGAATATACATATAAAATTGTTCTAAGAATATTATTACAAGAAAAAAATTATTTCAATGCAATTTACTTGGCAAAAGACGAAGAAAAATTTATATATTTTCAAAACGTTTTCCTTTTATGAAAAATGCTTCCTTAATAATAACATCTTGTCAGTTTCTATACAGGGTTTGAAATAAAATTTTTGAAAGATTCACATTATTTTTCAGAGTTAAGATGATCTGAAATAAATGTTAAAAACTCTCTTCTTTGATACATCAAAATATAAATAAATCTATTTCTGAAGTATGTATTTCAAAAATCCTAGTTAAGACTCTTTACAAAAGTCATAGCTATATATATGCAAATGATGATTATTATAGGAACATTTTTTATGAAAGAAGAATTTTAATATACATCCCTTTTTCTTGTTCTTTTACTAAAAATTCGCATTGAAATAATGTTTCTTGTAATACTGTTCCTAAAACAATTTTATATACATATTCTAATTCAATTAACACTAAATATCAAAAAAATATCCATTTATAAGGTTTTTAAAAATCATGGTTCCAAACGTGTGGTCAGTCACCTCCTCGAATATTATTATTCCTTAAAATAGTGGTATAGAAGACATGAAAAGCAATAAGTAACTTACTTTCTAAATTAAAACTTCCAATTACCAAACGAGGCTAATCACTTGACCATTGTTCGACACAAACTCAACCAATACATATAATTGAATTTTTTTTGTGTTGATAAGTAATAAAATTAATTTTTGCAAAATATTAGCAAGGTTTCGTTATTTTTTTATCATCAGAAATGGTGAAAATTTTTAAATCCTCTAAATAAGGTTATTGCTAATCTAATATGTTTTTTTTAAAAAATTACACCCACTAACGCCCTCTTGGATATAAGGCGTATAGCAATATGTCCGAGAGTACGTTAATATGTATGTTGTACCCATGACATGCATTTTTAATTCGTTAAAAATGTTAACGATAACGAAATAACTAAATTAGTACGTATAACTTAATTTTTAAATGGACACTCAAATTATAAAATGGTTTCTATTTTTCTCTCAATACTTTTTTGAAAAAGATAATTTATTCAAGCAAACTTTTTTGCGAACATGATTTGAATGTTTGTTGATTGGTAATGGATAAAAGAAGTTTGCGATTCGTAACTGTTGATCAGGGAGATATGTTTTCAAGTGCTTTGCTAACATTAAAAAGGAAACTTCTATTTTAATCGAAAAAAGAAGAATAAAAGCAAATGTTTGTAAATTAAAGTACTTATTTAATTATCTTTTATCCATAAAATCTTGTTTAACAATGCTAACGACGTAGAGATAATTAAATTGATAGCTGTGTCTTGATGTTTAAGTGAAAATTTAAGAAATTAAGTAAAGTAATTTTTTATTAGATAACATTCTGAAAAAAATTCTTTTAAATGTAATTTGAATCACTTTTGGTTGCTAGTATAGAATAATTAACTGTAAGCAAACTGAACAAACACTTGTAAAAGAAGATCTCCTTTATCAGTGTTAAAAACCTTCAAAATAGTAAATTTTTTATCTGCTTCTTAAAGTTAGTATTAAACAAGTACTTTAACAATACTGTAAGTTTAGAAGCTGGAAATAGGTTAAAAAGATTCTATAATTTCTTAAAGAGGAACATAATTTATGTTCTTAAATTCTCATCGTTTAAAAGAATTTATTTCTCCCCAGACATGATTGCTAGAAAAAGCTATTTAACGAAATTTCAATTGCAGGTTGAAGCTAAAGTAACAAATAAAAAACAACGAAATATTTTTGTCTCTTTCTGAAACTCTTACGATTATACTAATTACCACAACATCAAGTGCAAGTTTTTTACGATTTCAGATTTGTGCGAAGAGATTTTTTTTTCTGTAACTGTATAGATCTGAAATTGTTTATATCCAACAAAATACTTTTAAAAATAAACTGCTCTCTTTAGTATGTATTATGGAAAAGTCATTTTATTTTGTTTCGTTGCCATAATTTTTAGTTGCATTTTTCACACACACATTCTGCTTTTCTAATTATCTCATTAACTCACGAGTACTCATCTGAACTAGAAAGGGTTAAGCTTTTACTAAAAGAATACCAAATAATTAAAATAGTCCGTATATTATATGGAAAATTTAAAAATAGGTAAAATTACAAATAATTTAAAAAAGTGTTCTTTATGTTACACTGTTAGCCATCTAAAATTAAACATGAAGTTTTCGCCTTGCGTAAACAGGGACAGGGTATGCAAATTATTAGTTTAAATGCTCAGACGCATATAATGAACACCAGTAAACCAACAACTAACCCAACTTTAAAACCCAACCAGCACGTTCGTGCGAGTTAGATGTTCTTGTACGTTTTTACTTCTGGAATAGTCATATGTAAGAAAAGCTCGAATCGAACGATTGAGCACGTTTGCACACATACACACACAGAAAGTTTAAAGTATCACTTTTTATCAACAGATGGGGGTTGTATAGTCCATGTTTTACTTTCATCTGGCAAATCTAATTTGTTTTCAAATACAACGAAAATACATGTTCTTTTTATGTATCGTAAAAAGGTAATTTTCAATATAATTATAATTGCTTAGATTCACATTTTTGTCTTAATAATTTTTAAATAATTGTAAAATAATAAAAAATATTAATTATACTCTATTAATGTTGCTTGACGGACTCTGGATTTCGTTACCAGCCCGATCGTACCACTTGGGTGTTACTTGAGTCACTGCAGCTGTAAAGTTAAGTGCTTTCAATGTGAGTTTTCTTCTTTGTTTCAAAAAATGCTGATAGAAGCCTAAATAAAAACGAAGTATATTGTTATATAATTAATACCATGCTTCCTTGAAGGTTGCCCTAGACGAGTAAAATTTTTTTCTCTTTTTCTCGCTCTTTTTTGCAATTAATTTTCACTTTCAAACATTTGTTGATGGATATGGCATTTTTATTCTCTAAACAGATATTTATTTACATCCATATCTCTTCCCCTCCTTCGAAAAAAATCTGGGTTTTCTAGTAGAAGTTAGTAATGTGTGGTTTTAAACATTTTAAATAATAAAATTTTTTAATACATTTGTTTTTCCTGAAATACTATGCTAACTTTAAACCAAAAACTTTTTCAGGTTTCTAAAAGGGAAAGAATTTTGACGCAAGATGAAATTTTGTAATGGATGAATAAATCATATTCTGAGCTTAGTGATCTCTCGAATGATAACTATGCTGCGAAAAAAAAATGAATCAAGCATATTGGAACGAGAATCAAGTTCAGGTGAAAGCTATGAAGGAAAAACATGGAAATATTTGCAATGGAAAGACAATTTTGGATCATTCTTTACCATCTAAGTCTTTTGAGTCCATTCATTTCACTGTTTTAGCTATTGCAAATTCTTAGTTCCTGTGCAAACAAGATGGAATAGCAAATAAAATCCCCCCAAATCAAAATGGATCTCTTAAAATTTTTGTCAGAGGTAGCTGAAGCTATAGCACAGCCTCTCCATCTACCAACAAAATTACTTTAACTGATAGTGAAGATAATGGTGTTGTAATTACCTTTATCCTGGACATGGCAGGATAAAAGGCATGGCATCTATAGTTATTTTAGATGTGTTGATGACATTACAAGGTTTCGCAAGTGCAGATTTGAAAACTGCAATTTGAAAACATGTTGTGAAAAATGCAATATTTATTTATACTTGTCAAAAATAAAACATGCTTTAAAGATTTCCATAGTAAATAAATAATGAGTCAATAAAAGAATTAATTATGCCTGAATAATTTCCTTATTTGTAACAATTTTAGTTGGACTAAGATTGCTTCTCCTAAAAAATGTATAACTCGTAAAATTTTACAGGTGGCCTGTCTCACTGATAAAGCCCAATTCGCACGATTATGGGAGTACTGTCTACGTTCCAGGGGGGGGGGGATCGAAAGCTGTTTTATTATTTTTCCTGGGTCATTGGGGTTAATAAAGTGTTAGTAACCAGAAAAATTTAATATTTAAAACGAAAAATATTTCGGGTTTTAAAGGGATATTACAATGGAGTACCTTGTATTCGTTATAGAAGGAATAAAAACTTTAAATGTTTATTTTATTCAGTAACATTAACTTTTTACGCAATAAAATTTCTAGAAATATTTTTTATGCATCCTTTATAAACATATATTTATTTAACACTATATTTAGTTACATCATCTTCATAAAATATACATAATATGTGAAATATATTTCAATGTTCACATTCTTTATGAATGAATTATTATAACTTTGTATTAAAAAGTATACATAAAAGGTTTTTAAGACAAATGTATATGTGCAAACACATTTTATTAAAATTATATACTTTAAAGTTATAAGTATCAGTTGTATTGACATTTTATACTTTATGTGATTTTAGACAAAAATAAAGCAGAAATATACTCTTAGAGTTTACCATTAATCAAATATAAGTCTCACAGTGAGTACAAAAGTCTAAGCATTTTACGCTTTTTCAGAAAATACGCCGAGGTTCCTTTTTAAAAATTACCACTGCTTCTTCCACTTTGGCTAATGCTTAAATGCTTAGCTTTGGTTAATCGTGCTTTTCCCTTTTCATTTGTGTAATGGTGAATGAGTTTAAATATTTGAAACCCGTTCTGTTTTTAAAACAAATTTAGATTCCAACTATTGACTTTTCCGAAAAGAAACTCAGTGAATGAATAGGAAATGAGGCTAATTGTTTTTCAAGACAAATTAATCTTCAGAAACCGAAACTCCGCTGCTTAAGTCAACACATCAGACAGTTCCTCTCTAACTACTGCCTTCGACACCCCTCATGCTCAATTTACGCTGAAACGATTAGCTGTTTCCATTTTTAATCTTACGGTTAAAAGAACTGAATGAGAAGATAAGGAAACCCAATGATCTGGCAACTAAGCTGGCTTTCACCCAGAAATTTTCGGGAAATGTTTGGATCGAACCGCGAAGTGATGCGTTTCAAAAGGATTTCTATTTCCGATAAAAAGATCTGCTGTATCATGGCGGCCTGGATTGGATTCCAATCCTTTCCTTCATACAGATAATAAACGGATGTTCGTTTTAAATTGCTTCTCTTCGCCATGCGATATTCTCTGGAGTTCGACAAATATCTTCCGAATGTATTCAACGATCGATTTTGAATAAGGAAGAGAATTAGCTCAGGAAATTGCTTGGTTTCCTACGATCTTGTTATTATCTAGTTATTTGATCAAATTAATAATAGGCTCCAAATGAAACATTTCAGCATTTTATTGAGCCGTAAATGCAAACGGCGGTGACTTCCCGAAATAGGTATCTGTACATTAATACTAAGTTATTACGAGAAAATATTCCATAAGATTTAATCTCCATGGCGATTTTTATTATAGGATATGCATATGCACAAATATGTTTTTGTGTGTATCTGTGGGTGTGTGTTTGTGACCTGCAATGTTTCCTCAGGTAAAAACAATATCCATTGTACTTAAGATTTGAATAGTAGCGCGTTAAAATTGCTAAACAATTTGAAACATTTTTTGTTATAAAGATCTATAGAAAATCTCCAACGATTGAAAAAATAATTAAGGACATAAGAAACAAAGTAAATGTGTATTTTAGAAATAATTTTATTAAGGTATTGAGATTCCTAATACGCACGCGCGCGTTTGTGTCGAATATTAATTATTGAACATGTGTGTGTGTTTGCGCGTGTGTGTGAGTGCGTGCGGGCATATATACAGTGAAATACGTTTCACGTGAAAACGCTTAAGACGAAAAGCTCAAAAAGTATATTTGATGTGGTTTCGGACGTCGAAAATGAAATGAATGATGCAGCTCCTGTTTTCACGTCATCCAAAATGAGGAATATCATGAAAAACATGCACAGTTATTTAGATGCACATTCCAAAGGCGGAATGAATAACAAAATGAATGACATTGAACAATTAGTTGGCTATATGATGCTAAAAAAGACAATACAAAGAAATACTTATTGTATGTGTGTAGTGTCTCCATAAAAAAGTACTCCTTAAAAATAAAAATTTAAAATTTAAACTTTTAATTAAAAAGTTGTAATTTTTTAAAAAAATAAATATACTTCAAGTGGCACAATGAAATTAAGCAAGAATGTTCGAATTTTTTAAAAAAATATAGCACAATTTGCTTACCAGATTTCTCTTTAATATATATATATATATATATATATATATATAATAGCACACACACAATATTTAATTATCTGTGTGCATAACATTTAATTCAAATACCAGAGACATCAGGATAAGTAATCTGAAATACTGCTAAAACTGACCTAAAATATTTCATCGCTTGAAAAAAATATTAAAAATGCAGCAACTTAGAGTAAAATATTTTTAAGTAAATGTATATAAACTGGAAATAATTCCATTAAATTATTGAATTTCCTAGCATCTAAATACAGAAAAGTGTCGAAAATATATTGAAAGCAAATTCTAAGTATAAATACGGTTGCGTTTCATGTTCATTATTTAAAAATTACGTATAATTTTTAAAAAAGTCTAAAAATTTCTGAATTGTATGAAAAAAAAATTTTTCATGAAAAAAGTGAGACAGAAAAATAATAGAAATGTCTTAATAAAATTTTTTTCTTTGATCTGAAAGTCATGATCAGCATCTATAAAGTAAATAATCAGTGTACCAATTTAAAGACAGCAACATAATTATAAAGAAAAAGGATTTGTGATATTTAGAATAGAAATATGTTGGTTGATTGATTGGATATTAAAGTCGCACTGTTCAGCTACACGAGGGCTTTTGGTGACGGACCATGCAATTTTGGACCATGGTCAAGTGACGCGGACGACATCTGAGCTGGTACCTCCCTCTCCTAACTACCAAACCAACGGGAGAACGTTTGAACTCTCGACAGATTTAACGTGCATCGCACCCCTACACAGCGGGTCTTTAGTGGTACTGGGTTCGAACTCATGACAAGGCAAGCCACGGTCCGATGCCTTTTCCACTCAGCTACCGCGGCCTAGAAATACGCTGGAGAAAAGAAGGTTTGACGAATTTTCAACATTATCATTGCAAATACTAAATTCAGTACATTCTCAGTAAAGAAGCTTTTTTTTCATTCTGTATATTAATCACAACAGGGTGAGAGGAATATATGATGTAGGGAAATTTCTTCAGGAGTATATTTTTTCAAGGATACGTGCTAAGCAGTTTTTTTTTTCATTTGAACAATACGATTTGTGTACAGAAATGTATATGATAATTTCTCGACTTGAATTGATTGCAGCATACATGAAAGCTCCCATGAACTAAACCCCATGGGTGCACCCTTGAACTATACAACTAAAGTTTAATAGCCAGATTATAAAATAAAATTCATAAGTAAAATTTATATCTAAAGGAAATGTAAGAATTTACTTTTTCGATTTATTTAAGATCTTACTCTTAACTGTCTTTTAAGAGTACTCATAGTATTCTTAATACAGCTTTTAATAAATGTAAAATTTATATAAATTTTGCCAATTATTTTGATATAGAAAAGATATATATAAAGTATCAAACTTTAAGCGAAGGAACAAATGAATTTTATAATTACAAAATAATGAATTCTTTCTAATGAGTACGTCAGAATAACGAAGTTGATTACTTTTTTTACTGCACTGCTTGTTAAAGTAGATGGAGACATCTAACGAATTTAAGAATGAAACAATCGAAAGAAATACATATTGTTTTTCAGCCTCATTAAATGTACACACTATTTCCAGGAATCATTTGTAGAATTAATTTTTATAGAAATTTTTTTTATTATGTTCGATTTTTTAAATAAAATCTGTAGCAAAAAGTGTCTTTTTAGATGCAATTTAACAAAGTTTGACTATATTTTTAACAGTTTATTCCCAACATCAATACTTTGAAAGTCTCAGAATATTTTCAAATTATGTAGAGCTTTAAATATTTTTACGTGCTCACACACACACACACACACACAGAAACTTTGTGTGTTCATTTATATGTTGTACTTAATTTCTATTCAATTCTTATTAATATGTATTTTGCATAAAATAATTATTTTTGTCTCTCTATTTAAAAACTTTTTCGACTATGTATTTATTCTTTGCACGATGACGTTGCTGTTTTGTCTCTCGTTAGGGGAGGTCCTCCGTTCAAATCTGCAGAAGCTCATTTAAACATTTTCTTCCCAAATTAAATTGCCCTATTTGAAATTCGAGTGCTATAGTCTAATGTGTCAATTATACAAAAACATACCTATTCACACTCCTACACATATATACACTGGTGTGCAAACATTAAGGACGAAGTCGAAAAGTTAGCATATCAGCTGAACGAAGAGGCAGAGCGAACAGAAAGACCAATCAGGAGATTAAGTAAGGTGATGTACGGTAGCACATGCGCAGATATGCAGGTAAACGTAATGGGGGAGTGTCTGAGTAGTATAAAGCATGTTGTCGGTGTAAGATCAGTATTTCTGGCTAAGACATTGCACGCCGTATAGCAGTTAAAATCACACCGAGTTGCTGCCTCAGCGAGAAATTTCGAATAATCAATCTGTTAGACGACATCTGGATGCTTTTACCCGAGGTCGAATCATTGGGAAGTTGGAGGAGGAAGGCCGCAGTGTGACAAGTGTGGCTGCAGAGTTCGGAATTCCTCACAGCATCGTTTCACGACTTTGGAGACAAATTTCAAACTACAGGAACAGCTATCCGGGGGTTCAGTAGTGGTCGTCCACGAGGAACCACACCCGCAGATGACCGGTACATTGTCTTACAGGCCAGAAGAAACAGGCGGCAGACAGCGGGAGAAATCGCTAGACACACGACACAGGTGACTGGACGACCGATATCGCGTTTTACCGTGGCCAGAAGACTGCACGGTGGTGGTCTGTTTGCACGACGCCCTGTACGGTGTGTACCTTTAACGCCTGCCCATCGGAGAAGGCGTTCTCTGTGGTACCGGGAACACCGGAATTGGAGAGACAATTAATGGGGACGAGTACTCTTTACAGATGAGAGCAGATTCAGTTTGAGTAGCAATTCTCATCGCATACTCATCTGGAGAGAGCGGGGACGCCGCAATCATCCCTCGAACATCATTGAAAGGGACAGGTATGGAGGTCGCGGTATTCTCGTTTGGGGAAGCGTCATGCTTGGTAGTCATACAGACCTTCACATCTTCGACGCAGGTTCAGTCAACGGGACCCGTTATTGTAACGAGATTCTTCTTCCATATGTGCGTCTTTTTAGAGGCGCTATGGGTCTGCAGTTCCTTTTCATGGACGACAATGCACCATGTCATCGCACAGTAGCTGCCGAACATCTCTTAGAGAGTGAGGATATTGAACGTATGGATTGGCCGGCACGATCTCCGGATCTCAATTCCATCGAGCATGTATGGGAATTTCTAGGCAGACGCTTGGCAGCTCGTACCTTACCACCAGTAACGATTAGGGAGCTTCGATTGGCGCTGAAAGACGAATGGGCAGCAATGCCTCAACAATTCACTGACACCCTCATTCTCAGCATGGGCAGACGCTGTGAAACCTGCCAAGCAGTCAGGGGAGATCATATCCCCTACTAAAGACCGGATGTTTCTTGCTGGACACCCATCACAGGGATGTTTCGGCCTTCAGTCGCATTGCGTTCCATGCTACTTTTTCAATAAAGCTTCTTTTTATCCCTCTGATGTCTCTTTTAGTAAGTGTTGCTTACATACTACACATGTCCTTACGTATTGAGGATCTTACGGTATTAAATGTGTTGATTTGGAAAGCTTTTGTACAAAATTATATTGAAATAACCGTCTCGTCCTTAATTTTTGCACACCAGTGTATATACAACCTCTGACAATAAAATTCAGTGAATAGTCCTTAAACATTAATACAAATGAAATATTAACATAAATAACCTTACTGCCTCCGAAACAGTCCTCTCTCATAACTTAACATTAATGAAATCTGCTATGCATGTCTTAGAAACTTTGTAAGAAATCTTCTTTTGGGATGGAATTCAAAACCTCGTCACGTTTCGTTGGATGTCAGGAATATCGTCAAATCTCTTTCTTATCAAAGCAAGTTTGAGTCGTGGGAATGGGAGGCAGTCTTGAGCATTGAGATCTGGAGATATATTATTGAATGGTGGATGTTCAATTTGCACCACCCCTTTTTTTGCCAGGAAATGTTTGACGATATTGGCTGTGTGAGGGTGAGCATTGTCGTGAACAATAAAATCATGAACCTTATTGTGCGTGCTGGGGTCGTACCCTGCGTAGACGTTTCATGAAACGGGTCAAAATTTCAGTGTACCTTGCAGCATTTATCGTCCAGCTATCATGCGCAAAGTTAATCGACAATCTTTCGTGAGTTATTTACGCACTTTCTCAATGTTTTCGTCACTGATGGAGGTCACCAGTCTTTCTCTACGGGGGTTGTCAGAAACACTTTCATGGCCTACTCTAAAACGGGCAAACTACTCGTACACACACTTCATGGACAGTGCTTGATCTTCATAAACACGTACAGCATCAAGTACGTTTCTGTCGGTGTCTTACTAAGCTTAAAACATAACTTTACAGTGATCTTATGTTAGTTCTTCCTGTTCTCAGTTAAGAACCAACGCACTAAACAAGCACTTTGTAAAACAAGTCTTAGCGGAACACAAGTGACGGTCAACTGAACAACGGTGGGAGCAGATGGTCAACACCTGCCGCTAAGCATGTGCAGCGTTTTGTTTTGCCAATGCTGCCAGATCGGCCGTTTTGACTTCACTCACCGAACTTTGTTGTCAGAGGTTGTATAAATATATGATATAATCGTTCATTTATGTATAAATACGTGTATATATAATTATTAATATTGCCCTGCATTACTATAAATCAAATTTAAGCAAACCAAAAAGCAAAAATATAGTAAGAATATAAATATAGTAATATGATCACAACAATACATTAATAAACTCGTAGGCATAAAGCTAAGATTGTACTGTTAAATAGAGTTTTAATCCGTCAAACTTCCCCGTTACTAGCCTATATTCTGGACTGAAATAAAAGTTAGAAGATATATTATAAATATAAAATTATTAGATTATTAAATCAGGAGAAAATTTAAACAACAGACAATGGCCAAAAAGAGTAAAGAAATCAAATTATAGCTGGCTCTTACAAGCATTTTTATTTCAATTCCTACTACTAACTCACACTCTCTATATACACTCTGTCGCAAAAATATATTTAGCTACATTCACGAAATTTGGTATGCATGTAGTGTATATGAAAATAAACAAATGATTAAAAATTCAGAACAAAATATCATTTTATTAAGCGTTAAGCTTGCAAAAAAAATCAGTAAGTAGTAAAGCCACCTCTTATACAAGCAAATTCGGCGTGGCATCGAATCACTTATGACCCCCTGTGGAAGATCCTGCCATAGTCTTTGAATCTGCGCAGTTAATTCTCCTGTATCTCGGGACGGCTGCAGTTGCCTTCCCATGTTGCTCTATTGGCGAAAGATCTGGTGACCTGGCAGGCCATGGTAGGACGTCATATCCTTGAAGACATTGTTGGGAGAGTCGCGCAGTATGTGGACGAGCATTATCCTGTTGATAAATGGCACCTGGGCGACTTGATAGCATGGGCACAATCGGCGTTAAAATATCGTCCACGTATCTGCGAGCTGTCAAAGTGCCTTGAAGGACCACTAAAGATGATCGTGTGTCCCAAGAAATTGCTCCCCACACTGTCACACCTTGTGAAATTGCTGTATGCCGCTCGACAATAAATGCCGGATCGGACCGCTGGCCGGTGCGCCTCCATTTGGTCATCAGCACTGAGACTGAATCGGGATTCATCACTGAAGATGACACGTCTCCAGTCTGTCACACTCCAAGTTGCCCGAGGTCGGCAAAAATCCAGTCGACACTGCCTATGATGTGGGGTCAGTGGTAAGCGTCTTAGCGGATGTCGGCTCCTCAAGCCAACTTCGGTCAGTCGTCTCCTTATGGTTTCTCTTGATGGCACTGGATGTCTGGAAGGAGGTAAGTGGCGTTGAATCGATGCTAGCGACGTTGTTGGTGCCGAAGTGGCCACTCTTCTGATTGCACGATCCTCGCGATCATTTGTGTTCCTGGGACGTCCTGACCCCCGCGACGGTACACTCTACGTTCTGTGATCCACTGTTGCCAACACCGAGCAACTACCATAATAGGTGGCGGCCGATACGTCTATTCGACCAACCTGCTTCTCTGAGGCCTATTATACGGCCCCTATCAAAGTCCGTCAGCTGCTCGTACTGCCGCCGGTTACGTCTTAGAGGTATCCTAAGTCTCAATATCGTCTATCAAAGTCATCAGATTCGTTTGGATAGCCGTACGGCGCTCGTACTCATGCTTTTAAACTCTCCCAGTTGCGCAACTAATATGCGCATAGCACACTTAGCCTTGTCTCATTGGCTTCGAAATTTTAATCATTTGCATATCTCTTACCAGACTACATTCTTGCCGAGTTTCGTGATTGTAGCTTGATTTCTTCTGGGTGCATATATTTTTTTGCGACAGAGTGTATTTATTTATCTTGGTGGAATTTTCAATCGTTAATAAAATATATTTTAAAGCACTCAATTGAGCTGCAATTTTATATACACGATTATTTTGGATGACAATACAATAATTTAATTATAATTAATAAAAATTAACGGATTAAAACTAATTATTTAAAGAATTACAAATACAGCCACGTTGGCATCATTTTTGGCGACTTGTGTCAAAACTTGAAAAGGTTTTTTTTTCTCACGTTTTAAAGCATTCATTTGAACTGAAATTTTATATACACGATTGTTTTGGATGATAATACGATACTTTAATGATCATTAATAAAAATTAATTACCACCTAATGTTGTGATTCTGTCATATGTAAATACATATTTATATTAATGGTAACTATTTAATAAAAAGTTGTTAAAATAAGATTTTTCTTTGTTGATCTAAGTAGGAATTGACTTAAACTTTTTGTTACATTACTTGTGTGTGTGTGTGTGTTACTATTTCTTGTGCTTTTTTACTTGTGTGACGCTGTTTGATATGAGAACCTTGCCTCGAGAAGGCTCATACAATAACAACGTATTGAATTCAATAATGCTGTACTTCGACGCTAAGACTACGATAAGGCCTTTACCTCTTAAATACCACTGGCGTATATAAACGTCTCGCTCAGTCAAAGCATTAGAAAAAAGAAAAAGTAGTAGTCTCAGAAAGACGTATATATACGTCTTTCTGAAGTACCAAGTTTTATCTGTACTGCTATCCATAAAATTATTCCGAAGGCTTTAGAATGCGATAAAAGGACCTTGACAATGTTTGCGAAGAATTTACTTACTTCAGAATATATTTGTTTCTTTATTCCTTCCCTTACTCCAATACATCACAAAGCCCTCGTGTAGCTGAACAGTGCGACGTTAATATTCAATCAATCAATCAATCAACCAATACATCACATACGCGCAACTACGTGGTAAATGGTTGACATTAGGAAGCGAATCATGTAACTTTTAATCGGCAGTTAAGAGATTAATTATAAACCATACTAATTATAAAGTTGAGCGTTAATTTTTGTATATAATTTTATATATGACAATCCCATGGGGTGACTGGTAATTATTAAACTTGTTCTTAACTTCGCATTGTCAAATTAATTATAAAATACATTGTGTTGCACTGATACATTTATAAGTGTAATATATCAGTGTAAATGTGTAATTTATTTTTTATTATGTCAGAATGTGTTTTGTTTGGTTTGTTTGCTGCTCCCCCCCTCGTGGAATCATCACGCCCCACAGTTTGAGAAACGCCGTAGTACACCATTCAAGTTAGCTTATCAAGACTTGTTTAGGGAAATCACTCCACGCACGCGAGTACAGTTATTTATATTTTATTCAAGTCGAGTAAAATATAGATTTGGAGCTACTGATATGTCTGGGATTAATTCAGATCACATAATATCTCCCTGTTCACACTCGCTACAAATTAAAAGGTAAAAATAAGAACGGAAACTTTGTGCATGCCTAAGACAATTTCCAGCGTAGGACCCGAGTTTATTTACATTTAGTTTTATTTATTTTGCCGATTGTAGGTAATTTGTCTAAATACTATTTAGAAGACTGACTTACCACCCTCGGTGTACGTCAGTCTCAGCCCTTGTAATTTGATCCAGGACAGAAAATTACGAGGTTAATCGAGAATAGCGCCTGAATTGGAGGTGTATTCCTCGTCACTTAATCATTGCAGAAAATTAGGAGATTTACTCAAGAACAAAGGCTATCCAAAACTTATTAATTGTTCAAAATAATGCTTCAAATTAACGTGTGAAATTATGAATAAATTCTGAATTTTATATAATTTTAATCTTATAGCAGTATCAAAAACTTTTAAAAACAACTGGGGCTTCAAAACAAACGATTTCCGATAGATAATATAGGCCGCGGTAGCCGAGTGGTCAAGGTATCGGATCATGGCTGGCCTTGTCACGAGTTCGAGCCCAGTTCCACTAAGGACTCACCGTGTAGAGAAGCGATGAACATAAAACTGTCGAGAGCTCAAACACCCTCCCGTTGGTGTGGTAGTTAGAAGAGGGGGTGTCAGCTCTGGTGTCGTCCCCGTCACTTAATCATGGTTCAAAATTACGTGGTCCGTCGCCAAAAGCCCTCGTGTAGCTGAACAGTGCGATGTTAATATTCACTCACTCACCCGATATATAATATTAAAAAACTGTAATGGGATCACAATTCAATTTTCAGCTGTGTAATTAAATTACTAATTGCGAGAGTTTAATATTAATGTGAGTTAAATATGTATGCAATTGTAGACCTCTGGCTATATATATATGATAACGTTAAAATTTAAAAATGCAACTGTTAACAATTTTAACTTTCAAGATTTCAAAGGAGTGGCAATATGTGTAAACACAGTAAATAATTCATAATATTCAATATAACGAACAACTAGAGCCTAACTTCAAAAACGATTTTCCCTTTAGCAATACCTGTTTAAACATTCAACTCTTCATCAGATAACGTTAAATTCGAATTTACTTAAAGATACATATCTAGTGCGAAAGGGAAAGCACATAAAAAATAGCACCAAATGCAAATCGTGGTTTAAAATGCGAAACATTCGAACGATATCGAGGATTAAATGCATCCATTTTACTTAATAGTGTTCTATTGCAAGGTAGGAAAAAAATCTTTTGAGATCATTTGGCGAAATAAAGCATATCGTTTGCAAACCATAACGGAACATAGGCTTGTTCGGGAACTTTTACGGAGCAACGGTGGTCCAATAATGGCTAATGCAATACTACGGATGAGCGTAATTTCCTTTCAGTCGATGCGCAGCGCTACTTTATTATGTCGATCACTGAGTTCAGTCGATAAGGGAAGGACTCGCTTTCGATATGGACAATAAGCTATTCTTTATCGGCTGCAGAAAGAGCAGTTTCCGTTGTTTATGGTTAGAAAAGGATAGGGAGAAAATACTGCCCGTCATCGACCGCAACCGCTGGATTCCTAAATGCCTCGGAGCTATACGATTTTTTAGTCACTTTTCTTTTTTTCTTCCTTAAAGTCTAAAATATTCTATTTGATGTTGTTTCAGAGAGGAGAAAATCCATTCAAAGTTTTGCTTGCCTTGTGGCTATTTCCGAAAATTTGATTTAAGAGTTACAAGAAGTTTGATACACTGTTATTTGCTTTAATTAATTACACATACTTTATATGATTGTTCTGCGACATTTTAGCAATGTACGAATACTTTGATTTTTTTCCCAATGGGACTCCCTTTTTGCAACTTAGCCTTTGCAAACACGGCAAGTCTCAAAATATGAGAGCCATTATATTGTGGCTCTAGTGGTGGAATCGTCACCAAATTTGGACGCTTAATTTAGTTTTTAATTCAAATTCTCGTCGGATGCTAAATATTGCCGTGATTTAATTTTGCTGAGAGTACCAGAGCCAAATTAATACTCAAGGGATCTTTTACATGCAGCATAATCATATGAAATGCATGCCTACGGCTTTCGCATTCAGAAAATCTATCGCTTCCAGCCGGGGTTGAGTGAGTGTGTGAGAGAATATTAACGTCGCACTGTTCAGCTACACGAGGAATGTTTGGCGACGGACCTCGTAATTTTGAACCATAGTCAAATGACGAGGGCGACACCTGAGCTGGTACCCTCCTCATCTAACTACCACACCAATGGGTTGACGTTTCAGCTCTCGACAGATTTAACGTGCATCGCTCACCTACACGGCGGGTCTTTAGTGGTACCGGGCTTGAACTCGTGACAAACGAGCCACGATTGAATACCTTGACCACCAGCCTACCGCGGCCTCAGTCGGGGTTGAACCCGCAACCTTAGGCTTACGAAGTGGGCACGCTATCTCTAAGCCATCGCAGGCGACAAAATACTTTGAATTAATAACAAGATCTTTATTGTGAATTAGTTCGCTTAGATCTTAACGGAAACTTTTTTTTACATTTTGAAGGATGAGTTAACTATGTTGTTACTATAAAAATTCAATAAATAAATGTGATTCAATAATGTTTATTTTATAAAAGCTTATGAACAATACTGCAAGATGGTCAGTAAGTTTTAATAGGCTTAGGCAATATCCATGTACAGGTTCTTAAATATGCTTAGTTCTTGACATTCATGAAATTCATGTGGCCGTGGTAGCCTAGTGGTTATGTTCACGGACTCGGAGCCGATGAGTCATGAATTACGATCCTGTTGTTGTTTCTGATGCCACCTGTCTGACGTAGTCAGAATTTCATCGAAATTCATCGTGGCGAGGGGCTAGAAGTACCCCTGTCGTTACCCTTGACCTTGAGCATCATACAGGTGACAAGTACGAATTAGCTCGGCGAAATTCACCGAAGGAACGATAGATGGCGACACCACAAATTTCCACCTCCACAATTTTGCATGGAACTAAGGGTGAGGGAAATATTCTCCAGTCCCCTGCACTCGTAAATCAGCCCACAAGACTTTTGGACCCACTGATTTAACGAGCCCGTACTCTCTGTGTACTCGGAGGACATTTGGTGGCATCGGGCATCGAACCCAGGCCTTCTTGTTTGGAGTTCGATGCTCTGACCACTAGGTTACCCATGACCCATTCTAATCCTTGTGTCACTTAAGAACCTTCGAGTAGAGAGGATGATGTTTGTTAAATTTTTGAGGTTCAAAGTACTCCTGTTGGCTCAGTGTGGTAGTTTGGAGAAGGTGGTGCCAGCCCACGTGGTTGACACCACCCTCAATTTGAGAAATTCGACACTTGACCGAGGTTCTCAAATTGACGATATTCGTTGTCTGTAGCCCTTGTGTTCCTTTTTACTACAATGTTAAAGATTTATTACAATTGAAAAGAATACATGTGCCAGTTAAAGACAAAATTATTGGAGAATAAATTTGTAAATAGTAATAACTATATTTTAAATTATTTTGTTCATATAAGATTAAATGTTCACAAAAAATTTAGGGTTGTATAAATAAATGAGTAGCATATTCTACATTCATGATACAAAATAGTTGTAGAAATAAACTGATAAGTTATTTTATGATAATTCTTTTATTTTTTAAAATATATTCTTTCAAGGAAAAAAATGATTACTTATCAGTAAATTCATATTACGAGTGATATATTTCCTCATTTTATTTTAAAATGAACGCCGGCATTAATTTTTGAGTTTTTGAAGAATGTTAAACATTAATTTTATGGAAAAACTAGAAAAATGTGAAAGGAGAACTCCCCAAAATTCAATCACTGTTTCATTTTAAAATAGCAAATCAAAGCTGAATTTTCCAAATTTGTTCTTCAACTTATTTAACCCTTTGACGGGAACAAAGCTAAAATACACGTTTCTGTGATAAAGTACTTGATAAATGTAATGTTCTCATCCCTTATAAACCTTATTTAGTCACAAAAAAATATCTGATCAAGGGTTTTTTTTCCTGGGTGGTGGCTAGACGTTATAGTCACTGCGCACTTACGACATTTAACTTACTTTTCAGGACCGAAAAAATGAATCACATTACAATAATTTTTATGAAAAATTGAAATTTATGCAATAACTATTTCAATAACAATTAAATACAAAGTATAAGTGTAATTAAATAACAATAAAATAATTATACAACATAGAAAACTTATAAAGAATATATATCGAATACTTAGAATATACATTGAAATTGGTATATATCAACGTTTTATAATTTATATTATTTTAGTATAAAAGATTAGAAATAAAGTAATATTTTTGAGAATTTAAATTAATTATTTCCCAAATTTGATGAGCTATTTACTGTGGAACTTTATAATATGCGAACGTTTTTTTTTTCGAGCAGAAAAGCTGTAATGAAAGATTTTCGAAACCGTGAATCTTGTACCACATATTATAAAGAAAGTTTGTTTATATTTCCGATCCCCAACATTCTCACTTGATTCTAATTGTGGAGAAAAGCGAAAATTTCTAGGTTATTTTTCTGTTTTATGTAGGCAGTAGATAGAACCTCTTTCCACATATAAAAGCTTTCCGAAAACCTAAATAAAACCTTTTTTTAATTGCAAATTTGCTTTATTCATTCTAATGAGAGAAAAGTATACTTATGACTTCTCAAATTTTTTTTCACAGATCAGAAGTTTTATTTATAATAATCAAAATACAATTCGTAGATTTACACCGAGAAACATTGTTTTTAACTACCCATCAGGGAACATGAAATGCAAAAATAGGTATCGTCCTGTCATCTGTATTAATTTTTATGCGTTTTAGCTTCAATTAACTCATGTGGATGGACTAAATATCCATCACCTGCTTGGAGAATTTTTTTTAATATGTGGCTAAACGTATTAGCCACTGCCCACTAAAGCAGCGTTTCTCAAACTGTGCGGCGCACCCCCCCCCCCTTGAGGAGCGTGATAACTCTACAAGGGGGCGCGAGCATATAGAAAAATTGAAAAAACTAAAGATTATTCAAAACGTTATTAATTTACTGAAAGTAAGCCAACAAAATATTTTCTGACATAATAAAATATAAAATGCACATTTACACTGATATAATACACTTATAACAGTATCTTTACCGTACAATGTATTTTATTATTAATTTATCTATACTAAGTTACGAACAAGTTTGATAATTACCAGTAACCCCATGGGTTTGTATTAACACTTATCGTGATGATTTGTACGGTTTATAATTAATTCCTTAACTGCCGATTAAAAGTTACGCGGTTCGGTCCTCAATGCTACGATTTTCCACGTAGACGTGAGTATTTTGATGGGTTTTTTTTTGGGGGGAGGAGAAAAGGAATAAAAAAATAAGCAAAATCCTCTGAAATAAAGTAAATCCTTTTCAAAAACTGCTAAGGTCCTTTTATTGTATTCCAAAGCCTGAGGAATAGTTTTATGGATAGTAGTGCACAGAAAAGATCGTACTTCGGAAAGATGTATATGTACTTCTCTCTCTCTCTCCAGAAGATTAATGCTTTGATTGAGCGAGACGTTTATATACGTCGGTGGCAGATAAGAGGTTAAATTCGTACACAGACCCACTGTTGCTTTAGTGTAAAAGTATAGTGTTATGGGGGCGTGATGAAAATGATGATTGAATATTGGGTCGCGGGTATTGAAAGTTTGAGAAGCACTGCGCTATAAAGGGTTAAGCCAACATATTCAAATATTCCTGAGCTTATAGATCAAATGTTTTTGAAAAAAAAATGTAAAATGCACAAGATATTTTTTTTCATAGAAATGCAGGATTGTAAATTTAAAATATTGCCGGGAGCAAAAAATGCTAAGAAAGCAAAAAAAAAAAAAAGACATCTTACTTATATTAACAATTATAACAAGAGTGCTCAAATCTACCACCACCATCGAAACAGACTTGGCAGTGTCTAGCAAGTAGCATATCTTTTCGAAGGTACCGGGTATTTCAGGAATAGTTGTGGCAGTGACTGAATGTTATACGATGATGTCATCAACAGAGAGAATATTGGCATCTCGTGGGTGAATGTATGCCTTGAAGTACCTTATAGAATAGAGAACAAAAAAAAATCGATGCATGATAAATCAGAGGAGCGAGTTAGCCAAACGACTCATCTGCCTTATCCAATTCAACCAGAGCCAGCCGTAGCATTAAGAAAACACCATACATTAAGTTCGAAATGGGCTGGAGCCCCATCGTGCAAATTCCCATGGTATCTTGAATGGCAACTAGATTGCAACTGAATTGTTATCAAATAATTCAAGAAATATATGCTCCAGAAAGATGCGAAATATCGGGTCGTTATGTGGATGAGGTCAGAAACATGTATCTATATTGAATAAGAAAATATTCACAATATCCACCCTTATATTAACAGAATACCATTCTTGAAAAGAATGTTGATATTCAGCATGTGAACTCAATGGCGTAAAGGAGAATATTAGAGCCCCCTGCAAAGTCAGGTTTGGAGTTCCAAGCCTTGCTTGACGTCAGTCAGGTATCAGGCCCTAGAACTCTGGGCCACCGTGATGCGGGGTGTACTTTACGCCACTGTGTGAACTAGCTTTGATGGCGGCAGCTTGTGATTTGACAAAATTCATAGACAGAAAAACTACGGAAGTACCGACCGAAGTTGTACATTGGTCTTTTAAATATTATCCTTTTGTGCGAAATATTTAGATCATCGAATTATTTTGGTCGTGATTCGCACAATTATTGACATAAGTTATTGAACTTTTAGCATATAACAAAGCGAAATTCTTGCAAGCGATTCGGAACAACAACGATAAACTATTTCCATCCAATACTGAAATCTTCATTCTGAATAATTTAAAATTCTTTTGATAATACAAATTGACGTCAGAATCTAACTGAAAAGGAAAGAGGAATGTGTTGATAGACTCTTTCAAACGAATTAGGAGCTCTACTTCATACAAAGCTGTAACTCCGAATATTGATTTATTCTCTGATAAGAAAATTCTTTAGATACCGCTGAGTAAAGCAAACAGTTCTACTAAAATGAGTTTCAGATATTGAACTTTAAACTTTCTTCAAAGAAAACAACATATATCCCCCCCCCCGTTTCTTTTTATTCTTCAATTTAAATCGCATTGCTTCTGAAACCATTTCTTTAGTTATATGATTTGGAAAATTTCTCGTATAGAATTCGAATTTCATTCTTTATTTATTTGTACTTTCCGAACGCTTACATTCGAAATTAAAAAAAGATAGGGATTAAAATGTTCCATACTCTTAGAATTTTATTTTTTTATTTGTATGCGACTGAAAATTAGTTTATGGTTCTCTCACAGTGGCAAAATATTTTTAAGAAACTTTTGTTCTACATAATGCAAACGAAAATAGATTGATTAAATCTGTTGAAACTAATTACCCAAAAGATTATTCGCTTCCATTCATACTGTTATTATTTTTGAAATTTTACACTATCATTCATTAGTTTTTAAAAATGTTTAACACTGTTCCATCCTAAAAGTAATTAATCATAGTTAACTATGCACTCGGAAGATTCAACTTGAGAATTTAACTTAATAGGGACAATCTATCTTAATTTATTCTGTTACGGAATGAAACAAATTCATTTTGTATCTAATTATCATTTTTGTTAAAAAATACTATTCGTTCTCAGAATCTTCTGTATGTAAATAACAAACACGCGATAGACAGCCTTATGAGAGAAGATTACGTTTCAAAAGAAAGGAAATTATTTATTTGTTTTTTTAAGGAATCATAACTGTATTTGGGGTATAATAGTTAATCTAATAATAATTTTGCAATATTAATGAAGATCTCTTTATCGTATATTTTGAAGACCCTATTACTTATAATTTGATACTTTTGTGTTTTTTTAAAATATTCTATATATCTATTCATTTTACCTTTTTTTGCAAATAATTGTTTATCTTCATAATTAATTTACATTTTTCTCGTTTGTTTTTCCTTAATCGGAAACTTTGCAATTTTTTTGTTTATTGTTTACTGCATGCTTACCTTTATTATTTTTATTACTCTTACTACCATAATGCTACATGATGTATTTTGTTGTTCAAGCATTTGTTTCACTATATAAAAATATACATAGTGAAAAATGCGATATATATTTACATGTATATAACATTGTATATACGAGGTGTGTAAATTAAATAATGAGACTGATTTTTTTTTCACTTGTTTATTCCAATAAACTTACAATTAAACATTATCTCCTTCAAAGTAACTGTCTTCTGAAGCCACACAGCGCTGTAGTGGTTTCTTCCACTCCTCATAGCACGGGTGGAACTCGGATATTGGAATACCCTTCAGCTGGTCGGTTACAGCCGTTTGAATGTTTTCCAGTGTCCCAAAATGATGTCCCTTGAGATGATTCTTCAATTTCGGAAAGAGGAAAAAGTCACAAGGACTCAAGTCGGGTGAATAAGGGGGCTGAGGAGCAACAGGAATGTTCTTACTGGCCAAGAAACGGTTCACTGAGCAAAGTTTTTCGAAACCATTTTGGCGCAGATCTTTATCTTCTTCAATCCATTGGTCAAAATCTGATAAACGGTGGTGTGATTCAAATTCAACTCTTCCCCAATCATTCTGACTGTCAAGCGACTATATGAACGCACAAGATCCCAGACTCTAACGACATTTTCAGCGGTTTTTGAAACTGAGGGCCTACCGCTGGGAGGTTCATCTTCAATTGACTTTATTCCTTCTGGAAATGCCTTAAACCACCGAAAAATCTGTGCCCTTGACAAAACACTGTCTCCGTAGGCTTGCTGAAGTTTTGCAAATGTTTCCGTTGCGTTGTGTCCAAGGCTTAAGCAAAACTTTATAGTACTGTCACTCATTTCAGAACAAACAAGGAAAACCTGTTTCACTAAGCAAATCACTACAGACAATTAACTTGACTCAGTAACTTCAAACTCATACTGATGACGCATCACATGTTTACCTACCTCCCTTCCATGTCCCACTTCTGCAGTGTTTCCAGATCAAACACTACGCTACCAGTCTCATTACTTAATTTACATACCTCGTATATACTCTGTTCCAAAAAAATGCATGCACCCAAAAGGAAAAGGGCTACTAACACGAAAATTAACAAGTATGTAATATATGAGGAAATAAGCAAATGATTACAAATTCAGAAGAATAGATTACTTTATTAAGAAAGCATGGTATGAGAAAGGCTACAAATCAGTTGGTAGTAAATCTACCCCCGGCAGCTATTAATGCTAAAATACGACGTGGCATCCAATCAAGTAGGTAACCAATGATCTGCGGAAGATCATGACATACTTTTGAAACTGGGCATTTATTTCACCAGTCTTAGGGAATGACTGCAATTGCCTTCCAAGGACGTCCCAGACGTGCTGTATGAGGTCTGGTGACTTGGAAGGCTAAGGTACTACGTCATATCCTTAAAGTCATTGTTAGGTGACTCGTGCAGCATGTGGATGAGTGTTGTCTTGTTGATAAATAGTACCTTGGCGATTTGATATCATAAGCGGCAGAACTGGCGTTAAAATATCGTCCACGTAACTGCTTGCCGCCAAAGTGCGTTGAAGGATGACTAGAGATGATCGTGTGTCCAAACAAATTGCTTCCCACACTGTCACACATTGTGTAATTGCCGTGTGCCTCTCGACAAATAATACCGGATAGGTCGATAGCCTGGCCGCCTAGACACTCCTATGCACTGACCATCAACATTGAGACTAAATCGGAATTCATTGTTTAAGACCGCAGCATCCAGTCGGTTATACTCCAGCTTGCCGAGGTCGGCAAATTTCCAATCTACACTGCCAATTATGGGGTCAGTGGTAGGTGTCTTAATGGTCATTGGCTTCTTATACCTGTGTGAACCAGTCGTCTCTGAATGGTTACCCTTAATACCACTGGGTGTCCGGAAGGTGGTAAACGCACCGAACCGATTCTAGCGATGTTTTTCGAGAGGACGTGGCCACTCTTTTGATTGCGGGATAAACGCGCTCATTTGAGTTCCTGGGATGCCCTGATACGATAGACTATCCCTTCCGTGATCTATTGTTGTCAATACCCAGCGACTACTATATCACCCCAAACGAGGTGGCAAACGATACGCTTGTTCTAACAAACTGCTTCTCTGAGACCTATTATTCGCCCCGTCTCAAAGTCCGACAATTGTTCGTGATGTCACCGATTACGTCTCCGAGGCAACTTTAGTTACAATATCATCCATCCAAGTCGGCAGCTTTGTTTGAATAACCCTACGGCACGAACAATCATGATTTTACACTCTCCCAACTGCGCATATTACATGCGCATAGCACGCTTACCCTTGTCTCAATGGCGTCGAAATTTTAATAATTTGCATATATCTTACCAAACTACATGTGTGAAAAGTTTTGCGAGAATAGCTAGATTTCTTTTGAGTGCATATATATATATATATATATATATATATATATATATATATATATATATATATATATATATATATATAATCCAATATAAAAAATTCAATATATAATTATATACATTCACACATATATAAATTTATACATATATATATATATATATACATATATATATAATTTATACATATATATACATATACACAAATATATAAACGAAAATATAAAAATAAACATATAGTTATATACCTAAGATAACTAAAATTAGGAAGAAGGCACTGTAGTATAATGACAAACTCCTGACCTTAGGAACCAGTATTGCAGGTTTAAACAAGTTTTACGGCCAGCCAACCTTCACCTGTAATTTGTCATACTATGTACCAAGAGGAAAGGGAAGAATTATATATGTAGAATTTAAATATTAAAAAAACCATTAAACTAAATAACATATGAACAAAAACATAACCTACTAATTCGGAGTGTAAACGATGACCAAGAGTGCATCAACAAGTAATGTGTTCCCGCCAAATACGAGGGGTGAGAGCAGAACCACATAAAATTAATTGCGATACGATATTAATAAAATTATATATATATATATATATATATATACTTTTTTAAAAATCATAAAAATAATAATCATATAAAAATTAGTGTAAAATATAAAAGAAACGCAAAAAATATATATTAAAAAAATTTAATAAGCATGTGGCGCCATCTATTTAATAATTGTAGAATAAATTAGATATTGTATAAATTTAAAAAATCATTACAAAACATAATAACAGTAAATAATTCAAGTAATACAAATTGTATCATTAAAAACTATTATAAATATAATTACAAAGAAAGTTAGCAGTATATCCATGTTCAATACAGTGATTAAAACTTTTATTATGATTTAAAAAAATATTAGCTTTATCGCTAACTAATACATTATTGCGATAAATATAGTTAAAAATAATATTTCTATATATAGATATTGATAAATTAGAATTGCAGTAAGGCACTTTGATGACATTAAAATTAAAGGCATCTCTTTTATCATAAATTTTACTATGCAGTTTCAAATCCTTAATATACAGTGTTACATCTAGGTAATTTGTTTTGATTGGATTATTATTAATTTTAAATAAGTTTAAGTAAGCCGGATAAAAATTAATAATGGGATTTAAATTATCATTTTTACCAAAAATAATTAAATCATCAATATATCTAAAAATGTAGTAGTCATTATTAATAATATAATTATATTCATAAAAATGTAAATAAATATTAGCCAAACTATTACTAGCTGGGCCCCCTTGTGGGAGTCCTTTCTCTTGTTTATATAAAGAACCATTAAAATTGATGTAATTTTCTTTTAAGACAAAATCTATGAGAGTTTTAAATTTGCTAAAATTAATATTAAGGTTATACATACTGTGGTTTTCTAAAATTACTTTAATAATATCATATATATCAATGGAATTGAAAAGATCTTCAAAGTCATAACTATGAACTCAATACATATTTTTATTATTTAAAAAGTCTATAATTTCTTTTACTATTTAAATTATAGCTTTATTACCTTCCTGATTAATAAAATTTTGTATAATATTATGAAGTAATTTGCCTGCAGTATTAATATATTCTAAAACCATTTGTCACAGTTCTAAATTTAACCGGACTTTTATGGAATTTTGGAGTTAAAATATATATGGATACTTAATTTTAGGAATACAAAAACCTAATTTTTTGTAAATAGCAATAATACGATTAATAATTTCATTATGTGACAAATCTAATTTTTTAAAAGATCCATTATTTAGAAAGTGATCATAAAGAATATTATAATATAAATACTTACAAATCACAGCATATATATATATATAGTTACCAGGTACTTTATCAATGTAACCTATGATCAAATTCTTTTGTAATTCATAAATTTTCTGTTTTATATCTTTAAAAGTAGTTTCATATTGAGAATGGTAATTAAAATTCATAAGGTCTTTTAAAATATTGTACTTATACTTATCAAATGCCTCAATAGGTAGTCCAAATTTAATTGGACTGTCGCAATATATATATATATATATATATATATATATATATATATATATATATATATTGAGAGAGTGTATATTATACATATAGCCATTTGGTTCATCACGCTTTTGCAATAAAGTAGCATTTGTAGGACGTAATCTGCTTTTATAAACCTCATAGTGTTCTTCTAATATACCGGACGTTTCAAAATTATATTCCACTTCAAAACCCTCTAAGCTGTTAATTTATTTTGTATTATTTGTAAATTTTTAACATCAATGTTGCTTTTGTTATTTTTCGGTTAGTTTAGAATTTGATAAATAATTGGTACTATATAGGATTCATCAGTTGAATAAAATGGACTACCAGACATGATACACTGCTGGCCATCTAAGATGCACAACCAAGATAGATAAGAAATCTCTAAGCCAGATTTATTCGAAATATAATATACGGTACAAAAGTGTTATTATTGAAAATATCATCTTCTGCATCGTGAGAAAAACTAGGAAATCAGTATTGAGTCACTACGGCTGGCAGCAAGCATTGCTACAGGTTTAGGCACTGAAATCGAAAATTCTGTGGGTATTTTGATGGAGTGTTGCAATTCGTACTATCTCTATATATTACAGCAGTAACTGATAGTCTACCCACCAGATTGTTATTATAGTCATCGGGAATTTCGTAGATCATGTTCTTAATATGACCCTGAAGCAGAAATAAAATCTTATCAAATCTGGAGACAGTGGTATTCCCGAAGCAAGTCCCCAATCTAATACGGCCTGGAAAGCATTCCTGACCCCATCAGGGTCAGAATTTCGTGCTGAAACCACACTCGTGAACGAATAGCCGGAGAAACATCATAAAGATGTCTCGGTAAGGCTACTTGTATAACGATACTGTATGTGTAGCCAGTCAAACGACTAAGTAGAATTTATGGTCTTATTATTAGGCACAATGCAATTATTTCAAGAATACTTCCTCGAAAGTATATGATTTTGTGGTATGCTGGTTTTCAAGAGCCCAAAAGGGATAATTTTGGGTTTAAAACGCACCAAACAATGAAAAGTCTACCTCATAAGTAAATAAGATATCAGCAAGGCAAGTAAAATTTCCTTGCAGTATGTTAGGTACCAGTAACCAAATTGGCACGAAAAGGGTAATCTCCAAGTTAAAAAGATTGCAAACTGCAAATTAACTGGAGTATTTTCTTTCCATTCGCCCTCTTCCGTGTTTGTAGCAGTAGCATTTTGCAATCTCCTCTGTGCGTAACTTCTTTTTCCGCTTCAGGAGCTCTGTATTATCTACTATTGCCCACTTTAAGAGTTCTGTGTTATCTTCCATTGCCCACTTCATTTTTGAAAGCATAAGACGATCCACCAGCTCCTGATGAATACGTTCAAATGTTTGACAATTCTTATAGCTGCTTCTTTTGAAATCTTTTCCTGTGTAACATTCGGGCCGTTGCTTCATTTCCATTTGCAGCCTTATACCTGAATTATATATCAGGACACTGGATTTAACGATGCATTCTACTCGAAATCTGTGCTAGGAATGATTATTTAAGCCAACAAAGCGATTCCATCTATCGATCTCAACAGCGCCCTCTACCATCGTAGCGTGGCATTTCAGCGCACACACATTCCTATAATAAATCTTCTTATCTAGGCCCCTTTACCTGCTTTTTTTAAATTTCTCCTTGATATTTTTCAAACATCTAGTATATATGTGTGTGTAAAAACATCCACATATTTTGTACTCTTTGAATATTTCTTTAACATTTCCTGTTTACAGAAGTTGTCCAATAAATATGTGGTGTAAGAAATTACACATATTTATTAAATAAATATAATAATATATTTTTTTTATAAAATTTTATAAAAAGAAATTTATTGATGCATTTGTAAAATGAGAGAACAATTTTCAAAACTGAAAAGCTGTTCAAGTTATCTGAACAGCTCTACGTTCACTAAAGTCACGTGAATCACTTTAAGGCCAATTGCAACAAAATGATTTTTTATTAAGACGTTTTCAGCCGTAAGAAACAAAGAAGAATACAATGATAGCCAAACCTTGAATATGAGCGCCTTGATCTTCTCCAATGTCTTTTCTACCAATTTTGAATCTTTTGCGCACTCAAAACAGGTTTTCTGGACTTGGTTTCGTCTTTTCAAACCTTATAAATGTTGAAATTCTCCATAGTGTTGAATTTTTCCAGCTTACTTAAAATATATTGGCACAATGAATTTCGATAGTTCGCTACATTTTCCATTTTACTGTAAGCCCTGAACACATTTTCACTTTAGGATACATAATCCAAATGTTCAGATACATTAGCATCCCATTTAGCCACTCCATCCACAGCACATTGGCCACGGTAGCCAAGGGGTCAAAGTATCGGATCATGGCTGGCCTTGTCACGAGTTTCAACCCAGTGCCACTACAGACCCGCCGTGTAGGGGAGAGATGCACGTTAAATCTGTCAAGATCTCAAACGTCCCCCCGAAGGCGTGATGTGGTAGTTAGAAGAAGGGGTGTCAGCTCAGGTGTCATCCCCGTCACTTAACCATGGTTCAAAATTACGTGGTCCTGTCGCCAAAAGCCTTCGTGCAGCTGAACAGTGCGATGTTATTATTCACTCACCCACCCACAGCACATTATAACTCTCCACCCAATCCAATTGGATGAAAATAGCAGATCAAATTGGAAACTCGATTCTGATTGAAAAAACCCAGTATAACAATCCCAATAAATTATGCATTTTTATTTGTGAATATAATATTATTGTTATTGCAATAATTTAAAGTAATTTTGTATATAAACTCCTTTTACTTCAACATATTTGTGACAGGAATGAGTATAAACTAAAATGTGCTTCTTTTAAGTTAAGTAATAAATAAAATGATAAATTAAGTAAATAGCAAATTATAGAAGTAAGTAATAAATTATGCGTAAATAATAAATTTTACTTAATTTACATAAATTATATAACTAAGCAAATAATGAATTATATATAAATTTTGTAATTATGCAAATAATAAATTATATGTAATTTATATAAATTATATAATTAAGTAAATAATAAATTAGAGAGAGAGAGATTAAGAAAATAAACAAAATTTAATGAGTATTTATTGGTATGGTGTGCATATATAAGATTTTGTACGCAAAGGGAATTTTTTATTTGGGATTTGCGAGTATATATTTAAGTAATAATTTTTACTCAATAATCCTATGTAAAAGCATGGTTTTGTTGAAAGTTATCTGAAATGTGTGTGTGTTACATGACTAATACATTTTGTATTATAATTCAATATATTAACTGAAAGTATTTAATATCCACTCTGGATACAAATTTTATAAAAAATAAATCCATGTACTTTTATGTCAATTAAGAATAAAATTAAATCTATACGTAAAATATTAATTAAATCAGGCAATAGAAACATAGATTGTGTGATAAACAGTGCGTAAGAGCTCAGTGTTACATTTTACAATAGTAAATGATGTGAGTTCTCTACAAATATGGCTTGAGGAAATAAAAAATGCAAGAATGAATTTTTAATTTGAATTCATTCACAGAATGTTGGAAGGATAAAAATAATGTACGTTAAGCAAACTCAATGATTCTGGTTGGTCAAGTACGAAACTTATCAATTTATTTATTATTTTATATATTTATTTAATTTTATTTTTTTCAATTCATTTTTTATTAAATAAATATAGTCTTAAAGTAGTCACAGTAATCAAGCGAATTTTTTCGAGCCGAAATAGCATATTCTATACGTTCGTTAATTAATAACCTCAATTCTTTCACTGTGTAAAAAACGTATTCTAACTAAATGTACAGAACTAATTGTTATCCTCTAAGCGCAAATATATGTAGAGTACTTAATGAAAGGAATTAAAAATAGTATGAGCCATTTACCATGGAACAACATTCGAATTTCTTCTATCGGAGCAAAAGCGACATATGGCAATGGCGAAAATCCAATTAATTCATTTTAGGAATTCCTACACGGTGAATTGGAACGTTTGGGATTCCATTGTGGGTTATCTTTTACATGAAAAGTCGCTTTTTTTTCAATCCCGATTTAGAAACACGTAAAGGTTTCGGATTGTACCGACAGCGAGCCAGCTTCGAACAATTTTTCGTTCTCTTTTTCATTTTTCGCTTGTCATTTCGGGAATGAAACAAAATGTGTGATTTATGACAAGATTCTGACAGAGAAATTGCTGCTCTGAACCTGATTAGGGTGCAGTAATTTCTGCAGAAGAAATCTGGCAACGACGACCTTAACCATTTTCGCGGTCGTCTGCTCGATTGACGAACGAATTCGAGAGTATCGTGTTCCAAATGGTCGAAGGAAAAAAGTGAGGCCAACCCCCTAGAAATGACTTTTTGATGTTTCGATCGCTTGCTAAAAAAGTAGTCTTCCTGAGACTTTAACAAGCTGTTACCGTTTCCAGACACGAGATCTACTTCTTAAAAAGTTTCTTTTTTTTTTCTCTTATCGTTTCAGTTCTATTTTGTTGTTGTTTTCTTTCGTATTAGATCACTAGATTTTTCTGGTCACGTCATTAAATTATAGGCTACATCTTGAGAAAAATAAAAATTGAGGTAACAGAACTCTTAGTTTTAAATAACATTCGCACATTTCAATAAAAAGTAGTATTTTGTTTTCAACATTTAGAAAACAGCTTTAGCGTAAAAATTATAAGACAATAAATATGCTAAATTTTCATTTTGCCTTCTGTTTATTTTTGTCCATATATTTATTTTTTGATCTAAAATAATGTATTTTATGTTTCATTCCAAGTAGAAAATTTAAAATAAAAAACTACTCTAAGCAAAAGATATAAATAATACCATTTCCCCACAAGAATGTATTGACTTAAAGAAAACAGAGTAGAAAAAAGAAAGTAAAAAAAAATGGGACACACACACAATAAAGGATACGGAGTTATACTAAATAAAGGTAAATATTCCCTGGAAAATAAATCGTTTGCCATTTGCTTCAGTTAACGTTTTTAAAATAGAAGACTTAAAAAAATATCCCATTAAACAATATTGATTTAATAATATTGCATTATTTTATATAAATAATATCAGACATTTTTTTTTCATCTAGTGGATTTATAACATGATTCTTACAATATTCTCACTAAAAGAATTTAACTATTTTTCAATTAATCTGTTTTTATGGTTAGATGGAAGCAAATTGATGAAAACAATTCCAAGTTTATATCGTGAATGAAAGACTTTTTAAAGTACTATAGCCATACAATTGTATGAGAGATTGTTATATATCTCACTCTAAAAAATATTTTTAAAGGTGTTATTTTTTATTCATTTTAACTAATTACCAAATTTTAAAATACGAACTATAATCCAAAAGAAATGGTAATAAAGTTCTAATGTTCTGAGAAAGGAGCTGCATAAGATATTAAAATATTTTTAAAACGAAAAAAAGCCTTAAAAAATATAGTAGAAAAAATAAAATAACAAAAGCTAAATTTCTTAAAGTTTTCTTTTTGAATAGTCAAATTTTTAAGAAGCATATTTCATTTTAAGAAAATACAAGTTATTAGAGATATAAAATGGTTATTCAAAGAAATAATTAGTACGTAATGAGTGAAACAATGGGTAATATTTTTGTTGGTATAATTTTGAAACTTTTTGAGTGAAATTTAATGCTAGTATGTTTAGAAGTTTAAAAAAATTATTTTGTTTTAAAAATACTCCAGTATTGTAAAACTGTTTCCTAAGTAAAAACATGTAAGACAATTTTACAAGATAAACATGCAACTAACATTTTACTTACAAAATTATATTATTTTTTACTTAACATAGTTATACTTAAGAATTATACAACCGCGTTATTCTTAAATTTATCAATTCTTTCCTTGCTAATAAGAAAAACTAAGTTTACGAAAATTAGATATTTCACAAATCTATACTTTGAGTGTGTGTGTGTGTGTTTTAGTTTTTAATTTTATAACTCATCAGTATTCATAGCTTATCATTGAAAATAAATCTTTCGAGAGACATAAAGTAACAAAAGAATTTTTGTAATACTTGTTTCAAATATGTTTTCTTTCCATAATCGTGTTAAAACGCTAAAAGTAAAATGATGTTGCTTAGAATTCGATCCTCCAAGTTAATTTGAGACTTTCAGAGTTTTATGAAATTAAAAAAATCTTTCTTACATACAATAATTACATATCAACTCGATGCAAATAAACTAAATGAGAAAAAATTGTCCATGTAAGGAATGTGAAACATTATTACTATATCTATTATGGATAGTCCGTTAATGATCGCATGGATCTTACTCTAATTATTATAATATTGAATTAACGCAAATTGTCTCAGTAATGGATAGATTTCCATATGCTGTAGTCTCATTCCTAAGATGATAAAGGGCATTTTAATGAAATACTATCAAATAAAATTACCTAATTTTTTTAAATTCTTCTCTCGCCCTTCGCAATGTAGTCTACGCTTATATAGTTAGTTTACTTCAGAATAACCACTAACATATTTTCTATCCAATCACTTTTGGTAGTACTTACATATTATCGCAACAATCGCCAACTCTATTAATAACTCGCCAAGTCGGCACCCCTGATTTCCAATGTGTCGTACGCGCTGAATTGGTAACCAAATGCTTCGTTTTATGTAATGTCACCAACGTGTTGGGATAATACGTAAGTACTTATTGGGCTAATTTTGAATATTTAATTTTAAAAAAAGATGCGATTTCATCTACAGTAATTAGAGGTCTATAAAATCAAATATTAATAAAGAAATTCTATTGACATCAATCAACTTGTAACAATCATAATTTGATAATTAGCAAAAGGTTATTCATTTGATTAAAAACCTTAATGTTGATTAAAATTCAAATGACGCTATCAAAAGAAAAACTTGATCGTTTTCGCGTACCCTTTTGTGGCGTTGCCCAAAAAGATTTAATGTGTCAATTTGAAAGGTTTGGTTCATTGTCATTACTTTCGATCTGTTTTCCTCATCATTCACTAACGAAACTAAATCAGTGGCCATACCAAAAACATACAAAAAACAAAGAAAAGAAAACTATCAAATTGACATAAATTATTAAAATATAGGAGCTCAAAAGTTCGCTTATATGCCTTAAAGGAACTGAAGAAAAAAAATTATTTTTTTTACCTCACACACATCGTAGGAGATTCCGCTTGTGGCATTGATTTGCTTCTTGGAGTGAATTGTCGTGTAACTCAAACTACATTTAGAACAAAGTACTTCGAAAAGAGTCATCAATTTTGTTGGGGAACGGCTTGTGCCGAAGAAGGGGCAGAAAGAAAACAGAGCGTCTTCTCTCTGTTGTAGCCAGTGATGATAGAGAAAAGATAGAAAACAGATAAGTTTTGCAATATTTTTCTGAACTCATCTCTCCTCTGAGAATAAACTCCCATAATCTTGTTTCCAAAAGATTGCCAAGGAAAGGGAGGGAGGAGATGGAATCCCGTGTTGTTAAAAGGGGGTGGGAGAAAAATTCTAATAACGGAGATCTGTTCTCCCGATGTGTTAGAAAAATGAGTTCAGTATGCGTATAATATTTTCTTTTGCAGTCTAAGATGAATGTTTTTAATACAAAACGCTTTTTTATTTGTTTAATATAGAGCGATAAAATATTTTTTTTTTGCTATTTGGCGTCAATATGACAATAATATTTATAGTCTATGGAAGACAACATTTCAAAATGAGTCGAGAGTTATTTTTGCCTGTAGATTTTTAAAAAAATTATCGAAATATTTTTATTTATTTTTAAATACCATTTTTTAAGTTTTTTTTTTTAGTGAATATGTAATCCAATAAAAATAGTAAATTCTTTCTTAACTATTCTCAACAGTAACAGGAGATTTTGTTCATATTGTAGTCTACATCTTTATAAATCGCCAACTTGGCGAATTATTATCCTCATATTGGATAGAAGTCCATTGCGGAAAAAATGAGTTACATGGCACCATTTGGCACAATTTGTTTTGTTTCTTTGCCAAAGAAGTGGCCTAAAATAGGATATTTCAAATTCTAGTTTAATACACAGAATTTATTGATAACAACCATTTTTAATTTTTCTAAATGAAAATTTCTAAGATATAGAGATACATTTTACATATATTTGATGATTAATAACGTTTTTTCATCATGAAGAATTTATTTATGAAATATTCCATTATGAAACATTAAAGAATTTTTGAAAATAATTAGTTTTATGGAGCTAGTTTGATATCAGTATGCTAGAATTTTCAGTCAAAAAGTTTTGTAAATTCTCCAAGTTGGGGTGATAATTTTACACTATGATAATATTAGCCTTGGTCGCTAAAAATCTATTTGGCGAGATTTTAATATCAGGTTATAAACAAGTAGCATACTAATATAATATTAGTTCTCTCTCACTCTAGTTTCACCTTATTTTATCTTAAAAAGAAAAAACTATTTACTTTATCAATCAATTAAAATCACTTAAAATATAAAAACAAAAAAAAATAATAACAATAATTCAAATTGCGTCATACCATACTTTTGAAAAGTTTCATAATTCATTTCACGTCAGACAAAGACAAAGGAAGAAAACATATTTTCCGTTTTATTTGAGAAAGATATTCTTCATTCATTCTTTCACTTTTTAAATGAGCTTATTTAACAATAGAACGTGAGGATATTTGATTTTTAACAAAGGTTGAAAACATCATTGCTCCAGATATGTCTTCTGTATTACGTAAATGTATACCCAGTTTTAAAATAAGAATAAAAAAAGTGTAGTGTCCTTAAAATGACATTTTCTTTTCTGCAGCACATTAAAATCAATTTATGCTTTACAGTTTATGACTTGAAATGGAATCGTACACCAAGGAAATAAATTTATTGTTATACGTCAGTAACAATACAAATGAAAACACTAAACATAAACGAATAATATTTTAACTGGATTTCCAGTTGAAGAAGCAACAATATTTACGACAACAATGTGATACGCTTTGTTATTGATTTCCGTCAAATAAAAGCTCTTCGGGATATGAATTCATGCTATTCATCCGTAATACGTAATCGTTTCTAATGCATTTTCCTACACATGCTTTACTTACACACCATATATTTTTTATGAAAGAGAGAGAGAGAGAGAATAGTGGAAATTGTTTGTTTTTCTTCTTCTTTTAGAACAAACATGTTTGGGAAATTTCTTTGTGAATTCCTTTTGTTAGTTATATTGGTATTTCGCAAGAAACAAAATTAAAAGATGTGAGAAGTAAATTGAATTCGCTTGACAATGACAACACGCTTTATCCGACTTTTATTTGAAATTTTTTTATTCATTTGATAAACGTGATATTACTTCTCTTACCAAAGCAACTGCTGGTGAATAATTGAAAGCGTCTTGTTTGATATTTATTCAATGGATTTGTATGATCCTCGTAACAAAAGTATAAGAAGTAGCTTTAGAAGAAATAAAATTGCAGCATAAATTGTTTTATAAGTATTGATAGTATAAATAGCTGAAGGATCTTTATAATTTAACGTTGATCTTTGATTTGAAACCTATAAGAATTTAATAAAATCTTCTGCGAATTGTGTAAATAGTTTTTAAAAATAATAATAAAAATATTATGTTTTAGATAGAATAAAATATCATAAGAGGTTGAGATATTTAATACATAATTTCCTGCTTAAAGTAGGTAATTTTTACATTGTTATAACTTTAAAACTAAGTTACTAAGAAAAAAATGACTGCAGTTTTTATTACTTCCATTTTAACTTTAGCGTAACATTCTTTTAGGAACAATACTTTTTTCAGAAATATATAATACTACATTCTTGATTATTTTAATTTTTAAGAGAAATCTTAGATTTTAAATTGTTCCATGCAGCATTGCAGCTGAATGTAAAAGTTAGTTTATTTTGAATGTTTCTTAAAAATTTCTTTTTTTCTTTTACATTCAACTTCCATAAGATAAATGGGATATATAAAATATTTATATATCTTAATATAAAAGTAGCATGAATAAAAAGTTAATCTTGTGACTTTTATGTGAAATTATCTATACTACTAAACTTTTTTTAGACATGCTATTTATTTTCCTTTTAGAACATAAGAACGACAAAAAAACTAAAACATTACTATGTTTATTTTTAGTATTAAACTTAAGCTTAGCTTACGATATCAAAAATACTTTGAGAGTCTAAGGCCGAAGTTTCATTATTTAAATATTTATTTTTCTGCTGAAACTATCACAAATTTCATTCATGATTAAACTGTGTCACCATCGTAAATATTTTATCCTGCCCTTTGATTTACACTTTTATTAAAACATTTCCTAAGCCGTTGTATGTTAACACAATTTTTAATATAATCATCTAGAGCTGACACGCATAGCAAAGATTAAAGCCATAAATTACTAATGTATCTACCAAGGTAATTTCGAAAGGGAACGAAAGATTAAAATCGATTACTTCTATCAGAACACTTCATACCTTCACTAGAACTCAACACAAAGCTGTAAAAAAGAACAAAAAGTCTCTTTTAATCAAAGCAAATTCTTCGAAAATGATTGCACAAATTGACACGCGATGTCCAACCTGCGGACAGATTAGTTCAAATAACCTGACATCTCTCGAATCACGACATTCGATGGAACTGAAGACTTTGGCTGACTTGACTTGATCCTTTCCTATACTTTTCATCGATTTTGGATGTAAAGACCAGAAATGAAAAGAGGGAAGAGTGGGAGGAAAAAAATTCTTTTCATTTTCATCCATCTTCTAAAAATCGCACCGCCCCGCTTCAAAACCATTCCTTCAATCTGAAAGTCAATCATCCTTACTCCTGGGAGACTGTCACGAAAAATTGACAAACCCAGGTCCTATTATGAAATAGTCTCTTCTGCTCTCGCTGCGATATATCGTTTAGCAACACCCGCTTTAAATGCGGATATTTTATGGCTTTTCAGTCTCCAATTCTTCATCGTTAGGAAAAATAAAGACGAAAAAGTAAAAGAAGTTTTGTATGAAACATAATTCGGATTTATTTTCGAACGTAAGCAAATAAAAGTGGAAGGAAAGGAAATAGTTTTATATTTGTATGTTCTTGAACGAACGTTTACTGCATATAATAAAACATTTATAAATCTTTTTTCACATATATATATATATATATATATATATATATATATATATATATATAAAATGTAATAATTCCTTCTAGTGCCCTTTTTATTAACTCTTTGTTTTAATACTTAAACAAACTTTAATTCTTAAGTTTAAAAATAACACTGTAATCTTAATCGTAATCGGCTAGTGCGAAATCCCTGCCCCGCCCATTCTATCCAATCAGAACTACTATTACGTAATAACCACTCCCGGTATAAAAGCAAAAAATCTTGTGTAATCGCTCTCTTTTGTCTGCTTTCCTTCATCATGTAAGAACGTAAATAACTGCAGATCTCTTTGTCTTTGTGTTGTGTCCGTCAAGATGTCCCTTCTGTTATATGTGTCTGTGTTCGTGTTTTTAACAAATAGATGTGAAAATGTACCGCAATTGTGTTTTAATCTATTGATGTGTGCGTCATAATAAAGGATGAAAGGTTATTCGGAAGATGTATTCACTAAACCAGATATGACAACAAATCAACACCCACCACCGCTACTACAATAGTTAACCTATATATATATATATATATATATATATATATATATATATATATATATATATATATATATATATATATATATATATATATATATATATATATATATATATATATATATTACTAATGGATCTTGTTTAATAGTTTCGACAAAATCAACTTACATTAAGGTATCCGACTACGTTCGGAACCGTGATTTTAAAAAGCACATAAATGGATAATTTTCAGTATATTTAGTGTCACTTAGATTAGAATACATGTATAAAATTGTTTTAAGGACACTATGACAAAAAAAATTATTTAAATACCAAATATTTTGGCAAAAAATTAACTTAAAATAACCTTTTTTCAAAACGTTCTCCTTTTATAAAAAATATTTCTATAATAATAATATTTCGCTTATATAAATTAAAGACTTCTCCAGAGAGTTTGAACTAAGTGTTTTGAAAAATTCACATTATTTTCATTGTTACCACCAATTGAAATAATTATCGGCGTTTTTATCGTAAAATTTCTCCCCTCTGTTGAAGTAAAATTTGGAGAAATCCACTTCTAAGTTATATAGTTCAGAAATTCTAGTTCAGCCTCTGTATGGAGGTCTGGTATTACAGGCAAAATATTTTTTATAATAGAAGCACATTTCATAACAGCAAAATGTTTTGGTCATTAACTATTCATTTTTTTGTCAAAATATTGTAAAATAATTTTTATTGTAATAATATTCTTAAAACAATTTTGTATACGTTTTCTAATCTGAGTTACGCTAAATATCATAAATATTACCCATTTATGAGCTTTTGCAAAATCACGGTTCCGAACGTAGTCGGATACCTTAAGTCCTCTGAAATTTTTTATGAACTTTATAAATAAAATAGTAGATACTAAACATTTATATTTTAGTCTTTTGTTACTATCTCATAAGATTAATTAATATTGAGAGATAATTAATCTTATTTATTTTTTTAATTGCATACATTTGCATTGGCATTAACTAAACTTGTTATGTTTTGTATTTTTTCTCCTTTTTCATAACAATTAGATATTTTTCTCATAAATCCTTTTGCAACTATAAATTACTTTTTAAGAAGTAGAAAAACAAACTATATTTTAACAACTCAACTGATATTAAGAATTAATCTATTGTAGTTTGGGGGGGGGCACTTAGTTCCTCCGAACTTTCATATCCTTTCGTGACATTTTAGATGACATTACAACGCTTTCAAATTGACCTTTTTTATAAAAACAGCATTTGAAATTTAAAATGTAACTGTTGCATATTAATTATAAGAAAGAATTACTTTGATATAAATAAAATTCCAATATTATAAATTAAAGTTAAAAATGGATGGAAAAATCATGACGTAATTTTTTGTGATGGGAGTGGGCGGGGTAAATACCTAGCCAAACTAGTTTCAGCAAAGGATTTCAAGTTAGAGGGAGAAAATTCTTAGATATAAGAAGTTAAAGTAAGTTGGTATCCACACAAATTAGCTTCTGCGATTGACTAACCAGAGATGTCAGCTATTTTTGTTTTTTATGTTTAGGCGAGAGGCTCAACCAATCATTGAATAGAAAAGAACTGGAGAAATTTGTATTAAATTAATATATTGATGTCTTATTCACTTCTTGAAATTGACGATTCGTATAATTTCAATATCTAACTAATTCAGAGAATTTTATATCTCAAACCACAATATCTTCAAGTAAATATATTTAAAAGGGTAAGGTAAATGTGCTAGTCTTTTTGAAATAATATGCCCTGTTTGAAAGCAAAATTCTATATAGCTTATTTTCAGGAATGATTTAAAGTTATCAAGTCATTCTTGAATGCAAAAAATAAATAAATAATTTTATTAAATTGAAGTTCTTCGAAATATAGTCGAACCTCCATATGACGAACTTTTATATTGCGAATTTTTCTATAAAGTGAACTTTTTCCTGAAACCAGGAACATTTCACGATTTTCTTCGCAAAATAATCTCCCTATAGTGAAGCGCATTTTCTATAGAACAAACATTTTCTCTCTTGTGATTCTATTTTTTTTTCTCCCTATTTTATAAGTACTTTTGGACATTTCGAGTTGTTCTCTCTTTTAACACATTTTTGATGGTCATAAATCTTGAACTGGTATTATTAAGTGACTAACTCGTCGAGAGCAATAGAAATCTCGACATTTTTCCCTAGAAGTTGAACCTTTAATCCCCATTGTCCACTTCACTGGAAACATCTTTGATCAATATCCCCTTTCACACTCAGTGGAGTCTCGAGTCCTTGAATTAGTCTCCGTTAATTTTATAGTATTTATCAGTCGTACTGGTTACTTCATTTCCTGTAGCTCGAAAATGTCAAAACGTAAGTGGTTGAGTATCAAAGAGAAAAATTTAATTCTTCAAGAAAAGGATAATGGCGCGTCAAAAAACATTTCTTGCAGTTTTTCTTTTTTTCTTTTTTTTATAGGTAAGATATATAAAATAAATAGATATTAATTTACAAAAAGGTGTGAATAATTACTTTTTTAATATATAGTGCTTATGTATTTAGTATTTGTTTTATGTGGTTTATAAAGAAAATTGAAAGATGAACCTCTATATAACGAATTTTCCATATAACGAACTTTTTGGGGGGATTTAGTGACTTCGTTATAGAGAGGACAGATTGTAGTTTGTTAGTTCATGATACAGCAAAATTACAACTACGTTACTAATAATCACAACAAATCATCACATAAAGTGCAATACATATAATCTATTTTTCGAAGTAAAATTCATGAAGGCTAATTTTAAAAATTTTAGCTCAGGTATAGTGAAGAATGTTTATTGTAATTCTTAAATAAAGACTGCCATTACATTTTACAAAATAATTATCTTCCACTTGAAAGAACTACTTCATTTTTTATTCATTTATTTTTAAACTTTCATCACGACTTCCTTTTTTTTCTGTATTTACTAGAATGATCATATTTTACATGATATTAATTGGATATACTTCCTTTTTTTATTTCCAAATCAACTAAATATTCTTACTCACAGTATTCATTGATTATTTTTCTTAAATATTGCCCTACGACTATATATCATTTATTTTATTTCTACAAAATATGACTCAGGGATTATAAAGAAAGTTCAAATATTTTTATTACATATTTTTTCCCTTTGGCATTTTGTTTTATCTTTTTCAGTACGTTACTCTAAAATGAGATTTGGAAAAAAACTTCACGCACATGATAATTAGCATCCATAAAAGAGAAATGAAACAAGCAATGATGGAAAAAAGTAATTCCATTCTTTTGCTCGTATTTTTCAATTTTCTTAGATGCACGATTAAAAATAGAACTGATATATAATAATGTTCACTACACTGAATGAGGAAAATATACAGCACGTCATTTTTGCAAAGCAAATTGAAAGCGAAAGTAGTGAATAAAATTATATGAATAGTGTTTTATTTGAAACATTTTTACAATGTTTATTTTACTCTTATATTTAATAAGTCTTACTTTATACATTTTAATATGTAACAAAAATGTTTTTCAGCAGTACCACAAACATTAAGCATTCTTAAAAACTAAATGATAATTTGCATCTTTGATATATTTATCAGTTTCTGTGAACCTTTCAATTTTTACACGAAATGTTGGAGTGGATGAAATACATTGCGTGGATAAAAACTAATAAAAATTTTAATGAGTTTTCTAAAAATAAAACTGGGACAGAGAAATAATTGCAACAATGAAATGTAAAATATTTGGAATTAAACATATTAGAGTAAATGAATGTATGCAATAATTGTTTAAGATATTTCTATTACCTATTTTTGCTTCACAGTGTATAATAAAACACCTTCAGATTTAAATGCCTTCAAAAACTTAGATATGAAATACCAGAACGTAACAGCCTTTTCTCTGATGTGTTTGTTCTATGCATAAATAATCCAACATAATTATTTTAATTCAAGATAGTACGTCGCTCCTTAAAAATTGGGTTAATTTATGTACTTGTGTCTTTTTTATCTTAGACAGCTGGCCTCGGAAATTTTTATGTGCATTTCTAAAGATGCATTGTAAGTCTATACTGACGGTAGTTGGACTATACACCCTGAGACTACAACAAAACAACTCAACCCTTACACTTGATCTGTCTTCCAGAGTGTATTAATTACGGTAAAATCCTAGAACAGCACACCGCTGTTTTAGGCGATGAAAAGTTTTCACCAAATGGCGCCAAGTAAGGAATCGCGTTTTTCAAAATGGCGGCAGAGACACAAACAAGAAAGAAAAACGTGGTTTTTCAAAAGGGCGTCAAGAGACGAAAAATGTCGAAAAAACCCGGTTTCTAAAACGGATAACAAAGGAAACATCAAATCAAAAATAAGAAATCAAAAGCAAATCATTTCCGAATTTCGGACATCCATACGAAGATTCTATCAATCCTTCATTCACACAAAAAACAATCAATACTTTCTAACCTTTTAATCAGAAGAAAATTTATTCATCGTGTTTTTACGAAGAAAATGCGACTCCTATAAAACTGCTTCTAAATACAAGAAAATTCAAAAACCGTCGCTTCTAAAACGCAACAGTGGGGTATGCGATGTTAATGCTTCAGGCTGCTGAAATAACGATCTCCATTTCTCTCAAACAAATTATTTTCATATTTCAAACAATCGTACTGAAATATTTTCAATCGTTCACCCATTCATATAGCAATCCTTTCTTTCTTGCCACTTTCATTCAATAGGTAAAATATCCATTCGCCGAGCTTCAAAAAAGAAAAACGTGGCAAAACTAAAACTGTGGTCGCCCACGTGCAGAAGCAAGCTAGGTCAGGAGTGGAAAAAATGACGACTGTCCGAAGGGCGATTTTGTGCTCGACCGGTTTTAGAGTTACCATTTTACTAAAACTGGACAATTTTGCAAGATTGCCATATTGCAAACTGTATCGTCAAAATTTTGGTGTCAAAAAATTTGTCGCCAAGATGTGTGTCCTCCTAGTATCCACCCTTAATTAGGATTAATGCAGGGCTTAACGCCATCATGTCTCATGTCTGGGATTTTGGCGAACTATGGATTGTATCGAACAGCCAAAGAGCACTACAACATCTCGGTGGCTGGTCCTCCATAAACAATGAAACCAACGGTTATGTTTTAATCAAACTGAGGAAGATCTCTCTGACTCAAGACGTTCACCTCCAATGGAGTCCATCTCGTGGTTCCATTGGAGGTTCCAGAGGTAATAATAGACTGGCCAAAGAGGGTAGTGTGAATGAAATGGCTTTTGGCACCTCGCTTGCCTGTCAATAACTATATTCAAAGGAAAGATCTAAACTGAATTTAATGTGGCGTATTCCACCTACGCACCAATGATACACAGGAACACCCCCTGGCTTTCTGTTGGAAATCAAATGCGACCATTTCTCCCAGACTGTTCTGGTTAGGCTAAAAAGTAGCCACCTGAAGTGTTTTTTTCTATGATAAGGGCAGAAAATCCATCCCTCTGTTAAAAAATGTTGGGACCATCCAGCTTCAATGAATCCCATTTTTAGATGCATCAGACTTTATATATATATATATATATATATATATATATATATACTGCTGGACAATTGCTAAGGACGGATAACACTATAATCCATAGCAACCACAAAATGAAAGGAAGCAAAATGTGGAAAATTAGAATAAGTGCGGGATATTAGTAAGAAGAAGTATGAGTATGCAAATTTTTTCCCCACGTATGTTCATCATAAGAGCTTTAAAGGTTTTGACGCGTGTGGACAGTTGTTGTTTCAAGTCAAAGTTTTACAGGAAAGATTTAATAGACGAACTTAAAATTTTTGGCATGTCTTTCCGACATCACATAGATGATTTTATGCATGGCCGAATTATTGGAAAGATCGAAGAAGGGCGAAAAATAACAGATGTTGCCAGAGAGTTCGATATCGCTACTACTGGCTACTACTACTAAAACTACTGGAATGTGTAGTAGACGGCACGGGGAGGTCGTGTTAGAAGTACGACGCCTGCAGAAGACAGATATATCATCCTATCTGCAAAATGGAACAGGCGCACCACAGCTCAGCAGGTGGCAAATCAGTTTCTTGCTGCCTCGGGAAAGCAGATCTCCCGAAAAACTGTTGCCAGACGTTTGAGGGGAGGAGGACAATACGCACGCAGACCTGTTGTGTGTGTCCCATTGACCAGACAGCACCGTACTGCCCGTTTGCAATGGTGTCGTGAGCATCACAATTGGACTGAACAGGACTGGGCATGCGTACTATTCTCAGATGAGAGTAGATTCAGTCTGTCATCGGATTGTAGACGCCAAGTGATCTGGCGCGAGAGTGGTACTGCTTATCGTCCAGAAAATATCCAGGAAAAGGACCGATATCCGACATGCAGTATCATGGTGTGGGCCGGCATCATGATCAATGGCCGCACGCGCCTACATGTGGTTGCTAATGGGACTATGACGGGCCAACGATACATTGATGAAGTTCTACTTCCTCATGTTCATCTTTTCCGTGGTGCTGTCGGTGATAAATTTGTTTTTATGGACGACAACGCAAAATGAACGTCTCTTGTGGCCAGCTCGTTCTCCAGATCTAAACCCCATTGAAAATGTGTGGGATGCTTTGGGGAGGCAAGTTTCTGGTCGAAACTATCCTCCGACAAACAAGAATATCCTCATCCGTGCACTCACAGAGGAATGGGATAAATTGCCTCAACAGCTGCTGGATAATATTGTGCAAAGTATGGTACGACATGTGAAATGTTGCATCACACTCCACGGTGGACATATCCTGTACTGATACCTTTCTTTAAGGTGCCTGCTGACTTTTAGATGCATTGTTCCATTTCTCCGTATGCAGATCAAATGAACATTTTTTTTCCTTTCAGATGTTTCACAGCTTTTGTACTTTCCAGAACAATAAATATTCTTTATTCTAATGTCTGAACAGTGTGGCAACTATATTTTATCCTACTAGGCCTCATGTCTCGCTTAATGTTATGCTACATAGCAATTTGTTATCCGTCCTTAGCAATTGTCCAGCAGTGTATATATATATATATATATATATATATATATATATATATATATATATATATATATATATATATATATATATATATATATATTTATATATATAAGGTGAAATTAAAATCCAATCCTCTTATTATTAAAGAGTTCTTGACGGTCAACAGCCTTCTGGAGTTGAGCTGACCTATGTCAGATTTTTCGAGGGTAAGAAATAACAACAATATAGACTTGTGTGTGTGTAGGGGGGTTCAATTTGTTCATTTGTATATAAGATTGCTTAGTATCCTAACATTAAGTAATTTTGTATTTCGTATATGTATATTTTTTAATGTTGAATTTAAAAATGAAAATTTGTATGAATTTGAACTTAAATTAGTTTGCAATCAGAAAAAAAATCTTACACAAGCGCATTTTTTTCTTGATACAGTTTCCTTTTTACAGTTCATGATATGTTTCTAATTAACTGAAAATAATATCGTTATTTTCTAAACAAATTATTTATTAAACAATGGTTGTAAAACTATCATAAAAAATTATATCCATCAAAGGAAGTCTTAATTCCATATATTACTAATAATAATATAGGAAACAATATAAATTAATCTAAAAAAATCTCAAACGAAGTCAAGAATAGTACAAAATGCCAATAAATATAAAAATTATTTGCCCCCCACCCTATGCATGGTTTTCATATTTTTATAATTTACAGCCAATGTGAAAAATTGAAATAATGATTTTATTCTCACTACCATTTAATGAAAATAGTCACAGAACCGGTTTTGGTAAAATAATTTTATTTTGTAATGTAATAATAATTAAAAAACTGTAAAATAAAATAAACATTTTCTTAATCAAGTCCAGGCCTAAAATTTCAATAAAAGTAATTCTTACCAAGATGAGTACCTAAAAAATTAATTTGATATTTAAATATATTTAAAATTTCATATAAATTTAAATCTATAAAATAAAGAAAATTTCATTCTCTGATTTAAATAACGCTTCAGTTTCCCTAAAATATGTTGATTCCTCAAGTTTTAATTTTACACAGCGTTCCAATACTTTATTTTCCAAATTTTATACTAAAAATAAATTTTGAATATTTCAGGAATAATTTCTTCTTAAATATTCCCTTTAAACCATCTTACATATGATATTTTGCTCGTTTTCTGGGATTTGCATCAAAAAACAAGAAAATTTCCAATATTAACATTCATCAAGTACTAATCCCGTAATTAAATCTAGCTAATTCTTTAAAACAAACCTTTTGCTTTTTTTAAAGTATATAGTAAGCCATAAAATAAAATTAACTTTGTGAGAGAGTAGGGCATATCTCTTATCAAAATAAAAGGATTAAAAACGTCGTTTTGTAACTGACAAGGTTCAAGATATTCTTATAACGATGATGCAATTATTTCTATCCAATCAAGTGAAAAAATAATACAGTAGAGGGTTTTACCGAACATACAAGTAAAATATTCTATTAAGAATAAAAGCTGGGTTTCCTTCTCGCCTGTAATATACGATTATAATTTTTTTAAATATTTTAAATTTATTTTTTAAAAATAATTTATGAATAAATAAGATATCAGTGAAGTGAGAAACAAGCTAAATCTTTTTAAATGATAACGAGAACTTAAAATGGTGTTCTAATAAGAGAATAACTTTTAAAACAGATAATTAAAATAATAGTTTCAAGAAATGCATTTGACGAGTGGCTCAGATTATTTTTAATTTAGTCAGTAGATGTATTTAGAAAGTTTTGGATCTTTGTAAATTTTATTTTACTGTAATTAGTAAAAAGGATTTGATTTATTTCCCATGTATTATCTTTTTTGAATTATGTCATTTCTGAATCAAATTAATTTTATTTATAATCTTAGATTTAATTCCCTAACTGGTTTGTCCGTGCACTGCATGGATTACCCAAGGCTGGCCACATCCGGTTTGCCCGTACAGCGCACTGGCACTGATATTTTCTTCTTGCTATCTTTGATTTGCACATAGTGTAGAACATGGTTTATCCGAACCAGTTGGGACCGGACATCGTTCAGATACGCGATTGTTCGGATAACCGAAAAATGAATGGGATCCATGTAGTATATGAAACCGGACACTATATGATTATTGAAAATCATCACATGCGGGAAACGTGCTTGAAGAAAAAGCAAAATAGGTGCAAAATGTCGCAATTTTACCATGATTGTAGAAAATAATCACTTATTTTTCGCTGTACTATTTTATACCTTTGTTTTTTCGCTGCAAGATCACTGATTCTTTTTAGCAGCAGTAGTTGAGTAGGACAGCACTCTGATTGCTGTTCGTATTATTTCATAGCTGTCTCTAACGCAGAAAACGCGTCATAATTTGATGAACCCTTACTGCTTTCGTTGTTGTTGGTGTCCTCGTCTTCAATCCTTATTGTCGACAGGATCGGATTCACAACTCAAGTTCTCGGATTCAACTAGCAGTTCAGAACTCAACAAAAAAGCACATATACACCCCCTCACTTGGAAACAAACTGACTAAAGATTCCACGCAGATGTTTACCAAATCACGCAACTGAAATTCCCCAAATATCCCTGACCTTGAGTTTTCCGTCACTTTTGGCTCACGCGAAACAACAGTTGAGCATTGCAGTGTTCGAAAACGTATTCATACGCAGTACATGTAGTTGACAAATAAATCTGGTCCGGATATTTGACGCTCCGGAAAATAAACGTTCGGATAAACGACGTTCTACTGTATGTTTAATCCTTATAGTGAGATTATTACTATTAGTGTTTTTAAGAGATGCAGTTTTCCCGTGGTACTGAAATTCTTTTCATACGAGATTGCCTCTGCGATGAAGGTGGAAATTTTTCATTGAAAGCTGGAATTTAGATTATTAAAAATACTCGATAAAGAACAAAGATTGGCAAGGTATAGTGCAATTTGTTGCTGAAGAAGAAATGAATACGGAAAGATAATTAAAAAAAGCTGATATTTCTGTCCCTATTGTAATGTAAAACTTAGAGAATTACACCATACTTCGAATTGTGTATGCATAAATTATATGCGCAAATGCTTAAATTCTTCAACCGTTTGTAAAAGAGATACGAACATGAATTTTTTTGTAGGTTGGAGAGAAATTCTTTTTAACATATGTGAAACCTTCTTCGTATCATGCAGAATGTAGAAAAAAAAGCAAACATTGAAGAACTTCTGTGCTTCACATTTATAAAATAAGAAATAGTGTGAAAACTTAAAAATTAAAAATTAAAATAAAATTCTTCCATTTTTTGCATTCTGTTTAGTATTATGCTTATTTATACGCAATAAAAAATGTGCCTTTTCTGGCACATTTTTGACGAAAAAAAATTGTTCATGGTTTAGTCATTAAAATTTTAGATTTTTAAGACACAGTTAGAATGAAAGAACAATACTGTGTGTGCGTACTGCGTTTGAAATTAATTAAATACATTTTAAATTAATTCTACCCATGAGGACAAAAAAAATTTAATATCCTGGGCGTATTAGTTTATCACATTTTATGGAAATTAATTCCGCAAAAAGGAATTGAATAATTTTTTCATCGAGAGAATTCGTCATTCTTGAAACATTTATAATGAAGGAATTCTAGCATCTAAAGAATAAGCGGAAATTAAAAAGCTCTTATCATTAGATAAAAGTATAATTAATCCTTTAAACACCTTCATAATTACATTTTTTTGATAATCAGTTGCTAACATATGTTGCTCGTGTATTTTTTTTGTTTTGTTTTATAGCTGATATTAAATCTTACACTATAATTATGAAACGCATCGAAAACAATCTGATTTGTTAAATTTTTAAATGAATGTTGGTAATTACAGAAAAATATAGGATTTTAAGAAGGGAATCATATATTAATTTAGGAAGACTTTTTTTTTTCGTATTTTTTGATCATTGTACGTCATTATTATTTTTTTTTCAAAATGGAAAATCAAAATATATGTGTTTTAATAGAATTGCATGCTTCATTTTCTTATATATAATAGCTTTATTTTAATTCTATAAGATTGTTGATAATAAATAGTTCGCCTACTAAAAAAAACAAAATATTATGAATGTTCTGCTCTTATGGAAAAATAACAGAATCTAACTTTGATGAAAAAATTCGGTCACTTTTATAAGATATATCATATAGATAGAAAGTTACATTATTTTAAAGTTTACCTACCGTTACTAAGATTCGTTATTTTCTGAAATTGCACGAAAATAAATTAATTAAAACCAGCGTACCTAAATGGTGCACATCTACTATTAATTTTAAAAACGAAAACCATCAGCTTTTTTCAAGTCACAATGTTTTAAGATAACAAAAAATAATCTATAGATGAGATTAAATATCAAGAAAAAATGTGTTTTTACCAAACGTTTATTTGAATGTAAATATGACATCATACGTTTTTTCAATTTCTACTATTAGCTTACTGTCTCTATGTATATTTATTTATTTATATATTTATCTTGTTCACAAATTTTTTTTCAATCGTTAATAATATACTTTCTGTTCATCCAACCAAGTTCAAATAAATTTTTTGAAACTTGTAGTGGATGACACTTGATGTTAATACGGTTTTTTCAAATATCAATTAATTTATTTTAATTAATTATCGGTTTTTGACACCAACTTACATTGGTCTCTATTGTTGTAACAATGTAACTGTTAAAAAAAAGACAAAAGTTGGTGTCAAAATCTGTTTTTCAGCCAAATCGGGTGTGCATTGTTACAACAATGCAGGCAAATCATGCTCTTTTGTCAATTCCTACAATTAGTTCACTCCCTACATATAAAGGGTGTTTTTTAGAGGTATAGAACTTTAAATTGCAATAAAACAACGATGTATTATTCGATTGACATAAATTTTTTTATTCGAAAGATAATCTTGTTGCATTACATTTTAAATATGATTTCTGGCTAATGACTGCCACGGCTGGATCGGATGTAGTCCAATCTGGACGTCCAATTTTCGATGATTTTTTCCAACATTTGTGGCCGTATATCGGCAATAACACGGCGAATGTTGTCTTCCAAATGGTCAAGCGTTTGTGGCTTATCCGCATAGACGAATGACTTTACATAGCCCCACAAAAAATAGTCTAGCGGTGTTAAATCACAAGATCTTGGAGGCCAATTCACAGGTCCAAAACGTGAAATTAGGTGGTCACCAAACATGTCTTTCATTAAATCGATTGTGGCACGAGCTGTGTGACATGTTGCGCCGTCTTGTTGGAACCACAGCTCCTGGACATCATGATTGTTCAATTCAGGAATGAAAAAGTTAGTAATCATGGCTCTATACCGATCACCATTGACTGTAACGTTGTGGCCTTCATCGTTTTTGAAGAAGGATTCCACCAGCCCATAAAGCGCACCAAACAGTCAGTTTTTCTGGATGTAACGGTGTTTTGACATACACTTGGGGATTAGCTTCACTCCAAATGCGGCAGTTTTGTTTATTGACGTAGCCATTCAACCAGAAGTGCGCTTCATCGCTGAACAAAATTCGCTTATGAAAATCGGGAACAACGGCAATCTCGTTTTGGGCCCATTCGACGAATCTACGCCTTGCTTGATGATCGTTTTGATGAATTGCCAAACCAAACTGAGAATAAATCACTTCACAGCTGTTAAATCGGTCGCCATCTTGGAAAGTAATGCCAACTTAAACTTCTATACCTGAAAAAAACACTCTTTACATATATATATATATATATATATATATATATATATATATATATATATGTGTGTGTGTGTGTGTGTGTGTGTGTGTGTGTGTGTGTGTGTGTGTGTGTGTGTGTGTGTGTGTGTGTGTGTGTGTGTGTGTGTGTGTGTGTGTGTGTTATATCCTATATATATTCTCTTTCTCTCCAATTTTCAATCGTAATAAATTACTTTCTATTCATCCATTCAAAGTAGGAATTGACTTAATTTTTTATATATATTACTTGTGTGTGTGTGTGTCTCTCTAAGTTACAATATGCTTAAAAGCTTTGAAAAAACTGAAGCATAAACGTAAAGGTATGTTAAAAAAAAGTTTCTGACGAACATAAACATTTTAAACTCATTAGATACCTGCGCATAAATATCACACATTAAGAATAGTTTTCAAAATCTGACTATGTCGATTTATGCATTATCAAAATTACTTTATTAGATTGAATAGGAGTTAAGCTAAATTTTAAAAGTTATTCTTATGTATGTTTGACTGTATAGATAGAACACAGTATATTTTGAAAAATCTAAAGTAAAATATAATTTTTAAGAATTATGACAGTAGTAAATTTCTTTCTCTTTCATTGTTAGCAAAAGGCGCAGCATGCCTTTCGCTCTGATTAGGCGAAAATGTTCTTTAAGCTGGTTAAAATGAATTGGCAAAGAAAAGTTAATGTTTTTTAAAAAATTTTCATTCCCAATTTGAAAATTACATTAATATTTCGTCAACTTTTAGATTGCATTTTAACAAATAATTTTATTTTATATTCTACAAAACTACGTTTTGAATAGATTTCAATTCAAAGTGATTTTACTTTATAATTCTCTCTTACCCATAAAGATGATTAAGTTCATTACTTTTTATTACATATAAAATTCCGCTAAATAAAATATTATTAACAAAACTAGGATAATAATAATGTAACAAATAACGTAAAAACATTTATTATTCGTTAAAACATTTATATATTGAATAATCATTTCTTATTGTAAAAATTCAAATTTTTTTCGCACACATTGATAAGTGCGCAATGTAGAAAATTAAATTATAGTAAAATGTTATTAAAAAAATTAAACGTTCAAAGTATCAAAAATATTTTTAAAAATGCATTTTTAAAAAATCAAGGTAGTCTAAAATCAAAAAGGTCAATAGATGACAAAAACTCCATGCATTTTTGCTATTTATAGCAAAAATGAATCTAGAAAATATATTAAGCAATTAGGTCAATGTTCTTAGCTGGTTTCAACCATGAAAAATAGACAACTCTAACCCTCATAAGATACGAGGATGCTTAATTATATCGCTCTTCAAATGAGTACCATCCGTAATTAAGTTTGACTTAGTTGCAACCATTGATTTTGATTAAATTTGGTATGATGTTATAATTCCGGAGAGGTATCAAAATTAATTGCATCAGTTATGACATGAATATCTTATTTCATTTCCGAAATATCTCCCATTGGAAGCTTACGAAATAAAACGAATCTTTTCAATACCATTAGTGTGAGATAAGAAATAATATTTTCATAAATATGAATAAATGAAGCTTATTCATGCTTATTATCTATATTTCAATTCTTGTTCTCCGAAATGTAAGGTACAGTAAACACTGTAAATATATGCACATGCTTTTCTCAATATGCTTTGACCATATTTCATTTCAAATGTGTTCCATATGAATAATTCAGGTCTGGTTTATGTTAATGTAACATGTGAAATGCCCTTTAAAATTTGATAAGGTATAATATGGCTCTTAAAATATAATAAAATTCAAACATTTCAATGATCATATTTATATATAACGTGTTCGAAATAGCATTTAATATATTACTAAACTGGTTGAAATGCATTGAATTTTTCATCATTAATTCGATTTTAAACGATCACGAAATATATTCTTTCTCTTTTATCAAAATATTTTAAAGAAATTAATACTGGTTATGGTAGAGCAATTACGTAAAGTATTTTTATCTCGATGTACAACTGAAAAAATGCCATATTCCTTGGTAGCTTATTTTAAACATGATAATTTATAGGGGAGAGAGTTATGAGCTGTCAAAAATGGCATTCAACATTATTTTGCGATTGCAAATTCAATAGATTTTTTTCTTTTGCGGAATGTGTTCAAGAATTTTACTACTGAATGTAAATTATAAAATTAAATCTTAAATTTGGAATGGTTACAAGAAGGTATATCATACATAAAAATATTTGTAGTTAAAGGTTATTTTCCTCATATTATGTCTTAACTGTGTGTGGTTAAGATTTTCAGTAATAATTATGAAAATTAAATATATAAAACATATAAAAACTAAGCTCATATTAAAACTAAGCTTTAATTATAATAAAATCAGAAAATAACATAACTAAAGAATGACATAGGTCTATTGTACTTTGCTACACAAATTTCAAACTCAATTTGATTCAATACGAACATTTTATCTGAAGCACTGAATATATATAATATTGCATTTTCCTTTTTATAATCATCTTTCCTTTTACAAAAATGAAAAAAAAAAAACTTTTCTTTCTTTTTTCTAATTGAAGTAAGATTGAAAGATCATATATATGCATTTAATGCAAAATTTTTATTAATAATCATCTTTAAATATTTAGTGGGTCATGTTTAATTTGAAAAAGTTCCTAAACTTTTTATAAATATTTTCAAAGTTTTCTATTTTGCATAAATATTATATGAGGATGTATATACGCATGAAATGTCTTTGTTTAATTACGTTAGGGTTTAAAGAAGTATGTCTTAACAAATTAATTTTTAAAAATAGAAGATACGTCCACTACACGGGACCAATTGATGAATCTTGATTTTAAAACTAAACAACTTTAATTTTGCGTAGAAAGATTGAAACAAATGCCAGCAGCTTTATGCGTCGAGAACTTATAGCAAGGGACAGTACAGCAGCTGAACATACCATATAGATTGTATTACACAAACAACTCGAAACAAACAACATGTTGTCATCGCGCAAAAGATAAAGACAATCGATGGCGTTGGTAAAAGACATGACAGTAAAACTAACTATTTTACACAAAATACATATAAAATAGAAATTATAAATAGTTATAAGAATTGAATAGAAATTAAGTATAGCATATAAATGAACATATAAAGTGGATTAATAATAAAAATACACAGTTTGGATACTAATCAAAATACAATCTAAATAACAGAAAAATGCAATTCTATCCAAACAAGATATCTAGTGAAATGGCGTATATTTATTTCTATTTGAAAAGAGAACAAGTAATATAAAAAATTAAATCAATTGCTACTTAGATCATCAAAGAAAATTTTTATTTTAGCTGCTTTTTATTAAATGGTTACAATTAATATAAATATTAATATTAATATCGTATTGTCATCCAAAAAAATCGTGTATATAAAATTTCAGTCCAACTGAATGCTTTAAAACATGAGAAAAAAACCTTTTCAAGCTTTGACCCAAGTCGCCAAAAATGATGCCAACGTGGCTGTATTTGTAATTCTTTGAATAATTAGTTTTAATCAATTAATTTTTATTAATTATAATTAAATTACTGTATTCTCATCCAAAACAATAACGTATATAAAATTTCAGCTCAATTGAGCGGTTTAATAAGTATTTTATTAACGATTGAAAATTTCTCCAAGATAATATATAGAGAGATTGTGAGCTAATAGTAGGAATTGAAAAATAGAATAAAAAACCCTCAAATTTTTCATGTTTTTTTGTAAAATATGAGTAAATAAATCGAAAATAGAAATACCAACTCAAACGCTATTTTAAGAACTCCCACCTCCTCCTTCCCCAAAAAGCAGAATAGATTTCTCTAACGGAAAAAATTTCAGAAACGTTTCATCCTGCCTTCTGGCAAACCCATTTCTATCCCTAAATAAAACCCCTCGTATTTTTGTACACAAACATCGCCAACTATCCTTTGAAGAAACCACGTTAAAAGACTTTTTCACCAAAACACATACATAACGGCAATGTAAATACAGATCCCCCAAAGCAGCTTTTAGTCCAAACCTCGATCTTGCCGAAAGCGAAGGAGAAGCTAAAATGCAGCACCTGAAAAGTAACTGTTACCCGCCGGCAGCCCTTTTCTAATGCAACCACGTTCTCTCCCCCACTTTCTGTATCTCTCAGGGCAAACTATGCACGTGATAATTCTCAGGCCCTTGAGTAAGAGGAAAGATTCGACCGACAAATGATAGGGCTAAGAGCTTTGCCGATCGCTAATTGATGTTGGAAAGGGGCTGTCAGAACCAATGCGATAACCATCTCCAATGAAATTTCATCGCAAAGTGACGGATGAGACCAAAATAATAAATTTCATCGTTGTTAGAGCCAAACAACAGATCTCTTATGGAAATTGAATCTTTAATATTTCTCCCTATGCTCCTGTGGAAAGATTGATTGTAACAATGTACATATTTATTCATAGATGGAAATTTATTCGATGGATTTGGAATACGATTGATTGTTATTGTCGTCCATAAATGTTTGTTTTATTCTTGACTCCTCGTGCTACCTACATTATGTATAGGTGCTGTTAAATTTTCAGATTCGAGTTATTTTTTACAGTCATTTTTTTTCTTCTTATGATGAAGTTTCTTTACTAAAATTGATTAAAAAACATAAACTACGTTAAAAATTACGCATTAAATGTTTTGGAACTTTAACACATACTTTTTTCTTTTCAGATCGTTATAGAGAAGGCGAGGTATGCAATATTTGACAATACTGCTGGCTATTAAATGATAAAAAGGTAAAATTCGAATCCAAAGAAGTTGCTGAGATATGCAAATGATTATTATTTAAGCGTAATTAAAAGAAACGGAACGAAAAACAGTAGTTTAAGGTGTCCGACTACGTTCGGAACCGTGATTTTGCAAAAGCTTATAATTGGGTAATATTTATAATATTTAGTGTCACTTAGATTAGGAAACGTATATAAAATGGTTTTAAGAATATTGTTATAGTAAAGAATTATTTAAGAACAATATTTTTACAAAAATTGAAAATAGAATGGCCAATTGTCAAAGTATTCTCCTTTTATTATAATAACATTTTGCCTGTATATATCTCAGATCTCTGTACATAGACTAAACTAGTATTTTTGAAATATACAACTTAGAAGTGGATTTATCCATATTTTACTACATATACAACAGTGGGAAGAAGTTTTAAGAAAAAACGCCGATAATTATTTCAATTGGTAGTAACTATGAAAATAATTTGAATTTTTCAAAAATCCTAGTTCAGACTCTCTGGAGAAGTCTTTTTTTATATAAGCAAAATATTATTATTATAGAAATATTTTGTATAAAAGGAGAACGTTTGGAAAAAAAGGTTATTGTAAGTTAATTTTTAGCCAAAGTATTGTATTTAAATAATTTTTTGTCATAATGTCCTTAAAACAATTTTATGCATGGATTCTAATCTAAGCGACACTAAATATCATGAAAATTATCCATTCATGCACTTTTTTAAAATCACGGTTCCGAACGTAGTCGGATGCCTTAACTCAGCATAAAAGAAAAATTACATAATTGTTTTCACATTTGTAAATACAATTAAAATGTTGATTGTTTGTGAGAAGATTGTATTATGTCTATAGAAAGAGAAGGTGAAAATCTAGTTTTTGCAATTTCATAGCAGAAGAAACGCGACTTTTCAAGAGTTTGTTTATGGTTCAGCGAAATTGTTCTTCTCATTGTTAGAATCCAACAACTGTCGCAATAATACGGAATCGATGGGTTCAGGAGAGCCACATTGAATGCTATGCAGGATCTTTAAAACTTCCCACCCCTAGAAGTCGAGAGTGTATAGCCATATCACTGACCTTACGTCACGATGAGTATCCGCTTCTACTTCTGAAGCAGTACGGTCTGTATGGCTACCATTTTTGCAGTTTCCGTGACAATGCAACATAAAAATACTCTCTGACGACAAAACTGGTTAATAGAAGGGCACCACATTAGCTTTTCAGACTTGTTGGGATCCTGAATGAAGCATCGTGAATGGACGCTTTCCTGTTTGGAGGCACCAAAAATAGCACACAAGGCCTGCTTGCAATTTCACCGTACGGTTTTTTCACCTGGTATGATGGTATGAGCAAAATTGGGTGGACGACAAGAACACCTCTTGTTTGCATAGTCATTAACCTGATTAGTCATCGTTACATTTTCTCAGATAATAAGGCTTGTGTCTGTGCCCTATCTTCGAAGCCTCAGGGATATTATCTTTCAATAAAATAATGTAGGATCTTAAATAGTTCGTTATGTCCTGGCCTACTTCGGTATAAATGGTGCTTGACTTTGGCCCTGGCAAGCATGTTTTTTAGATCTCTTACTTACTGAAAACTTCTGATCATGGGTTACTGAGAGATTAGGAAGCCTCCTCTCAACAGCTACTACTACTATGATTGTTGAAAAGTGACATAGACTTGAAGTAGCATGAAATGACTTACCGTGTCTGTCAGCTGTAGCGTCGGCTCGTTAGACGAACATTTCCCTACAATCAGTGGCGCACACAAGGAGGGAAGGGGAAGTTCTCGGGTCCTGAAACCCCCTCGAAAAGCTCTTGATTTTTTTTCGATTGATTATAATCCTAAGTATTTAGTACGTCATATTTAATAATTAATTAATATAGTACGTAATATTTAGTAATTTACGTACTATTTAATGCTAATTATTTAATCAATAATTATTTTTTTTTGTTTTTTATTCCCGAAAATCGACAAAATCAAAAGAATATGTTGGGTGGTGTATTGGAGCATGATACGAGAATGGGGGGCTTTCGATCCTGGACCCCCCCTTCCACTTGAAAAATTCCTATGTGTGCCACCACTGCCTGCAGTACTTGTCAAGTTTGATGTACGGAGGTGAGTGAAATTCCCAGATGGAACATTGTATTCTACTTTCATGCCTGGGGCAAAACACATGTTGATCCGATTCTGAAAATGGCTTTGATGCTGCCTTCCCTTTTTCTTCCCCGACACCCAGGTACTTTTAGTATCAACGAACTATGGAAATGACACTCCTGTGAGCAGTTTCTGTTGTATGGTCCCTTCGCACATGTCGATCGTGGATTATTTGAATGAAAAAGAAAAGTCAGCCTGTTCTGACAAAGACAAACCCTGGAAGGTACCCATAGAGAAAAGCGACAGGACGTTTAAAAGACTCTCCATATGGTGCGATGGACATTATCTCAGGTGCGCCGGCATATTGTCACAAAGAACCAATGGAGTTGGACGAAGACGACGACAGCCGTGAGCACAGATTTTCTACTCTCACCAATCAGAGATGATTGGGAGAACGAAAGAGGATCGTACAGAGGTTTAAGGAGTCGGCACGAAAGTTGATGAGGATGTACTTCAATCTTCTGTATCCTCTTCAGATCACATTTATTTGTTTATTTGTTTATTTATTGCTTTTCGAAAACACACGATAGAGGTCGTGGCGGCAGCCGCTCCCCAAAGGTCGAGAGAAAGCAATTTAGATGGGCTCTTAAAGAGACGAAGTGACTGAGTTTGCTCTGCAACCGCTTGAGTGAGTGATCCTGAATGAGGCCAGCAAAAAGGTTACGGGGGCAGCCGCACCAGGAAGTCAATCGTATGAAGATACACTAACATTGTTCCAGTTTTGAACTGTTTTCCAGCGAAAGGCTGAGAGGATTAGAATAATTCATCTTGAAATTAATTTTTTAAAAAAGTTAATTTATAAATAAAAGGACTCTGGGCTATTAGCCGTGTGTGTTCCCTCACGCTATCCAGTATTGAAGTAATTTTAAAGGCTCACGACATCACACAACCAAGCTCAGTTCTATTCAATAGCTAATCGGATCAAACCCGTTTTGGATGTCAAAGACAGTAGATGTGCGTATTAATTTCGGATCCTGTATTATAGTAGGACAATGCAAATTTATAGCATTATTTTATTATTTGTGAACTGGCTCTTAAGTATGTATGTATTTATTTATTTTTTCTAAATAATTATAAATATTCGGTTATTTAACTTCTAATTAAATTCTTGGAAAGATTAGGGTATCATGCATTAAGCAATATTTAAGTAATGTAATGTTCATAATGATTACTCGCTTTAATATCTCTTGCCATCTCGATTTTAGAAATGATAATAATTATTCACGATTACATTATCTAATCCATATAATCTTGATTATTTAGGAATGAAATTAAAGCTTTAGATTATAATTATTGAATTAAATTGTACAAAATGTCAAAGACATAAAATTATATTATTAAAAATTGGTATAGTTACAATAGAGGATGTTATCTAATGCAATAATTAAAATTGTTATTAAAATCTCCTTCCCTTTCCACGCATAAATATGATATGGAAGGGATATTGACTCATGGCTATGTGTAGTTGTGATTCAATATTTAAATCCACAATAAAATTAATATTCAATAAATTATGTTCTATATAACCTAATTTAAATAATTTGGCACTATCAGACGACATGTTACTTGCTATTTACGAGTGCGGATATATTTATATACATAGACTAAATTTACTTACATGAGACCACCTTGTAAAATTTTGTAATCAATGATTTTTTTTTCGGTTATTCATGATTTTATGCTTTTAACATTTTAGTAGAACATAATTATTAAATTCAATATTTTAAATAAAAATAAGTAATTTATTATGTATGAGTTTTCTTTAATTCGTGATACTTATTAATTTGAACATTTCCAAGTCAAAAAAAGAAATAATTTATTATTTAAAAAACATTATTTTTTCATATATAGATTATAGAGATTTTTCAAAAATTCTGACATTTAATTTCATGTTTTATATAAAAAAACTAATTTTAATTTTTGTTGCCTTACCGTTTTAGTACAAAATGTAACTTATTTTTCTATTGGTATGTTAATTAGAGAAGTTATTCTTTTAATAAAAAGAAATTTTAAAAATTTTAGCGTGGAAATTAAAACAAAATGTTTTTTATACAGGAAATTTTTTTCAGCCACAAAACTTTTAAGCAATTAAAGGGGGGAAATTCACTCTACACATTTAAGCAACCTTCTAATAGTAATTATTTCAGCATTGTACTTAAAAAATTGTCATTTTATGAAATAAAATTTTGTCTACTTATTATTTCAAATATAAAAATAAGTTAAAAAAATTTTTAAATTGAAATCCGACTTAATATTTTACAAATTCTTCAAAGTGTTCTAAATAGATCATTCCAATCAAATTATGTCATAAATCCTGCACTAAAAACATCATTTTCGGAGTTTACTCCTTAGAAATAAATCTATAAAATAATATTAAATTTTTTTCAAATAAATATTTTTTTGTTTTGAGATACTTAAAAATTTATATTTTCTACAGCGAAAGCTATCTTTTTCTTATAATGAAACAAAAATATTTCCCATTTTTAGATTCTAATCATAATCTATCTGCATTTTATATTCTAATTAGCTTACTGTCAGTTTACGGTATGGTTTCATAGAATATTCAAAAAATTCTCTTTAAATATTTTACTATTGTTACTCGATGGATCGTATATAAAAATTTCAAAACTGAAAAGCAAAAGTTCCAAAAACGAAGAGATGGAAGCCATAGATTAATGATCAAATTCAACAAAAATGAAGAAGCAACATCCTAGAACTTTTTTCCTTACCAAGCATAATGGTATGCAACTGAATTTTGTGACACCATGTGTGGGCGTTTTCGAAAAAAGAATTATGATAGGGGTTGAAAATGCAGTAGGTTAGTTGAACTAACGATGTGGAAATTTCCTCTGATCTGCTTTTATACACTTTCTTCCACCCTAATGTGGTATCGCTCTCACGCATTCCTTCATAATCCTCATTTTGTTTTTAAATTTTTATATATTCATACACCTTTCGTACTGTGGAAATATAGGCTAGAAAAATTAAAATACTTCGAAAGATTTGCCCTTAATTTTATCTTTTCAGCTACGAAAAGTAATTTATTTTTAATAATTTTGAATTTCATACTTCTTTCCTATGACTCCCATTTCATATGACTAGCTTCATATTATTATTGACACACTGATACTATCATTTGAATCAATGATTTTTTATTATACAACCGGATCCTGATTTAACGAACCCTTGTTTAACGAATTTCGTGATTTAACGAATTTTGCTGTTTCCCCGATTAAATTCAGGCAAAAATCCATATTTTATAGTGTTTCTGACTTTCCTTGATTTTCCATTCCCGGGAATGTCTGGGTAATCCCGGTAATGTAATTGTCGTTCGCGGGATTCCCGGAAATACATCAAAATTTTAAAAAAATTAAAAAAACAAATTATTTTTAAATAAAATCAATAATAGTTATATAAAATAAGGATACTTATAAATTTAAAAATTAATACTTATTTATATAATGAGCTAAAAATACAAAAATAAATGTATAATAAAATGATAATTCATTTTTAAAATATAATACTTCAGAAAGCATAAGCAATTTATACCTTTATCACTCACTATGCCTAGTTCTTTGTGACGAACAATCCGGCAGCAGAAAATGCTCTCTCGGTTTCAACTGACGCTAGAGAAATAGTTTTTAAGGCCTCAAAAAGCTTTCATAATGTTTAGTGATGGATTTTCAGTCGAGTCGAACAACTGCATCTCTTGTTTCATGATTTTGTTTAAATTAGTGCTTTTTTTGGTTAAACAATATAAAGCTTTTCTTTTAGAGTAAATTGCTTCTCTAACGTTTCGTCCAACATCAGAGATTTTTCTTTCAAAATCTCCATACTCTCTTCTTCTGAGTGCAAAGAGTTGGATATTGATTCCTTTTCTTCGCAGAAAAGTTTTGTCCCTATCTCATTTGAGCTTATCTAACCAAACAATTTTTACTATGCTATCGCGAAATATCGACAGTAACTTCAGCTCCCAAAATTCGGGTATTGCATTAATCCTATTAGATTAACGTTGTGTCTTTCATTAATTATTTGGATTAGAGAATATTTCATATTTTTTACAAATTCTGAATTTTAAGAAAATACACCTTCTGCAGTTAGCAAAGTTGCATTTTGATTGAATAATTTTTCTAAGCCAATTTTTACATGGTTTAAGCTTGCTACAATTGTTATCACAGTTTCAAATTAGACACTGACCATCATTTGTTTTTCTTTAATGTCAATTAATGCTTTTAAAATTGCTGACTTTATTTCTAAAATCTTTCAAGCATTGCCAACAAACTATTCCAGCGTGTTTTGGTATCCCAACAAATCAGCTTTTCACACAGACAAACTCTTTTTTAACATATTTTTGTAAAATATCATTCTTGCGAAATGATTTTCTGAATAATTTTACTACATTTAGCAATGTTTTCGATACACAGATAAACAGGAATTAATCTGGACAGATTCTCCTTCCCACGGCTTGTTGGAAAAATTCTCACCAATCCAACATAAGTGTTAATCTTTCTTTCTCATACTACACTCAGTTGGGGTAATGAACATCCCTTCATCTGGGAAGTTCGGGGTGAACGATTGCCAATTGCGGCAGTTGGGTCAGCTAACGATGTCTGAGGATGAAATCTACAGTCAAGTCAAAAATAGCTACCTATTAGATAATTGAAGACCCGTGCGATTCCCGGGAATTACCGGGAACGAACTATAATTCCCGGGAATAAGAAAAGTACAGAAATCTTATGATTTCCCGGGAAAGAAACCCTAAACGAATAGTAAACCCCGAATTAGAGAATTATTTCAAAAGTAGAACAACATTTTTATTAGTTTTTATTAGAAAGAATTAGATTTTTTTTCCAACGACAAATTCGTTTCTTTCGAAACAGAAAAAGGGTTTTTTGTAGCAGTATATTTCGACGGGAAAGGGTACATACAGACCATTATTAGCCTTTTCAGGTGTAGAATTAAGTTATCATGTGAGTTTTGAATAAGACACAGGAAACTCCTTTTTTATCTCACCCCTCTCCACAACACTGGAGATATCTTAAGATTTCAACGATTTTGTTACATTTGATAAAGGACTCTCTATCTGTGCAACTGAAGTTGAGGAAATTATTGTTTTGACAGAGCCAATAAATAGCGATTCGAATGCGGAAACTGATAATGAAACTCATGTAAAAAAAATTACATTTTCTAATGCTTTTCATTATTTAGAAACTGTGAAAAAATATATGTTAATGCAGCTGGAAGGAAATGATGCAATATGTTCATCTCTGCAAAGAATTGAAAAAAAGAATCTTTTTCGAGCCAGGAATCAAAAAGATTTTCAAATGTCTAACAGTGAGTAATTTAAAATTTTCAGTTTTAACTAATGTGTAATATTTCATTAAGGTTACTCTTAGCTATTAAATAGAAAGAATAAATTTTCAAAATATGAATATTTTTGTGCAGTTGCTAATCATGGAATTTCGAAAAGGTAAATGCAAAAAAATTACTAATTTGTTTGGACCCCGATGTAACGAACAACCCCCCAAATAACAAATAAAATGTTCTATCCCAATTAATTCACTAAATCGAGGTTCGACTGCACTTATATTTTTACCTTATTCAATTACTGTATTCATAAGTTTTCTCGAAATATATTTACCCATCATTTCTTAGAGCTCTAATGTGACCGATATTTAAATAATTGCCTGCAATTCGACTTTTTTCTCTTTTAATAAGAGCTAAAAAGAATGGTATATTTGAAATTAAATATTTATGTTTAAAAAATTATCAAATCTGTTATAATTTCTTAATATTTTTCAACCATTTTTTTTTTTCATTTAGGTTACGTATATTGAAAGATTTGATCTTAAGTCTAAAATTATCTTTTATTAATTTGTACACTGTATCTTTCAAAAATCCCGGTTTCCTTAATTTGAATGAACTTTATTTATAAATATTTGAAAAATTATTATCTATTGTATTTAAATCCCAAACAGTTTTGTAAATATATCATGTAATTTTGTGTATAAATAGAGAATTTTTGGGATTTTCTTACAGTTGAGTCTTTGGCTTAAATACGGATCCGCTCTGATCTTGAATAAAACGTAATTAAAAAAAGATTTTTTAAGCATTTTTTATTAATTATGCGCAAGTTATTTTAAGATTTTTACTTTTGTAGTATCTTGAATGGAGATTTTATTTACAAGGGTGAGGGCACATAAATCCTTCAAAGTTAGTGGCAGAATCTGAGTTTTCGAATAGTTAGCAAAATTTACATTCAATCATTGGGATATCAGAGTGCATATGTTCATCATGAAGCGAGTTGTCCCACCAATACATGATATTGTAACGAATTTTGTGTAATTAATGCTTAAAATAATGTAAATAATTTATATCTGGACATTTAATGTATTAATTTGATTTTCTGTTATTTTTATTTTATGATAAAAATTGCGACATTTTCAAGCAACGCTACTCCTTACATTATAATGGTATTTCAATCGAAGCATATCTAAATATTGGCGATATAGCTAAGTTGGCATCATTTTTGATGACTTGGCTAACATATGGATGCTTTCGGAAATTACTGGAGAAATATATTGACATCACGATCTATGATGCAAGCGGATGTTTCGAGGAAAACCACCCAGACAAGGAATAGCAACCGTTTGCTGAAGTTGAGTCAGTATTGTCTTGAGCTGTTGGAGACTTCAGTTGCTACGATCGTGTGATTGCTTGTGAATAATCTTTATCATTACGCATTTGTATTTTTAAACACCCATATTTAAATCTGAGCGCTGAAGAAGGTGTTACGACCTTCTGGGGTGTATTTTGCAAACTATGCTGCTATATTCTGTACCTTTCGGATTGTTTTCTACAACAAATTTCATCGCTCTTAAGGAACTGAGACTGATTGTATAAAATCCACAAACCTTGATATACGTAACAATATTTAGGTCGAAGATCACGATGTACAAATTACTCTTCCCGCTCATTTACCAAACAAAAAAATTATCCAGAAAGTAAGATCAGAACAGGATATTATGATAGCTTACAAGATAACAAATGAAAAAAATATATATTTTAACTTCATACAGGATTATAGAGAATAAAACTATATCGTCGTTGAGATATCATACTTTACAGAAATTGAACTGGAAAATATCCCATCATTTTTATTCGCTGGGTAATACTATCCCCTCATGATATAATGGCAGAATTTCTTTTAAATTAATCTTACGTATGGATTTCGAACTTTGTGTGAATATTTAATGAAAAAGCGTAACCCCGACTTATACATTGATAGGTTTATATTCGGAAATACACAATAATAATTTAAAAATGGATGCATTTAAGTAAACTCATTATGCATTACTCATTTATCTTGCATCCAACTTTAATTACTTGTTACGTAATTAAAATTCGGTTGACTGTGCGTATTCTAATCTACTATTCAAAGCCTATATCGAAATAAAGCACTATCCAATCTGTAAACAAAACTCCAAGCCTCCAGTCCTAATATAAAATGCTGCAACATCCCGCTGCCTTGGAATTCTCCGAGAACAACTCCATTAAAAATCAAAGCTCCATCTTGATAAAAAATTCCAAGCGTCTTCTTGCTCAGACAAACCCAGAAGGAATTCTCCCTAATTTAAGTAAATGAAAGTACCTTCTGCCATTTCACCATTAATTGAACGCTGAATATTTCGCCGTAGCAAATGAGATTCCGGGAACCTTCGTTTGCCCAGAATAGATCTTTCAGAATCTAATAAACAGGATCTTTCATCCTCGGCGTTGGTCATTTTCTGTAGGCTTTTCAGAATGTCCCAAAGGACCCGGTTGGGAGTCAGTGTTCCTCGCAGACGCATTCGTTGCACGGCATCAGCATGCTCTTCCGCACTCCTATTGCCACTACAGATTGAGCCTTCACCGCCTAATGAATTTGCAGCTGTGATATTGATCATTTTGCAAGCCTTCGGGGTTGGCATTCTGTTCTGCTGTCTGTTATAGGAGAGGAATTTCGAGTGATGAAAACAATAGATGGAATATCAAAGTGCAAAGGATGTTAAAAGGTGAACGATGGGGTGGGTATGACAGGGAAATGCAAGCCTGCAATGCCAGTGGGTGTATTCTGTTCAATTTGTTTAATTCTGGGAAATGTGTGTGAATATTTTATAAAGAAATTATTTCTGTCTTGCATATAAAAAAAATCTATGTCATAAAAATATTTGTTTTAATAATACTGGAAAAAGACAAAAAATAATAGCTATCACTCATTAAACCTTGATTTAAGAAATAAAGCACATCTACATTATTAATGCAAAAATTTATATGCGCAGCAATATTACTAAATAAATAAATCAAGTTTAATTATTAAAATTATTGTATTTTAAACATTAAAAGCTTTTCTGTATTTACTAGTAATTAATTATTTTTGATAACATTAAAACAACAAGATTAATTTTTTAAACACGATTAGTGAATATTGGTTTTGATAGAACATTTAACAATGTATTATAATATCAAAATTACTAAGTAGTAAGATCAACTTCTATGAATATTTATGCTCTTTATATGTGTTCACCGTGGATAAGATCATAGCTGTGTGATAGCTATAATTTCTTAAAACGATAATAGCAATTTTTCAAAAGTATTCTTGTTAATTTGCAATCGAATTTAACACTATTTACTTAATATATTTAGGTATAATTCTCATTTCCTGTAATGATTTTTTTTCTTTTGTCTTATACTATATTTTGTATATTCGGGATAGTTTCTTTTTCATTAAAAAAATCCATAACTCTTTCCTAGCATCAATTTAATATTATATTATTATTTGTGTATTTTACAATATTTTCATTGTTATTTGATAAATATCATAAAATTTTTAACTAAGAATCAAATTTCAAATTAATTGAATAAATTACAAAGATTTTTTTGCTGAACGAAAAAGGTACCACTTACCATCCCATAATGATTCTACCAAAAATTTTATCGCTAGTTTTGCTTCGTAAACATAGCAAAAAGAAACAGTAATTACATGAAAAAATATTTATTTCATCATTTAAATGAAAAAGTGCTCATTACTGAACTTGAAATTTTTCACAAAATGCCACTTATATTTCCTATATTGGAAATGTGTTTTTAATTTCATGAAACAAATGTTAAATAGTTAGTGTTTTTGTTCCAGCTTATATATATATATATATATATATATATATATATACATACACTGGTGTGCAAAAATTAAGGACGAAGTCGAAAAAGTAGCATATCAGCTGAACGAAGAGGCACAGCGCACAGAAAGACCAATCAGGAGATTAAGTAAGGTGATGTACGGTAGCACATGCGCAGATATGCAGGTAGACGTAATGGGGGAGTGTCTGAGTAGTATAAAGCATGTTGCCGGTGTAAGATCAGTATTTCTGGCAAAGAGATTGCACGCCGTATAGCAGTTAAAATCACACCAAGTTGCTGACTCTGCGAGAAATGGCGAATAATCAATCTGTTAGACGACATCTGGATGCTTTTACCCGAGGTCGAATCATTGGGAAGTTGGAGGAAGGCCGCAGTGTGACAAGTGTGGCTGCAGACTTCGGAATTGCTCACAGCATCGTTTCACGACTTTGGAGACAATTTCAAACTACAGGAACAGCTATCCGGGGGTTCAGTAGTGGTCGTCCACGAGGAACCACACCCGCAGATGACCGGAACATTGTCTTACAGGCCAGAAGAAACAGGCGGCAGACAGCGGGAGAAATCGCTGACACACGACACAGGCGACTGGACGACCAATATCGCGTTTTACCGTGGCCAGAAGACTGCACGGTGGTGGTCTGTTTGCACGACGCCCTGTACGGTGTGTACCTTTAACGCCTGCCCATCGGAGAAGGCGTTCTCTGTGGTGCCGGGAACACCGGAATTGGAGAGACAATGAATGGGGACGAGTACTCTTTACAGATCAGAGCAGATTCAGTTCGAGTAGCGATTCTCATCGCATGCTCATCTGGAGAGAGCGGGGAAGCCGCAATCATCCCTCGAACATCATTGAAAGGGACAGGTATGGAGGTCGCGGTGTTCTCGTTTGGGGAGGCATCATGCTTGGTAGTCGTACAGACCTTCACATCTTCGACGCAGGTTCAGGCAACTGGACCCGTTATTGTAACGAGATTCTTCTTCCATATGTGCGTCTTTTTAGAGGCGCTATGGGTCTGCAGTTCCTTTTCATGGACGACAATGCACCATGTCATCGCACAGTAGCTGCCGAACAGCTCTTAGATAGTGAGGATATTGAACGTATGGATTGGCCGGCACGATCTCCGGATCTCAATCCCATCGAGCATGTATGGGATTTTCTAGGCAGACGCTTGGCAGCTCGTACCTTACCACCAGTAACGATTCGGGAGCTTCGATTGGCGCTGCAAGACGAATGGGCAGCAATGCTTCAACAACTCATTGACACCCTCATTCTCAGCATGGGCAGACGCTGTGAAACCTGCCTAGCAGTCAGGGGAGATCATATCCCCTACTAAAGACCGGATGTTTCTTGCTGGACACCCATCACAGGGATGTTTCGGCCTTCAGTCGCATTGCGCTCTATGCTACTTTTTCAATCAAGCTTCTTTTTATCCCTCTGATTTCTCTTTTAGTAAGTGTTGCTTACATTACACATGTCCTTACGTATTGAGGATCTTACGGTATTAAATGTGTTGATTTGGAATGCTTTTGTACAAAGTTATATTGAAAAAACCGTCTCGTCCTTAATTTTTGCATTCCAGTGTATATATAAATCTACACCGCCATTAGAAATAAAATAAGCAAACGATATTTTTGGAACTTAAAAGTTTCTTAATTACCATGAATTGATTAGGAATAAATCATTATCTTCTGACACAACACACTTCACGATATTACTTTGAAAAATTATTCTTGTCTTATGTAAAAATTTTGGTTTTACTTAAGATTCTTCACCGTAAAATATTTTAAAAAATAGAAAACAATGTTGGAGTATTTAAATATATTTCAATATGTTTTTTTTTTTTCCTTGTTTATATATATATCCTTGTTAATTCTTCGTTTATTAACATTTCTTAAAGATACGAAAAGAATATTTTAAAGTTGAATAAATATACAGTTAGATTCTGATTTAACTAACTTCTCTGATTAAAAGAGACAAAAACACCTAATTAACGAATAATAAACCCTGAAGTAACGAATTATTACAGCAGCTGAATTTTTGTGCTGTTAGTTTGCATTAGATAAATTGGATTTTTCTTAAATGTCATGTCATTTTTATCAGGAACCGGAAAAGATTTTTCTTTCAAGCATTAAATTTCAACAGGAAAAGGTGAAGACCATTATTAGACATTACAGATGCAGATGAGTCATAAGTGTAACCTATCGTGGGAGACTTGAGTAGGACAAGAAATTATTTTCTTATCGCTTCCCAGTCCACAGTACAGTTGATATTGGACTGTGAAACGGACTGTGCAAGTGAAGTTGAGGTATTCGTTAAACTGTCGGAGCCAAAGGGTTAACGATTCTAATACAGAAATTGATAATGAAACTCCTATCAAAACTGTAACATTTTCTATTGTTTTACATTAGTTGGAAATTGTGAAAACATATCTCTTTCTTATGCAACGGGATGTAAATGATACCATATTTTCCACTCTACATAATGTCGAAAACGAGCTCTTTCCAGTCAGAAATAAAATGATTGAAAATATCTATTAGATAGTAATTTGAAATTTTCAATTAACACAGGTGTCAAGTACTTTTAGCTGTTGAATAAAAACGTATAATTTATAATTCTATGGATATTTTTAATGTAGTTACTTATATAATTTCTAAAAGGTTAGTGCAAAAAAAATTCTATTTTTTTTTTATAACGAATAACCCCGAATTAACGAACAAAATGTTCAGTTTGGATGAATTCGTTAAATCGGTGTTTGACTGTGTATACAAGTAATTTAACTAACAGAAAATGGGCATTGGGTGAGAAAGATGAGTTTATGCTTTAAATATTTTATTAACGTATTGGAATAACCCCGAATTAACGAACAAAATGTTCAGTTCGGGTGAATTCGTTAAATCGGTGTTTGACTGTATATACAAGTAATTTAACTAACAGAAAATGGGCATTGGGTGTGAAAGATGGGTTTATGCTTTAAATATTTTATTAGCGTATTGATGGAAGTAATTTATATAATAAAACAGTTCTTTCAACATAAATAATTTGTATTATTAAATGCAGATTACAGCAAAAAATATTGCAATAACTTTTTCCCTCATAAATTAAACTCAATTAATAATCAAAAGTTAAATTTCATAACTTTTCATAGTTATAAATTTATAGTTATAAAAATACAAATTTCCCTTTTGAGCAGAAACACTACATTTCGGGTCATATATATAATTTTAATGGTACTGGCAATTAAACCAGCTCGTTAGGCGCACCAGAACGCCAAATTTATAAATGTATAAGAAAATGTTTTTCCACAAATTTCAGTTTAGAACTGCTTTTTTAACTTAAATATATAAAATTGGTTTTGATTTATTTTCATGTATGAACGCAATGAGATATAAGAAATTTACAAAAGTGAGAAATTATTTATTTAATTAGAATTTTAACAAATTGACTTACTACATTACAAATTTAAGGTTTGTGTAGCAGCACGTGTTTACGCGTGGAAAAAAAAGAAATCAGGTAAACTATTTTAGTATTTTATCTGGTTTTATTATTACTTACTTTAGGTAAACAATGTGAAATCGGGAAAGGTATAAGCAAATTTCAGAACAAAATAATTTAAAAGATGTATGGAAAAAGCTATTTCCATCTATCATTACCTTAGAAGATCAATGTTCTGTACTTCATCATTACAGAACTACCTCGAAGAACACATAACATACCCACTTTAAAGATATAGATCCAAGAAGTGTATACAAATCAATTTTATGAAAATGAATAGAATTCTCCTGATCATTATTTTCTCTTTTTAAACAATACCAAACCAAATGAAGAAGTACCTGATTTATTTTATTTATTTCCTCAAATTTAATACGTCCCGAGGCTTACGTAAAGCTTTTGATTTTTTACTTAACGGTGAAACAACTAAGCTCAGACTTATATCATAACAAGAGAAGAAATTTGAAAGAATAACACAAAAAAGGCAAAGAATAACAAAAGAAATACAGATTTAAAAACCAATTTTTACGGCGCTTCGAAATGAATTTTTCTTTAAAAAACAGTTTTTTAAAGATTATTTCACTCTTTCTTAAACGAAACAATGCAAAGTGATGTGAATAGAAAAAAATATTTCCGCGCTCAATTAAAAAGAACTAGATTAAAAGTACAGTTTGTTCTTTTCTTTTACTAACTTCTTCTTTCTACAAGTACAAACGTAAATGTTGAAGTGTTAAAACTCTTTTATTTTGTTTTATTTTTTTTTTCGTATTTTCTCAGACAATACGAAAAACTTACGTGATGACTATTTGCTTCACTGAAAGCTATAAAAAAGATAAAATGGAGTCTCTTGCTTTTAAAAGCACTCGACTGAAATGAAACTGACGAAATATTTTTTTATACTTTTTAGCTATAGTGCTTCTTTCGTCCGATGGATTAAAATACCGTGCTCTAATACACCCGCGGCCAGATAATTTTGGTGTTGCTAAATTCTAAACGAGAAAAGTTTCAAAGCTATTTTGAGCGCAGACACTAGTAAAGATAAAACATTGACACAATTTTTCAAACGCACAAAATATACGATTTTCAATGTCAGGTAGGAACATCTAGTTCATTTTTAATCTATATTTGAAATAATTTTCTTCTTTTAAATATTAGATTTAATACATTTAATATTTTAACACTGAACTCACTTTTGGCATATATATATATTTACTTTTAAACTAATAATAAATATATTATAAATGTTAAAATTTTAATTCATATATCGTAGGTATATCTGATTTTTAATTGAAGTAAATCCTAAATAAAATAGTTTTTAATATAATAGCCTTCAATAAAATAGTCATTACTGAAATATTCATTAATTAAGTAATAATTAATATCGCTATGATTGTTGAGTAAATATAATGCTTAAAATATATATATATATATATATATATATATATATATATATATATATATATATATATATATATATATATATATATATAATGTATATCTGGATTTTTAATATGTTAATATTACTTTGTGTAGTGTTTATTTTATGATGGAAATTGTAATATTCACAAGCACAAACCCTTCATTTACGTTATAATAACGATTCAATGGAAACATGGCTAAATGTTGGTGATACAGTCAAGTTGCCATCATTTTTGGTGATTTGACTAATAATATGGATGCTTCAAGAAATTACTCGAAATCGTGATGTTAATAGATTTCTAGGAACACCATGATCCATCACGTAAGAGGATTTTTCGAAAGAAGGCAGCTGTGAAGACAATAATTAGCAGTCGCTCGCTGAAATTGAGTCAGTATTATTTTGGCTGTTGAAGAAATCTCTAACGAGTAGTTGCTTGCAAATAAACTTTATGTACGTATATTTTTAGACACTAATAGTTGTATCTGAGCTCTGTAGAAAGTGTCAAAACCAACTGGGGGTTGTTATGTAAGTGTTACGGTTGTATTCTGTGTTCTTTTTTAAGGTTTGTTTTTACACAATACATTTTCCCCACTCCTAAAGAACAGTTTTGCTGATTGAGACTGATGGCATAAAATCCACGAAATCTGATCTACGTAACGATACAATAATATATCACAGAATTAAAAAAAAAGCATTGCACTTCGCTTAAATATAACTATTAATATATTAATACTTTTGATGAAATTTAAATTCATTATTCCTTAGAGAATATTTTGTCTTTTTTTGGATTTTTTTGCTGCATCTTGATTTGCTGTGCTTGCTTTGCCCACCTTTCTGGTCTTTTTATTCCATCTTTTTCCTCTGTTATAGTTCTTTAGAATTTGAAATTTAATGCATTTTTTTTTCAAAACTAAGCTCCACTCAATTTTTTAAAAATTAATGTTTTACAATTTTAACCGACTTTAACTAACACTGGGTAATGGAGAATCTTGACAGCTAACTTAACCTTTTAAAAGTCAAATTATTTTGAAAATTTGCGTGCATTAATTGTCCATTTTGTTATTGCAAGAATCAAATATTTAATACGAAAAAATATACTTAGTAGTTTAAAATCTATATTTTGAATTACAAACATCAATTTTCTTTAAAGAAACAGCATGTTTGTATGAAATGGCTGCCACATAGCATGGCGGTGGTAAAGTTTGCTTCTGGTAGAGAATTTTTTTCTGAAATATAAAATAAAATAAAAATAAATAAAATTGAATGCACACCTATTAGTAGCTCAATAATTCAGTTTTGTGTGGTATAACTGGAAGCACTTTTCCAATAGTAGACCAACTCTACAATCATTACACCACAATCGTATTTCCTTTCTTATCCTTTTTCTATTTGTATCCTTGTTTGTACAACAAACTTTACACTGTTCTTTAGGGCCACGTAGGAGTAATAGGAATATGGGATATATAAATTGTCATTCAGTAAGATGGGCAGATTTATCTACTGGCGATGGTCTACCAGGATCCTTTTCTATAGAAGCTGGTTCATCCTATTTATGTAAAAATACTTCTACAACTTTCATTTTAGGAATTCTAAAATTATAATATATTTTCCAACTTCATTTTTATATAGCAAATAAAAATTACCCAAAATTAGTAAATTACCCAAAAGATTACGCGTAAAATACTTGAGCGAAACATTTTAGAGACTAGTGCCGGGCTCGAGACACTCCCAAATATGACGGTTAAAATGTAAAGCGTTAAGAAGGAACATTAAAGTTGAATTTTTAGTAATAACTTGTATTGTAACTGTAAATATCACTTGGACATGAAGTCCATACAAAATCAATTAATAATCTTGAAAAAGGTAAACCACACACATATTTATTAACTTATTGGCATATATACTTTTTGCCATAAAGATTCCAGTTTGCTACTAATACTAACAAACTTGGTCTTAAGCAGATTTCTTGATTACCAAATTATCTAAAATTCGGATGCAACATTTTTAGTAATTGATACGAAATATATTAAACCCTATTATGTTTCAAGCTATCTCAAACGTAAATTAAAATTTTTTGGCTTATTGAAAACTAACCAATTGCTGTTAATTTAGTTATATATATATATATATATATACAAAAATTAAGGACGAGACGGTTTTTTCAATATAACTTTGTACAAAAGCTTTCCAAATCAACACATTTAATACCGTAAGATCCCCAATACGTAAGGACAGTGTAATGTAAGCAACACTTACTAAAAGAGAAATCAGAGGGATAAAAAGAAGCTTGATTGAAAAAGTAGCATGGAGCGCAATGCGACTGAAGGCCGAAACATCCCTGTGATGGGTGTCCAGCAAGAAACATCCGGTCTTTAGTAGGGGATATGATCTCCCCTGACTGCTAGGCAGGTTTCACAGCGTCTGCCCATGCTGAGAATGAGGGTGTCAATGAGTTGTTGAAGCATTGCTGCCCATTCGTCTTGCAGCGCCAATCGAAGCTCCCGAATCGTTACTGGTGGTAAGGTACGAGCTGCCAAGCGTCTGCTTAGAAATTCCCATACATGCTCGATGGGATTGAGATCCGGAGATCGTGCCGGCCAATCCATATGTTCAATATCCTCACTCTCTAAGAGCTGTTCGGCAGCTACTGTGCGATGACATGGTGCATTGTCGTCCATGAAAAGGAACTGCAGACCCATAGCGCCTCTAAAAAGACGCACATATGGAAGAAGAATCTCGTTACAATAACGGGTCCCGTTGCCTGAACCTGCGTCGAAGATGTGAAGGTCTGTACGACTACCAAGCATGATGCCTCCCCAAATGAGAACACCGCGACCTCCATACCTGTCCCTTTCAATGATGTTCGAGGAATGATTGCGGCTTCCCCGCTCTCTCCAGATGAGCATACGATGAGAATCGCTACTCGAACTGAATCTGCTCTCATCTGTAAAGAGTACTCGTCCCCATTCATTGTCTCTCCAATTCCGGTGTTCCCGGCACCACAGAGAACGCCTTCTCCGATGGGCAGGCGTTAAAGGTACACACCGTACAGGGCGTCGTGCAAACAGACCACCACCGTGCAGTCTTCTGGCCACGGTAAAACGCGATATTGGTCGTCCAGTCGCCTGTTTCGTGTGTCTAGCGATTTCTCCCGCTGTCTGCCGCCTGTTTCTTCTGGCCTGTAAGACAATGTTCCGGTCATCTGCGGGTGTGGTTCCTCGTGGACGACTACTACTGAACCCCCGGATAGCTGTTCCTGTAGTTTGAAATTGTCTCCAAAGTCGTGAAACGATGCTGTGAGCAATTCCGAAGTCTGCAGCCACACTTGTCACACTGCGGCCTTCCTCAAACTTCCCAATGATTCGACCTCGGGTAAAAGCATCCAGATGTCGTCTAACAGATTGATTATTCTCCATTTCTCGCTGAGGCAGCAACTCGGTGTGATTTAAACTGTTATACGGCGTGCAATCTCTTTGCCAGACATACTGATCTTACCTTGACAACATGCTTTATACTACTCAGACACTCCCCCATTACGTCTACCTGCATATCTGCGCATGTGCTACCGTACATCACCTTATTTAATCAGGAGATTAAATAAGGTGATGTACGGTAGCACATGCGTATATATATATATATATATATATATATATATATATATACACACTGGTGTGCAAAAATTAAGGACGAAGTCGAAAAATTAGCATATCAGCTGAATATATATATATATATATATATATATATATATATATTGTAGGGAAAGATTGATTTGATTTATTCTTAACGTTTTACTCTAAAGCAATGTGAGATCAATTGGTTGGGGACTGGATAATTCTAACCTAGGTCAAAGGACGAGGACGATGCCTCAGATAGCACCCCACTCATTGAATTTCCAGCCAAACCCAACATTGGGAGAGGAGCCACAACAAATTTAACCCACGTCAGCTCTTCTATACGGAGTGCGTTCCTTGACAGTCGGACTCAAACTCACGACTCATCACCCACAAGATCGCGACTATAATTCCTCGGTTACCGTGACCATATATACATATAGAGATAATATAATGTGTGTACATATAGATAATGTAATGTATGCATGTACACACATACATGTAGTTTTGCTTTGTAATGGAAATCCAAAAGAAAGCTATACGTACAAAACATTTGCTATAACAAGAAATATTGGAATTTCTCTTTTTAAATAAGTATAAAGATAAAAGAGATAAAGAGTGTCCTAATAATTTGTTAAGAAACAATAAATATATATAGGAATTTTAGATAAAAATTAAGAGACCTACTGTGCACGTGATATTTAAAAAACATTTTATTGCTTAGGTAAAAAGATATTATTTAAAATCTCTTAGTAAATTTAGGAGAAATAATTTTTTCAAATCAGTTTTAATACTTCATAAGTGTTAAGATTTAAATGAATAATATTTCTTACCCCATTCAAGGACATTCAATTTTTAATTAAGAGTCATCTAATTGTTATGAAATTGTTATATGTTATACAGAGAGGTCTGTTAAGGCGCACCATTGATGAAATGCTGGTAAGATCGGTTTAATGGTGTTAAGGCTGCAGTAGCTTGCCTTAAAGTCATGGTGAAGGCTTGAAAGGCCCAACAGTTCTTTTGGAAGAGTCCAAGCTAATCTAAGAGAATGTGTTGGAGCATCATAGAATGTCCATGGGTTTTCTCTTTTCGTGTTTTTAAAGGTGGGATATGTACCGCCTTTCAAAGCAGAGCGTGACACAGAATCTCTTTTATTTGAACGTAACCGGAATTACTATTCAGCCATTGGTCATTGTCACCCCTCGTGAGGTGGACTTTGAAGCTGGAGATCGGAATGGGAACTATGCCGATTACTTCTTTATCGGATAAATAAACGGAGGTCAAAGGTTGACTTGCCTTAGAATATAAACGTTGAATTGTCCTGTCTCTTGGATATTTTCCCACGCGAAACTACGTGACCGTTGAGAAGTCAATTTTTTCTCTAACATTAGTTATCTAACTTAGTTCTCTTGTCATAAGTTGGTCATAAGTTTGGTTAAGACCACCGCACATGTTTAAGAGAAGACAAATTCATCCAAAATTAGTTTTTTTTTATCAATACCTTAATAACCGGAAATATTGTAACGAAAATTTTGCACTAATTTTATTTAGATAAATTAATTAATCATAGTAAATACAAATTCTCAGGAACGTTATTTGATTGACAAAATTTGTTATTTAATGATTTTTTTTAAAAATTATAATAACACTTTTCTGAGATTTTGTCAGACTCCTTAATTAATTAGACACCTACACAGAACGAGATATTTAATGGTGTTTCACTTCGTCTTTCTTTTTCATGTATTGGACTCAAATTCATTGATATTAAATATTTTTAAAAAATAAAAAAAAAATTAAAAATAAGTTTTTTTATTAAAAATTCATCAAATTATTTTGGATAGTTTTAGCAAAATGGCTGATAACTTTCTAATGAAATATAATACTTTCTCTGAGATAAGAAATACAAGCATATAGTGGAAGAAAATCCTTCTTCTTTAAATTTATTTCATCTTATCAGCCAAAAATAGCTACATAATTGACATTTCAGTAATATAGCTGACACAAATAATGCCGAAATGGAAGCATATCGACGTCAAATAAAACAACAACGATGCCTGACAAGGAACATTTACACATTCACCTCTAGATGACGTAAATTGAATTTACCATCTATAAAAAGAATGTAAGATGAGCTAGGATTCTTTTTTTGGATGTGTCTCTCATTCAATATACTTGTCAATCCCATTTATTGGAAAAACTCGCGTACCCCAACTGAATTCCTGGGTTATTGCATTCTTAAGAAGCATATGTCGGGGATCGTTATTTACTTAAGTAACAGTGAAATGACTATTTCTTTGTTTCATATTCTTTATTTACGTATGTAACAAAAGTAGTCCTTATTATAAGTACTTATAGTAATGATGTTTTACTGAGATATGCATGATTACCTGAAGTAGCTCTAGAGTTGGAAAAGTTAAGCACACATTCAAGGAAAGCGCAGAAAGAATTATATAGATCTTTTGGCACTTACGTATTATCGCAACGATCGCCAACGCTCTAGATAATTCGCCAAGTTGGCAACCAAAATTTCGCATGTGTCGTATGCTCTGAACTGACAATCACGTGCTTCGTTTCATATAATGTCGCCGATTGGTTGTGATAATAAGTACTGACGTTTTCAGTTCAAATAATTAATTTACAATAAATCTTAGCTCGAAAAAATATAATAAAAACGAGCCTTTCCTTAGGATAACAGAAAATAAATTATTTAATATATATGATATTAAAGAGAGAGACAATTATATATAATTTGATGCTTAATTAATTTGTGAGTTAAAAATTAGTCCTAAATTCCGTTTCTATTTATGTGAGTTGCTGCTCGAATAAGATTAAGTAATTTTTTTTTCTCGCTCATAGAATAAATTTCAAGCTTCTACTTTTCTATCCCCTCTTTTTTTAAATTTATCTACGAAATATATTAAATGTAAAACTCGAAGAGTGTGTGTGTTGTTGTTACTGTTCCCTGCCAAATTCATTACAATTATATAACAATGCTAAAATATTAGTATAATATTAGTAAAATATTACATATTTATATTAGTAAAATGTGTAGAAATATGTAATATTAATTTGTAGAGTATAAAATTATATTCTCAGAAACTAATATTAAATAATTTTTTGTTTATTTTTCGTCACATTCATTTCAAATATGTCGTTATTTTAAAAATAACTGAATAAAAACAAATCGTCCAGAAAATGAAGAAATTAAGGATACATTTTTTAAACTTTTATTTTAAATAAAAATATCGTTTGTTTATTTTTTTTAAAAAATGTGTTCTAAAATTGCAATGGAAAGCTCTGCCAACATAGATTTAAAGCCTGTACAAATACATTTTTCATAACAATTGTTATGAGAAAAGTAAAAAAAAAAAAAAAATGTTACAACATTTAAAAAAACATGCAATCATTTAAAGAACTCTATTCTGTTTACATCATAATAAAAATATGACAAGTGAAAAATACGTTCCCCATTCAGTTTTTCCATAATACCCCTTTTTTGTTTAAAAAAGGAAGAATGATCTACATTTAATCTTTTTAGAAATTCTTTTAACAGAAAATTTATACCAGAATGATTGATGAGCTATTCATCTTATCTTTCTCACAACATCCCCTTGTTTGTTGAATTTGAAATGGATTAGTATCAAATAACATTGGAATTTTTGTTTGCTTCATAAAAAGTCAAGACGTAATTTTTGTAAAAATTCTTTGGACAATCCAGATTATTCGCTTATTCAAAATATGCAATTAAATCTGGAAAACTTTGTGCAATTATTAAAATTATGACTTCATAGTTATACAGTTTATAATCAAATTTTTTAAGTGTATTTTAAGGGGATTCATAAAGAAGAATGAACTTTCCAGATGCTTTAAAACAGTATCAATCAAAGGCATGCACCATCCAGTGAACCGTAAGATAGATGTACTCTTAATTATTGTGTCTCGAGACTTACGAAAGTAATGTAGGAAATAGCACGTGTGTCATGTGACTAGTCAGTCGAAATGCGGTGTCTGCAGTGGAAAATTCTTTCTGTGTTCTTGAATTTAACATACTGTCACCGAAGCAACTTTTTGCATATGTTAACCCTTTGGTTGATACCGCAGTTGCAGAACGACATTGACAACTTCATTATTCAATTGAATGTTGCACCACCACATCGGTCATCCAACGTGCAAGAATACCTAAATGAGCATCTCCCTCACCGATGGATTGGACAACTTGCGGACTACAACATGCCATTCACCGAATGGCTCCCCAGATGTCCGCTTTTAACACTTTGTGATTTCTTCCTGTGGGTCTGAGTAAGGGAACAGGTACTCGTCCCTCCCCTTTCTATTGATCTAGGGGAGGGCTAAACAGGACATTAGAACAAATATCGATGGACTTTATTCGGATACCTTAAGGTATCCGACTACGTTCGTAATCGTGATTTTAAAAAAGCGCATAAATGGTTTCATGATATTTAGTGTCTCTTACATTAGAATACATGCATAAAATTGTTTTAAGCACATTTTGACAAAAAAAGATTTATTTAAATACAATATTTTGGCAAAAAAATTAACTTAGAATAAACCTTTTTCAAAATGTTCCCCTTTCATAAAAAATGCTTCTAAAATAATAATATTTTACTTATGTAAAGTAAAGACTTTTCCAGAGAGTCTGGACTATTTTGTTTTTGAAAATTCACATTATTTTCAGAATTAAAACCAATTGAAATAATTATTGGCGTTTTTTTCTTAAAATTTCACCCCTCTGTTGTCGTAAAACATGGATAAACCCACTTCTAAGTTATGTATTTCAAAAATTCTATTTGAGCATCTGTACAAAGGTCTCAGCTATAAACAGGCAAAATATCATTATAATAGAAGCATTTTTCACAAAAGGAGAATATTTTGAAAATGGGTCATTCTATGTTCATTTTTTGCCAAATTATTTTATTTAAATAAGTTTTTTTTGTCAAAAAGTCCTTAAAACTATTTTATGCATATATTCTAATCTAAGTGACTCTAAATATCATAAATATTATCCATTTATACGCTTTTGTAAAATCACGGTTCCGAACGTAGTCGGATACCTTAACACGTGTTTGGGAAGAAATGTATCCCGGATCGAATGTTTCGTGTGACTAAAGGTCCACAAATAGGACATCTATTTCTGTGACTGTCTCTAACAAAACTAACTCATCCCATACAATTCTGTTCCAAGTAACTTAGAATATCTTAAATTGTTCTTTATTAATAATGCATTGAAACTGTATGCTTCTTTTTGAGTATTATTGCAACAAACATTTATTTCGTTGTGGTAGCCGAGTGAACATGGATGCGGACTCGTGGTCAGCGTTGTCAAGTCGGTTGCTCAAGTCCTGATGCTACTGAAGATACGCCTTATAGAGAAGTTAATGTCCGTTAAATCTGTCTTGGCGATATCCTCATGGTGATATGAGAGTGAGTGAGGGTTTATTAACGTCACACGCTGCAAAGCAATTCGAGAACTATTGGCGATGGATCTCGTAATTTTGAGCCTCGATGAGGTGATGAGGACAATACCTAAGCTGGTATCACCTCTCTAAGCTACCGCATTACGCAAACGGGAAGAACTTTGAGCCTTGACAGATTTAACGCACATCGACGCCCCTACACAGTGGGTCTTCATAGACGCTATGACTCTCACAGTAGCATAATGTGAAATTTTGGAGAATAGGGCGCTTGTTTAGGTGTCATCTTCGTCATTTGATCGTGATTCAAAATGACGAGGTCCATCAGCAATAACTCATTTGTAGCTTTTGAGTGTGACGTTACTTTTTAATCAAATCATATATTTTTGTACTTCCAAAGGTCATACTACTGTTTCAAAACGTTCATTAAATAATCAGTCGTATTAAAATTAAGTAACTTAAAGAAACTTAAATTCAGTGACTCAAAAGGTGACTTAAGGAAAATTTGAATTGTTCTGGAAAACATCAAAATACGCCATCTAGTTTATCTAAAGACAGCATTAAAAACAAAGCACTAAAGAATACAGAATTGAGAGCTATTTTAATTGGAAAAATCAACTTAAAAAACCCAAATTAAATTTCCAATATCAAATGGCAAAAACTTTTGAGTAATAATCGAAAAAAATTTCGAAATAATTAAAAAGAGTATAAAAAATTGACATTTCAAAGTAAAAATATTTTTTTACTCTTATTTCGTTTTCTTAAAAAAATAATTTAATTAGTTTTTTTTATTTGTGCTTAATGTCTTTTTTATATGCAGAAAATTCTTAAGAAGAATTTTCTAAAGATTTAATTATTTTATATAGCTTGGATCAGCTATAAGTTTGCATTCTTACTTCTTATCTTCATTTTCTCTTCCAACGTGATATTTCATCCCCAAGGTACAATTATTTTAAAACTTCCCCTATAAAATTTCGAGTCTGCAACCACACAGTACTTCTCTCTTCCCAAAACTCAACAGATTAATTTAAGAGTCTTTTAAGCTAATTCTTTTATCTTCTCCCAGAGACTTTTAATCCCCGTGTTTGAATATTTGAACCAAATTTCAAGAACTAGTAAATATTCACCCTTCTTGGACTTCCTAAATCTTTTGAAATCTGTTGCTACGCATGTTAGTTTTGATTCCTTTAGTGAAAAGAAAACTATTTTGATTTTTATCCGAATTATATTTTATTTCCTGGACAAAACTTTGAATATTTTTCCATTTTAGAACAGTTAAATCATTTTGCAAAATTTGGAATACCAATACACATGGACTTTTCCTTAATGCATATTAATTTCATTACTAAACAAACTTTTAAAAAAAATCTCCCTTTTGAAAGCCTGACAAGAAAATGTCTCACGTAACCTTCTATTCACACTTACGAAGGTCGTGTGATGTGAAACACACCTGTTCATGTAACGTTTGTGATACAACTGTCGAGGGACGTGCCCGTTACAATCCAAATCTCCATTCACTATCAACGTCGGTAATGACGAGTTCATCTTACCTCGAGAATTGGATCACAAATGACGACTTGTAGCAGGATTGGGGTTCACAAAACTTACCGTTCAGTGCCCTCTACCGCAAGACTGCTTAAAGGAAGCCAGAATGCTTCCAGAATGTCAGAAATTCCATGCAGCGTCGCTGTCAGACTTATCAGACGACTTCTGGTCGTAATTTCAAACACCTGTCTGTTGCCTTATAATAAAATGTTTTCTTTCCCATTAATGCGTTGCTGTTTCTGTTCGTTTTCTCTTCTTTGCACCATAGCTCGCAAGTTCTGTATTTACGACCTTGCATTCTTTCGGATTCCGAGTTTTCTCTGTACCCCCTACACATCATTCAAATTTGAAAGGAAGGTAGCGAATTACCCTGTATATAGCAAGCAGATCAAACCATTTCCATATGTGCAGAAACACATTGGATTTTGCAAAAATACCGATAAAAAGTGCTATTTTTTATTCCAAAAATGAAAATATTTAAAGTAGTAGATTCCCGCATTTTAAGGGGTGTTGGAAAGCTAAAATCTTAATTTTTTGACAATTTGAGATTTTTACATTTTCCAATTGTATAGATTTAACCTTTCTAAAAATACCTTATTTGAACCTCTGGGGTATTTAGAAGCATTTAAAACGTATTTTTAAATATTCGTTGAATTTGGGCCACGCCCATTTTAATGGCGAAAATTGTAAACAAATTACTTTCTTTTTGCTTAAAAGTGTAACGATTTATATAAACCAAAACATGTATCTTTTATTTTAAATTGAGCCTTTTATTTTTTTATTTCCCAGCCGATTAGAAGTCTCACTGTATACATTAAAATCAATTTATCTCAAAATGTAAATTTTAATGTGCGATGTACCTTTTCTGAGAAATTACTGTTCACAGGTATGTAAATTTTTTATGAATTATTTATAATGATGTCTAATATATACTAAAATGAGCTTTTTTAAAACACTCAAAAATTTAATTTTTACAAATTTTTTAAGTAAAAAAATGGGTCAAATTTCGCAATGTTTGATAAAATATTTCATAATTTCTTAAAAAATTCAAAATTGGCTAAAAGCTCATTTTAGTATAATAAGAGAGGTGTACTTTAATAGTATGAAAAATTTCAAGCATGTACATAAAACAGATTTTGAGAAAAAGTACATCGAAAAAACAGCCAATTTAACATTGTCAGTATATAGAGAGAGAGAGGTTTCCAACTCCCCTCAAAACGCTAAAAATAATAATATTTATATTCGTAACCTTTACAAGAGCTTCTTAAGTCTTTAGTTAAATCTTTTTTGTCATATTTATTGAACTTAATTTATTTGTAATTTAAAAAACATTGAATGGAATTTCATTTAAACATTTCATACATTTAGTATTTACTCGTACAACATAAAATGAAGCAAAATCTTGTATTATATATTCTGCTCTCTAAAACTATTAGCTATATTTAAATTACTTAAGTAAACATTGAGACATTTTAAAACTTTATTACATTTCAAAAAGGCGGAATTACATCAAATTCACGCTTTGTTATTCGTTATTACACAAATTGGACGATTTATTAATAAAATTAATTTAATGATTTACTTAATTACAGACAATATTTTCTGAAATACACAGAAACGTAAAATAAAGTTAAATTATTTATAAATATCTAAATCACTTAAGATTTACTGAATTTTTAAAATTTTTATAATGACAAATAACTCTTTTTGATAAAGGATCCAACTTAAAATTATATATATATATATATATATATATATATATATTATATATATATATATATATATATATATATATATATATATTCGTTGATATTAATATAAAAATAAGAAAGAAAGTTAACGATAAAAGTTTCGCCATTTATCATTGAAATCATGCTTGCGTAAATGCACTCATTTTTGGAAATTTTATCAACAGAATAATTTTCTTCAAAAGTGTTTGATAATTAAATTTAATGATTATCGTAGAGAAGAAATTTTTTCAGTTACTTTTATGCTTCTAATTACTTTCGATGCATCTTCGTTTATTCCACTATAATATGATTATAAAATACAGAAAGAAGAACAATGAAATATTTAGAAATAAACGATTTTCTTATTCTATTTATTCATTTCCTTGGAAAATATTATGATCATTTTAGCAATAACTTTGTATAAAAATCCGATTATTTTGTAGTTAAAGTAGGACATGAGGAATAAATCTGCTTTTCTATCTTACATCTTGCAATAATTATCAGAAAGCAATAATTATAGGGCTGTTTAATGTAAGAGTAAAATGAGTGTTTCATAACTATGTTAAATGATGTAATACCTAGTTGTTGAAAAAGGATTTTTCATTTCTATTTACTGAAATCAAATGCGCAAGCATGAATAGTTTTTGCAAAGAAAAGAAATCAATACATTCATAAAACTATTCTAATACTAAATTATTGCAATGTTATAGTATATTTAGAATATTTCTAGTTGTTATATATAAATGGCGTACTTGATTAAATTTTTATGAGAACTATTCGGAAAAAAAATTTTCAGAAGTCTAGGACATAAAAATATGTCAAATGGGGGGACATGAATAACTTAGACAAATATCACTAAATCATGAAAGACCCACGAGAGTGTTGTTTTTCTAACTGCGGTACTCTTCTTGAGGAAATTTGAGTTTTACAGGCGAAGTCGACTTCGGAGAATGAACTTGAACAGATTTTGGCAACCGTAGAAAATTTCGTCAGAGTTACCAGATTAGCGACTTAACGAAAAATTTGGTGTGAAAGATTATATCTCCAAGAGACTATCGAGAAGTTTCCGGGATTGACTCTTCAGGAAATTTCTGCGAGGCTATATAAAGAACCTTTGAGATGATGGTCAAGTCAGTTCAGAAGAGAGTTTAGTAGTGTGCGTTGATTGCGATAAGATAGAAAAAAAGACGACTTCGTCTGAATTTTTTCTCGTGGAACTGTTTAGAGAACCATTTCTGGAAAGTTGTAAAGCTTGTTTATAATGAGTGTGATTTTAACTATTGTAAATAATTTGTTGTAATATTTAATTATGTATATACGTCGATTTATCTTCATGTAGTCATCTGTTTATTCTTGTCCATTAATAAACCTGTTATTCAAATAACTCGAATAGTCTGCTTTTTTCACCAAAACAAAGTTGCAACGATAGTTTGCGATGTATGTTTTTCAAAGACATTTTAAAAATTAATGTGCCTGATAGAATAATTCACTGAAATTAAGGAAGAAGTTTTAAACTGCATATGCTTAAATGCAAATGATATAAAATCTAAAATTCATTCGACTGTTTTTTTTTTAATTATTTTTTGAGTAAACTTCAAATGTATGTCCATTTGCAGAAAATATCGTGCTTTTTTGTTAATATTAAATTTTAAATTACAATTATTAAAGTAGAAATTTCAAATAAAAAAGGGCATACTAAGTAATCTAAATTTCGACGAAAGAAAAGTTTTTAAATGAATATTTTTTTTTAAATTTTTGCTCAGATTGAGAGTTAAAAAGTTATATTCTGCAAAAATTATTTTATAGCAATGTACGGACAATTATTTATTATTTAATGTAGAAACAGTATTGTTTATTTAAGAAATATCCAAAACCAAATTAAATATATAAATTTTCAATATTCTCAAAACCGAAAAAAGTTATAAGACTTAAGTGACTCAATGCGTGAGTGCTTAGTAAGATTATTTAACTTTTTTTCTTCTTAATTACATACCTAAAAATTTAAACCACAATAAATTTGTCATATTATAAAAATAAAATATTTATAATTCCAAATTTAACTACATTTTTAAAACTAATAAAAAACATCCAACAAATTTCATAAATGGATTCATTTTATTGTATCGAAAGAGAATGGATATTTACTAACAAGACACAAACAACATTGCCCTTTTTTTAATCTTATCCACCTTCTTTAATTTTCACAAGAATTCGTGGCTTCCACAGACTCCTATTATGTTTTATTCTCTCCTCGATGAATGTTTTTTGGTCTTAGTTGTGTGATTGGAAGTATGTTTTTGTTACGGTCTTTTGTATTCCACTTTTGTTTTGCTAGTTTCCTTTCACTTAATCGAGAAATATATAGAACTTTTTCTCTGAAACTATCTATTTTTATTCATAAATAGCAAGCAACATACTGTGAATCGAAAACATTTTCCTTAGTTATTAATGAAACATAACATAAAACTTATTAATTAATTTCTTAGAAGTACGAGGGGATTATGAAAAATAAGTTAACAAACCCCTTCAGAGAAAATATTTATTCAGGAAATGAAAATGTATACACAATTTAGGTAAACACAGGTGTATTTTACTCCTCTGCATAGTCACGATACTTATCCAGGCATTTGTTCCATCGGTACACCAAACCATTGAAAGTAGCATTATTAAAATCAGCGTCAAGGTTATGCATACAAAATACTGTGTGCACTGCCAATGTAGGTATTTTTTTCTGCAATTTTACTCAGAGTGAGGTATTTTTTTCTGCAATTTTACTTTATGTGATGATTATCTGAATCAAAGATTCAACACAGCAAATGTTATCTGCGGTGGACGTGATCGTCGCTCTGTTCTTTCTTTATCTCGCACTCTATTCTGCCTTTGTCAAATTCCATACTCCAAAACCACATTTTTTTTGTAAAATCCACTTTTACCAATTGCCGATGAATTGCAATAAGAGAATTTTTTCTTCAAACTCAAAAGCCGTACCACACTTCCTTTTTAATCGTGGGCCATCTTTCAATCAACGCAGTTATCTTCTAACTGAGATTTAATCATATTACTGGAGAACCAACTTCACACTTACCAGCACCGTTTGAATGATGAGATTGTCTTTGTTAACTTCAGAGGGATTTTTATTCATACGGACAATTTGCACACCCGTCAGAGCTCTTGTTATGTTACTTTTAGATACCCCTACTTTTATAAATTACTGGGACTTACTCAGAAACTAATTCAATTTGAAATTATATACATATTAAAAACTTAAATCCTAGAGAAAGAAAAAGAATGGCTTCTAATAAAAATAATATGGCATAATTATTTTGATGCTTTTATTATTATTCAATTAGCGCTTTCGGGTTAACTGTCCATTTGGCTGAGGAATTAATTCGACAAAATTTCTCTTGGGCCTTATTTGTAAGCTACCTTATTTTTTTTTACTAAATCCTCCGCCGTTTGTGAATAATTATTCGTATGACATTGTTACATTTAATTAATGAACATTTTTATCTGGTAAAATGAATGAAAACTAAACTGCTATTACTTTGAAGCTAAGCTTATATGATCTATAACAGTATTTTCAAACTTCAGTGCTCGTAACTTTTAAGATTAACAAATAATTTCTCACGGTAATGTGAGCAAAGAAAAATATGGATTTCGAATAAATACCTCCAGTATATACGAGGGTTGGGGCATAAGTCATGGCAACTATTTTTTTTCCTTGTAGATATAAGAACGGATCACAAACGTATATTTGTCGTGTGGAAGTTCTGCACCCATAGTGTGTATGCAGAACAACAGATGGCTCTGTCAGAGCAGGTAGTAACGCAGCGAGGGCTGTGAAATAAGTCAGTTGGTGAGTATCGTGTGAGATGGAAGTAACCCGTTTTGAACAGCCCACTTACATCAAAATAGCAGTTCTCCGAGGGAGAAATGTGATGGAATGTCACAGTGAATTTGATCTGACCCTGTGACTTTGATCTCATTCCCAAGATTAAGGAACCAATATGTGGTAGGCGGTTTGCAACACGAGATGACTAGTGCTCTGTGCCAACAGGTAATCCGATTCACACATGGCGCGGCAAATGCTGATGCTGGTGGTATTCAGCGCCTCCAACATCGTTGGCAGTGTGTAGTGATAGTAGCAGGGGACTACATTGAGAGTCTTCAGGCCCAGGTTTGTCATGTCAACTTTATGTATACTGTGTTGTCATTCTTTTACACCGTGTAGGTCATATTGCCATGTACACTAAAGTAATAAATTAGTGTATTGCGATATTTTAGTGCTATTCACGTCTGTATATGTCACATTTTCCAACCGGAATGGTATTTTCAAGGGAATATATATATATATATAGGGATTTGTTAAAAAAAATAATGGTTGGACATATAGTTGAACCTTACCGATTTGGCCCCATAACGAAAATTTCGCCAATATAAATTTATAAACGAGTCAAGTGAACAAGCCAACCACTGCAGTGGAAAAATGAGCATACCAGTTTTATATTAGTGCACATGTATATTGATTATGTGTATATGTATATACACATAATCAATTATATCACTATGCGTATATGTATATACTATTGTATATACTATGATTTTATATACTAATTATTTTTTTTCAAATGGTCGTTTTATTTCTGATCATTATAATGGTTTTCATTATTTGGCGAGAAAAAAGTTGGATTGAAAAGTCTGAACAAAGGGATTCTATTAATACTTTTTTGTTGTTTTGTTGAATGTTAAAAGTAAGAAAACGAAGATTGCTTTGCATTTAAATGCAGATTTGATTACATCCAAGAATGAATGTCCAAAAGTTTGTTACAAAATTGCGTTTGGATAAGCGAAAATGTGCGATTGATAATTTCGATTCCGTTAGAGAATTATTAGGGGGAATCCTCATAATGTGCCTTCCGGAAGAAAAGAACATCCCCTGTAAGTAAATTCAGTACTTCTTCCTAAATTTTAATAATGTAGTTAATTAAGCTTACATTAATTTACACATTCGCATGAAGATTCTTATTTATTATTGTACAGATATACTTTCTTTTATTTTAAATGAAATAATTTAGTTGATTTTGATTACATACATTAATTTACTTCAATATTTTATTTATTATTATGAAATGTTATATTTTCCACTTCAGAATGATCTGATTTTATCTTACAATGGCGTCGTATTTGACAAAGGTACTGTTGGCGTAATTTGGAGCCAAAACATCAGTGGATTACATTCGGACTTTGCCAAAATAGTATTCAATACACATTTGGGATTTATAATTATACGGTAGCTATACCCTAGCTGTGATCTTTATGATAAATAATATTGGAAATATTTACATTAAAATACCAACTATATACATTTATAATCAAAAACTTTCACTACATTATGTATAGTTTTTCTACGCTTATTATGTTTTAACAATCTAAAGAAATCACAACAATTAATATAACTTCGGATATATCTTCTCAAATCATTATTCAATTCCCTAATATTAGTTAACACTCTCCCTATATATATATATATATATATATATATATATATATATATATATATATATATATATATATATATATATATATATATATATATATATATATATATATATACTAGCTGGTATACCCGTTCCTCGCACGGGTGAACTGAAAAATTAAACAACACAGATTGAAGGATAAAGAAGTTTTTAATGAGTTAATTTTACGTAAATTGCAAATTAAACAAAAAAAGCTTTTAGCGTAGCTCAGCTAAACAAAAAAAAGAGAAATAAAACACCTTTGTTAAATTTTAAGTATGTAGATCTAATAGCTGATAAAAAGGATTTTTTTTTATTTATAACTCCCCCTAACACTCTTGAGGGTCGATTTTTGAAAATACCTTCCTAAGCTGATCTCTGCTCAGTAAAAGTAACACATTGTTAAAAGTTTTGTGTAATGAACGCTTAAAATAGTGTAAATAATTTTTATCTGAAAGTATAATACATTGATATTACTTTCTGTAGTATTTATTTTATGTTAAAATTGTAATATTCGCAAGCAACGCCGTTTCTTAAATTATAATGACGATTCAATGAAAAACATAGCGAAATGTTAACGATAGAGTCAGGTTTGCAAATGCCTAGCTACTTTCATAGCTCGAGCTTTATTAGAGCTTTGTAAGACCCACCGTGTAGGGGAGCGATGCACGTTAATACTTTATCCAACCGCATTATGATTTACTGCAGTTTTTTTCATACAATATTTTTTTTTTTTTTTGGATTACTACATTTAAAATTAAGGGATATACATAAACAAAATACTCCACTTTGGAAAATTTAATCCATTAGAGCTAATAAATTAATTAAAGATATTCCACTGTAAAATAATACCGTTCACTTAAAATAAGTAGTCAAGTCATTTTCTAAGGTCTTCATTAACATACAAAAACATAAGACACTTAAATTTTGACAAACTATTTTTTCCGCTAAAATACTCATCATAGAACTCGTGCTGCCATATATCTTGGAAGAGTGGATTTCAAAGAATATTCCTGCTAAGTATTGGTAGAATATTCTTTCTAAGTTGGTGTGGTGTGGTAGTTAAGAGAAGATGGTGCCAGCTCAGGTGTCATCCACGTCACTTGACCATGGTTCAAAATTACGTGAAACGTTGCCAAAAACCTTCGTGTAGCTGAACAGTGCGACATTAATATTCACTCACTCTCACACTCCAAAAAATACAGTACAGCAGTTATTGCTTTTTTAAGTATAAAAATAGTTATATCTGCTTATTCAATTAAAATTATAGCGTTATAATTAACTACTAATCACAAACAAATTTTGAAAATTTGTTCAAATGATGCAGTGTGAGAGAGAAAGTTTATTCACTTTAAGTATCAGAACTGATAAAAGCATTTATTTGGAAAAAAGATCAATTACTTACTACCAAATGTGCATAATAAAATCATAAAAAAACATTAAAATAAAGAGAGATTTATAACAACCTCTCCCTTCAAAACTTAGTTTTATTCTGAAATAAAAAAATAGGCATTATGCTGATCAGAGGAATTAATTAGAAGCGAGCTCCTTGCGTAGCCAAAACAAAAAGAGTTCTTTCACAAACAAAAGATAGATATATGCTGACGTGGGCTTTTTTGCAGCGCAAGCGAGAATTGCTCGGAGATGGCAGGATTTTTTCCTATTTACTTGACAAATATCGTTATATTTTTGACACTTCATACAATATCTTTGTAAATTATAGTCTATGCTATAAATTATAGCTTATGTGCTATTTTGATGTATAAGCTATATTACTGTAAAGTTTCATTAAAATCCATTTAGTTGTTCTTGCGTGAAAGACCCACAAACATCCTCATAAACTTTCGGATTTATAATATATATATATATATATATATATATATATATATATATATCTTTTTCAAATTTTCAATCGTTAATAAAATACTTTTATTCATTGACTATAAATATTAATTCATTAATTAAATTTTATTTTTTAATTTTAAATTTATTCTGCGTTATTTCTGATGAAGTAACAACTAGCTGTAACAGATGGCGCCGCCAAAGTAGGAATTGCCTTTATTCTTTTTATATGTATGTATTACTTGCTTTTTTCAAATTTATTTAATTAATTTGTAGGTAATATCAGAGGAAACAAATTATCATAGTATCAGAAGAGATTCAATTAAAGTATTCAACTCTGGGATTTAATTTATAGACTTCCTACTTGTAGTAAACGAATTTTTCTTCAAAATTTTTCCTTAATAATAGTATTTTCAGAATCCTAAAGAACTTGATAACTCCATGATCCTTACCCTGTCAAATTCCAATGCGTTCCAGTAGCTATTTCTCCTCATACGAGTACGTTACGATCGTTTCAAAACCAACCAACATTTAAATGGGATTTCCGAATGAGAGACCAGATGTGCAACTTTCCTTTTATATGGAGTTTGAGATGACGTTCTTGCTCCAACGTCGTTTGATTGCACTTAAATACTAATCATTTACGTTTCTCAGCATCTTCCTTTCATGCGAATTTGATTTTCGTAACATCTGTTTGATTCATTTTATATATACATGTGTATGTGTGCATGCGTGCTAGCATTTCTAAAAATACTTGGTAATTTCCTACCTCTGCTGAGGGTGTATGGCAGGGGTGGCGAACCTTTATGAATCAACAAGCCATTTTTTCTAAAGAAATTTTAAGTGAGTTTAATACGTGCCGTCAAAAAATTTGGACTTGTGATTATTGGGAAAATAATAAACCTAAATACTAACAAGACAAACCTCTTTATTTACTTCAGAAAAATACATTTTGTATTTTACAGTAGTAAATAATTTAGTTAAACGTGTAATTAAAATTATATAAAGTAACAATAGTGTGATTTACCTCTCTGCTGTTGCAGATTAGATAATAAATAAATTATACTAGGATTGGGTAAGGTGTTACTTTTAGCAGAATGCATGCTGAATTGGGTTTATCTGCCAAATAGTTTCTTAGCGAGTTTTTAATGGTATTCATCTTTGAAAATAGTGACTCGTAGGCATAGGTCGATGAAAATATCGTTAAAATAACATGAGCCTTCTTCTTCAAACAATTAAACATATCTGGAATGGAATTAAATGTTTCCAAAATTTCGTTACCGGCATTTTCCTTATATTGCTTTTGTGTTAATCTTTCTTTTTCAATCAATTCAAACTTTTTCCTTGGTTCAGTAAATTTTTGAATTCATATTGAATTAGACTAGAAATCAATACTGAGAGAGAGATAATTCTTTGACCTGAGAAAATCTCACTAAAAATTCCTTGATTGAAGAATCAATCGTGATTGATCGTTATGATTGGTGGCGTGCCCAAAATATTGTGCCACGGGCCATCAATGTCATGCGTGCCAGTGGTTCGCCAACCCTGGTTCATGGTCTTAAAAATAATTTTAATTAGTTGAATTATTCTCAGCAATTATAAATATGTTATTTATTGAAATAAATTGTAAGTATTAGTGAGAGCTAAAGTTTCAGTTACTATAATTATTTTAAAAATCTCTTATGTAAACAAACAGTTCAGTTACCCTTTCGATGCGTAGTTGTTTTATCAAAGTAGGTTCAAAAATAGAGTATTTTTTTATTACGTATTTCAAATATGCGTATTAAATCTATATTTAAGAGTTAAAATGAAAAACATAATGTAAAAGAGTTTTTATTTTAAATTACAGAATTAGATCATAAAAGCATAAATGAAAACCTAAACAGGAACAGAAAGGGTGTTGCAAAGCTAAAAAATCGAAAAAAATGCAAATTTTGCTGCATCTGCGTTGCCTGTGGAAATGGCGAGATGCGCAGCGAGAGGACTAATATCTATACGAACCTTTCAAACAATTTTATAGAAATTAAAGGAAATTACACATGTTTAAACCTAGAAAAGCATTTTAAATAAACTTTGTTCCAAAGATTGTAATTATATAATTTTAATAAAACTTAATTTTTCACTTAATTTTTTTTATATTACAATATATCCGATTAATTTTTTAAAATGAATTTGATAACTGAATCATTTTCTGCTAAAAAAAGGCAAAACCACATTCAAACTGTGAAAACTTGATTACATTGAATTAAGTTTCTAAAATCTATTCCATTTATTATAAGTAATTCAGTACATAATCCAATAATTTTGTCAGATAAACTGTTATCTTTAAACAGGAATTAAAAAATACACAGAAAACCTGGAGAGTTTTGTAGAATGATATAAAATAGCTGCCACTTTTTTTAATAAAATTGCATTAATCAAGATATTATTAGATCTTTAACAAACAAATTCGAATATCTTGTAAATTACAGTAAGAGTTTCAATATGCACAGTCATGTCTTTTTGTAGCGAACGGTTGTTTACTTAAGATCATATCTTAAGTAAATATCATAAATAGCTTTCGTTCCATATCTAGTCCTACTTTTTTACATTCTTTAGATATAAATAAGATGATAATTCCCAGTGTTTTATTTCAAGCTTTATATTCGGTAAAAACATATTTGAAAAAATGTCATTGCAGTGTTTTCTCTCGTTTATGTTTCATTAAAAAACTAAACAAATAGGAATTTCTCATTCCCAATCTGAAATTTTTCTTAATAAAAAAACGTATTTAACATGTTTCTGACGTTTTTCATCTCTTAGATTTTGTATTGCAAGAATAATTTACTGAAAATAAACATCATAAGATTTTTTTTGTAAATATTCCTATACAAATACAATACATACTGTAATTTCATTTCATCTTATTTATTACTTTTTAAATTAAGGGAGTAATTTCAAGTGGTATTTTCCCTATCTACATAATGTTAAAAGGGAATAAGTTCCTGAAATAGTTTTAAAAAATTGACTGATCGTATAATCAATAATTTTTATGTGAATTTATTTCATTACTAGTTTTATTTTAATTAGAGCACTTTCAAAAAATGTGAATAGTTTTTTTCCAAACAAATTCATATGTGGAGTAAAAGTGGAAAAGTGTGGGAAAAGATTTTAATCGATAAAAAATTCTTGTATAGCTTAACACATTTTTTCTGAATAATTTCTTTAAAAAAATATTTTATTGAAATATGCATTAATATTATATTAATATCTATGCAAAGTTTCAAATTTATAAGATTAGTAGAATTTTCAAAAATGCTCCTTTTAAGTTGTGATTTACACTTTTCAGAAATTGCTATTTAAAGTAAAATTTTTGCCTTTAAGTAACGCCTAGAAGGAGTATAGTTTGAATTGCTTAAATATTTCTAATATATTTGAAGTTAAAATCTGAACTGTAATACAAGCAGAAGGGGGCACAATTCATTTTCCAGTAAAAATTGAGAAATCAATTTTTTCACTGATTTTTGTCAAGTAATTCACTTAAACATATTTTACACACACACACACACAGTTACCAATTTCATATTTATTTTCTACGAATTTGACTTAGTTATTAATTATGAACCTATTATTTCCCCCTACTTATTTTTTCTTTTAAAATTTTGCTTAACTCCTTAACTGGTTTACCCGTACACTGTAGGGGCTACCGATATTTGACCACATTCGGTTTGCCCGTACGCTGTACGGGCACTTATATTTTCTTCTTTCTATCATTGATTTTCATATAATTTTATTTCTTCTAATGAGAGTATTAAGGATAGTGTTTTTGATATATATATGTGTGTGTGTGTGCGTGAGTGCGTGTGCGTGCGTGTATGTGTGTGTGTGCGTGTGCGCATGTGTGTTAAGGCGGGAATTTTTCATTGAAGGCAGGAATTTAGATTCTTGAAAATATTCGACAAAGAATTAGACTGGCAAGGTAATGGGCACTTTTCTTTTTTTAGAACATTTTGGTCAAAAGAATTGACCGCTTAAGAGGTTAAATCATATTATCAGTCACGGAATCCATGTAAAGTATGTTATTAGTGACATAAATTTTAGCAAGTAATACAAAAAAAATTTAAGTCAATTCAACATCAACAAAGGAAAATTTTATTTTAGCTACTTTTTATTAAATAGTTATAATTAATGTAATTATATGTATACATAGAACAGAATCACAACATTAAGTGGTAATTAATTTTTTTTAATTCTCATAAAAGTATCGTATTGTCATCCAAAAAAAATCGCGTATATTAAATTTCAGTTCAACTGAATGCTTTAAAACGTGAGAAAAAAAAACGTTTTCAAGTTTTGACACAAGTCGCCAAAATGGTCGCTGAGTCACCAAAAAGGATGCCAACGTGGTTGTATTTGTAATTCTTTAAATAATCAGTTTTAACCAATTATTTTTTTATTAATTATAATTAAAGTGTTGTATTGTCATCCAAAATAATCATGTATACAAAATTTCAGCTCAATTGAGCGCTTTAAAATGTATTATATTAACGATTGAAAATTCCACCAAGATAAATAAATAAATATATAGAGAGTGTGAGCTAATAGTAGGAATTGAAATATATATGTATGCAGTAATACTTCTTTTAGTTTTCTGACTCTTTTACTTGTAATGAAATTATATCAAACAACGGAATTTAACCAAATAACTTTATACGTATGCCACATTCATTATCCTGCAAGATCTCGTAGACTGACTTACACAATATGCATTATATGTAAAACCAGACGGCGCCTGTGTAAAAGAGAAATATATCAACATACTAAGAATCAATTCAAAAGGAGACACCTATGTTCCTCTATAGACAAAAATTACATAAATTACACTGTCTGGTCACCAAAAGAGCACTTCCAAGTGGCCGATGGAAGGCTATTAACGACATAGTCTTTCAAGTGAAGATCGATAGTTAATTTTCTAAATTTATTTTATAATTTAGAGAATTTAAGAACGTCAGGTCTCTTCGATGGAGATAACGAACCGTTGCCCCTTGTCTGGTTGATAAATGAAGAGGTTGAATGTTGATGACAAGCCCCTTGCACCTGCTTAAGTTATTGAGGAACTATTAGATAACATAATTAAAATCGGTGAGTATATACTTTCCGTAAATAGGAAACTTGGTCAAGTAAACGGAATAAATCAATTTTACTTTTATTTTTTACTTCTAATCGAAAGTAATGTATTAATACTTTGTTTGTGACTGTGTATAATTGTGACTATTTGTTAAATGTTTGACATAAATCGCCGTACTTACCTTGTAATATGAGTATGTGTATTTATAAACTATATTAGAATAAATTTTGATGTCATATTTAATAATGATGCATATCTTTCAAATATAAATGCAATACATGCATTAAGGTATCGAACTATGTGCGACCGCTTTTTTTTTTTAAAAAAAAATGGATTTATGGAGGTTTTTTGTGGTTTTTAGATTTATTTAGTACATTTCAAGAAAAATATTTTAAAATAAGAAGAGAAAAAGAAAATATTATGACTAAAATGGGTAAAAAATGGTTGAAAATTTACAAAAAATCCTTTGGTCCGACCCCAGGGATGTGGCAGGAAGGGAAGGAAGGATAGATTCCTATTGATCAGGTATTATTCAATTTTATAGTGTATTTCAGATATTTGATAAGTGAAAGAATTAAAGTGACGATTGGCCACTAGAGTTTAACTAATGCTCAGATAATTAGGAAAGTAGATTCGATCCTGAAATAAGTGGGTCGATATTTAAAATCTTCTCATACTTTGTGTATCACGTTATCTATCCACATCTCTTATTTAAAACTACTTGAATTTGTTTTACTAATTGTGTGATAAGTAAATAGATTGTTTTTGGTTGTGACTAGTCTTCATTCCCTACCTCCCACATCCCTATGTACGGACCAAAGGTCCACACAAATGGGGTCCATTTTGTACAAAAGGTTGATGAACAAGTTTTCAATTCTTCAGTTTGGATGTGCTGTTTTTCTACTCATTTTTAAATGACTTTAAGGATAAGAGATATTTTAATTTTTACAAAAACACTAGAGAACTTTATATTTGTTATATAAAGTTGTTTAAAAAGACAGTGATTATAATCACATAAGGGGCTGTAAATTTTATAATAAATCAGTGATTGATAAATCTGAAGATGAAAACACTTCTACTATTATACAGAACATACACAAAAAATTCAGTTAATTATTCTCAAAACCTTTTGAGCAATCTCTGTCCCCGTTTGAGCATTTTCAAAAAAAAACACACACATTTCGAGTAAAACTCATTTTAAAACATCACATCTTGCTTAAAGTAGTGTGGCATCTGCTTTTATTAAAACATTTGTATTTTTAATTCTAGTGAATGGAAAATAATATACTTGGTATTTTTTATAAAGGTAATAAGATGGTTTTTTTATAAAATAAAATAGTAAAACATTGTCAATTTTTGGCAAATATCACAATTTTAGCGTAGTCGGATATAAAACACAAACATGACAACGCTGATAAGCAAACAAATACATTTTATGTGTAAAAATTTCCAAGTCGGATGGCTACGATTTATATTGATTAAATATTTTACAACGTCTCAAATACAAATGTTTTCAAACTGATATAAATAGGAACGATGCAGTGTTCAAATATAATGAATAATTGCAGGCAATTATGCAATCGTAAAAAGAATACATAAGAAAATAAGTAAGTAACAATTAATTACAACAGTAATAACATACTTTCATATTCTTCTTCATTACGCAATAATGTAATGGAATTTCTGATTCCTGTAATATTTGATACAGTTTTAGAATTATTTTGGTTTTTTTTGTTGTTCTTTAGCCTCGAAATGGTTTCGATAGACAAAAATGGAATACACAGTGTTATTACCACCAATAAAATGAACGTTGTGAAATATTATTATATCAACTTTAAATACTTTATGAAAAAATTCATAATATAGATAAATTAAAAATCTTTCACTTCTCCTAAATTTATATTATTTATAAAGAAACAAAAGGCTGAGTTAAATACAAAGTTATAAGATTTATCATGTAATTAGTTTAACACTATTGCTCTGTATTTAAAGCAATTAGAAATGCTCTTAAATAAATTTTAAGATTGATTGGATAATTGTATTTCTGTTATTATTTTATATTTTGCATATGCTTATTAAAGCACTCGTACTTATATTTGTTAAATATGAAAGAAAGTGTTTATTACATAAATAAAACAAAGTAAAGTAAAGGAGTAATACTGCGCTTTACTATCATTTCAAGAGATATAATTTTTAAACCCTTATTATGACTTTAATGCCTTTAACCGGTTTAATCATACATCGTAAGGGCTACCGTAATTTGGCCGCAACCGGTTTGCCTGTAGATTGTAAGAGCACTAATATTTTCATCTCTCTTACTTTGATTTGTGCATATTTTTCATTCTTATAGTGAAACTATAAGTGCTAGTGTTTTTAAAAGATGCAGCTTGCCCATGGTACGGAAATACTTTTCTTCCGGAATTTTCTTTGTGGTGATGCTGAGAATTTTTCATTAAAGGCAGGAATTTAGATTCTTGAAAATATTCGGTAAAAAACAGGAATTGGCAAAGCTATGTGCAATTTGTTACTTGAGAAGAAATGAAAATAGAAAGATAATACAAAAAAGGCGATATTATCTCTCTTCCCATTGCAATGTTAGATTTAGTATTGCACCATTCTTCAAAGCATGTGTACATATATATATGCACACACACACACAACCCTCAACTGCTTGAAAAAAGTATGAGCATGAAACTATTTTATAAGTATGGGAGAAATTTTTTAAAGATATATAAAACTCTCTTCATGGCATGCAGGGTATGCTTAATAAAAAACAAACACACTAAGGAATTTTTGTGTTTCACAATTAAAAAATATAAAATAGTGTGGAAACTTTAATATTGAAAATTAAAATAAAATTTTTCCAATTTCGCATTCCATTTAGTATTATGTTTAGTTATATGCAGTAAAAAATGTGCTGTTTTAACATTTTGGGCAAAAAAATTGACCACTTAAGGGGTTAAATAAATTTATAGGAACCATTATATCTATGACTTTCTCTCTTTTGTTCTATTTTTCTGTAGTCACTGTGTACATTTATACGACTCGGTTAACTCCGAGTAAATATCAGAACAAAGTTTCTGCCATAAAGACAGAGACATAAACAAGACGACGAAGATTGTATTACAACTCTTGTTTAGATTTCCAGAGATAAATCTATTGTACTAAACACAAAACCCTGCATTTGGTATCTGTCTGCTGAAACCAAACACATTTGAACAGACACTTTCAGGACTGGTTTTTTTTCGGTTCAGGTTCGTCTACATTTACCAGAAATCCGGAATAAGACTGTTCCTTTTTCGCTCATTTTTTGTCTTTTCGATATCCGACGACAAAGCAAAAAGTGGATTTTGGATCTTCTTTTTTTGAATTGTAAAGATGACGAACGGTGAACACGGGGACATTTTGAAGAGGAATGCGAAAAGAAAAATAGATAAATTATTTCTTTTGCTTCTACAGAGGATTTTGCTGAGCATACTGACATATTGATAGAGGATTTGGGAACGGTTCAGGCCAGTTGAAAAAAAATAAAGAGAGAGAAATGTATTTTTAGACCTGAAAGGACTTCATTCGATTTGTACCCTCTCTTTTTCAGATAGAAATTTTATTAAATTTGAATTCTCTCTCTGCTCTCTTCAACCGTTTCACAAGTTCTTGGATATTGAAGAAATTGTCTTTGTCATACACTACAAAATAAATGCATCTCTTTTCTCCAACGAAATTTAGGAAATTTAATATATCAAAGCTTGTTGAAAGAGAACCTTTCGATTTTGGGTCACAAAAATGAAATTAATTAAAACAATTCGACAAAAAGAATATTGTCATATAATTGTGAAATAAATTTTTCTCTATCCACATGTTCATCTTCATGAATAATAATAACTTGGTTTCTTAGCATTGCATTTATTATTTTCTTACGTTTATTATTTGTTTTATTTTTAAAACTTTTTTTCAGTTCATACTATTAGCTCACAATCTCTATATATTTATTTATTTATATAATTAATTATTTATTTATTTACCTTGTGGAATTTTTAATCGTTAATGAAATACATTTTAAAGCGCTCAATTGAGCTGAAATTTTATATACAGGATCATTTTGGATGACAATACAATAATGTAATAATAGTTAATTGATTAAAACTGATTATTAAAAGAATTACAAATACAACCACATTGGCATCATTTTTGGCGACTTAGCGACCCTTTTGGCGACTTGTGTCAAAACTTGAAAAGGTTTTTTCTCACGTGTTAAAGTATTCAGTTGAACTGAAATTTATATACACGATTATTTTGGATGACAATACGATACTTTAATGGTAATTAATAAAAATTAATTTCCACTTAATGTTGTGATTCTGTCATATGTATATACATATTTCTATTGATTGTAACTATTTAATAAAAAGTAGCTAAAATAAAATTTTTCTTTGTTGATCTAAGAAGGAATTGACTTAAAAAAATTTTTATATTACTTGTTTAAATGAAGAATTGAAATATTTGTTTTCATAAGAAAATTCAGTTTAAATTATATAAAACATAATTTAAAATGATGTAAACAGATTTTTACTTCATGTTTTTATAGTATAATTTATCAGTTATTTTACTACATTTTACTAAATATAACTTATATATAAATAGTATTTGTGTGTCATCATTTGCCATTTTCTTTTGCAATCTAGGCCCTTGTGAATCTATTTTTTTACTGGAATTAATACTGTAAACTATTTTGATGGACACATATATTTGGAGTCAGCAAATTGAAAAACTAGAAATTTTTCATAACATTCACCTGAGAATAATGGTTATTTTGAATATTCATATGGTTCTTGATTTTGTTTGACTCAATATTATAAAACTCAAATTTTTGGAGCACAAGTTTTATTAAGTTTCCTAGATGAATCAAGATGAAGAATAAATGCATCATAAAGATAATTGTAAATATAAGCAAAATAAAGTCCGTTTTGAGTATCGCGTGTGGAACCGGTTTCTTAAAAATTTATGTCAATGAAATTTGACTTTTAAATCTAGCCTTGATAAAAGATGAAAGATTTGTAATACGATGGGTAAAAAGCAATCTGAACCTGATTATTTTTTTTTCATTTTCCAAAGCATTTCATTGCTTATATATGACAGATATATATATATATAATGTACAATTTTTTTAAATTCTGAGATATAGTGATCAAACCTCAAACATGATTATCATCAGACTGAAGTAAAATAGATGATATGCAAAAAATGGGAGAAAAACCGTTAAAATTGAAATGAAACACGCACACACCGTTCACATAATTGAAATTGTGCCTTAGATGCAGATTTTAATTCTAGAACATTTACATTGCGTTTAACCTTTATATATTAAATATAAAGGTGATTAACTAAAATATCTTACATGTTGTTAACCCCTTCCAGATTTTCTGGAACTGAATTCGGGCAAGCGAAACGTACCATACTGGTTCATCCCGAGTGTAGCTCGGGCACTGTGAAAATTTACACTGTGCAATCAGTCTTTCCCGGATTATTTCTCGTGTACTTTTAATGGATTCGAATGATTGAAAAGTATCACTCGTTGGAATTTTCTGTAAAAAAAGGACGTCCTTCTGCTGAGCACCCTTCACAGTCTGAAAGACATTTTGTTGACTACATCTCCCCAACTGATAAAAAAAATAATCCAACACGAGAATGTGTTATTCCCTGCTCAAAGAGAGACAGTAAAGGGAAGAAGAGAAACAAGGTTCTACAGTCCAGATTGCTATATTGGGTTGTGTGAGGTACCGTGTTTCCGAATTCATCACACACGATCAAATTTTGATTAATCATTTCATAATCATTTATATAAATGCAAAGTATGTAAATAAAATTTGTAATTCCAGATAAAAGCTAAGTATTCTAAGCTTTATATGTATAATTAGTGTGAATTGACTCCAAAATCTAATGATTTCTGTCATACGGAAAGCCAACTTTACAGGTAAATCCCTCATTTATTTAAATAGGATTTTTTATATTAATTTTTAGGAAATTTGGTGTGCAAATGGTGTTTTTTTTTGTTTAGAAAGATATGTATGTTTGAAAATAGGCATACAAAAAATGGACATTTTTGGACCATAATTCAGAAATAAAATGAGCCTGGAAATGATTTTAAAAAATGTTGTAGAATTCTTCTAACGTCTAAGATTTAATAAACATCATACGAATAACAATAACAACTCAAGAATTACAGGAGGTAAGCGTATAAATAGAAATGAGAGAAGCAGAGAAACCTTTAAAAAAAGAGTGTTGGAATTGATTTGTGACTTTGAAGGGAACTTCTACAAGATGTTAAATATTTTATATTTGGTATGAATTATATATATATATATATATATATATATATATATATATATATATATATATATATATATATATATATATATATATATATATATATATATATAATAGGAATTATGATTATGATGATATATTTTAAATACTAACGAGCATCCGGATAATCAAGAGATTTATCGTTAATTTGTGAGTACATGAAATGGACATTCCATTGGATAGAGATCAAAATTATAGTACAGAAAATTATACTTTTACAATTCGTGAATAAATCATAGAATAAAATAAACTTTTTTTTTATATTTTTAGAAAAATTGTTAATCTTATATCCAATTAAGAATATTGTTACGAATTTGGTGTAATTAATGCTCACAATAGTGTAAATAATTTATATATGGGTGTTTAATGCGATAATATTAATTTCTGTTGAATTTATTTTATGCTAAAAATTGTAATATTCACAAACAACGCCGTCCCTTACATTATAATGGTGTTCCGATGGAAGCTTGGCTAAATATTAAGGATACAGTCAAATTGGCGTCATTTTTGGAGACTTGGCTATCATATGGATGCTTCTGGATATTACAAGAGAAATCTATTAAAATCACGACCTATTACGTAATCGGAATTTTCGAGAAAGAGCTAGAAGGCAGCCATGCAGACTATAAATAGCAGCCTATCACGGAAACTCTGTATTGCTTCAGCCTTTGAAGCGTAAACTTGAGAGTGATTGCTTGCAGATAATCTTTATCATTACGTACTTCTATTTTTAGACACTGATAGTAGTGTCTAAACACTGTAGAAGGTGTGAAACCTTCTGGGACTGGTATCCTGGTTGTATCCTGTATTTTCAAGGATTGATTTTCGACAGCAAATTTCATCTTTATTAAGGTACTGTTTTGGTCTTTGAATTGATAGCATAAAATCTACGAATACCAACATATGTAACAATATTATAATTTAAAAAAGCTTTTAAATATGATAAGAAACTAGAACGATCGATTTTTATTATAATCCCATTTCAGAATTACAGAATTCAGATGTCTGTAGATTTATATACAAGGAATACATTAGTGCTTACAATCGACATGTCCCAACGATTGAACTAAATATATTTAAAGATGAACTACAATGAAAATGTATGTACAAAGGTACCTACTTGCCTTCAGACTAAAAAGATCGCTTATAGATAACTTTAACCCTTAGAAATCAGATAACAAAAGACTTAAATGTTTTTCTATCTTTTTATGCATAAGTATGAAATACCAATTAAGACGTTTGGTCAGTTCAAACCCCATACGTTGAAAGAGAAAATGAATTTAAATTTCAAGGTAAAAAAATGAGTTAAAGTATAGAGATTTTAGACTTTCCATAGAGAACTTATATAAAAAGATCTTGGGATTATGCATCTCAATAAACTTTGCTCTTATATTTAAATATTATTACATTAAATTGGTGCATGAATATATTTTCAGTAGAGTAATGCATCCCAAAAATTTTAATATATTGTAATAGAGAAATTAATAACCTTCTTTAGCACGCAGTAAAAAAACTGAGTATTCACTTGACAAATATCCTAACTGCTAAATTTCAGAAAATTCTTGTTAAATTCCGTACCATTACTAATGGCTGTGATGCGTACATTATAAAATGGGGAATTTGCATGACAGTTTTTTCTCTGGAGTTAAAAATAGTAAGACTAGAATTTCAATTATTTTGTAATCTTGAGAAAAACAAGTAAAATTACAGATATTTGATTCAAAATCTTTTTAACTGTTATATCAACCGTAGAATACTAAAAGCTTCACACATCGAACGATTTGTTCTGTTTTATTTTATACCAGAAATTATTTTCTATTTTTTATACATATATATTTGACAGGCCCCAGGCCTGCTGGTAAAATGAGGAGGGCATCTTCTCAATAAGAACGTCTTTATTTCGCTTCAATCACATAAAATCCAACATGGCGGCCCTTTGGCGCGCAGCCGGGTGGAACAAAAGACAACATATCGGCGAGGAGTCACCAGCTAAGCCTTTTCGAGTATGCGTTCTCCTTCGTCAATAGTTGAATAGTTGAATAGGCATTTTCTTTTGGGCGTCTGGATTGTAAACAGTCTTCAATCCCATATCGTGAGAGTCTATGATGCTGGGCATGGCAAAAGTGGTGTTTTCCATTCTGCTGAGTGGCATGATGGCGATTGGTCGAGCGATGGAATCCGGGAGGCGTGGCTATGGTTCTTCATCTGGGTGGAAAGTTTTTGAGTTTTATGGCTTGGCTGAGAGCTAAGAGATTGCTCTCTGATTGTATGCTGGGTACAGTGAACATTGACTCCGATTGGCTGCCCCGGGAGCTGAGATTTAAATTATGGGGAGGAGCACGTCCAGTGGGGAGAGCAGGAGAAAAATATTGACAAAAATAAAGAAAGTGAAATTTTAGTAATTACGGTGTGCAATAAAAGTTGCACGAGAAAAAAGAATTACGGGGTATTATAGGAGTCAAGAAGAATTCTTCTTGGTCTCTTTGTTTTGTCATTAGGGGTATATTGTGATAAATTTTGCATATTGATATTATTGGTTGCTTCTAAATCGTTAAAAAAGTTAATTGCAATATTCTGAATATGAGATTTTTTCCTTCGTCAGAGCTCACTCCACCTTTAAATAGGCTTATTTACTCACAAATCCTTACGCGATGGTAAAGAGTTCGCTCTACTTTAATTTATTACTTCCTTAATTTTAAATCTAAACTTTTCAAACCTGACATATATATATATATATATATATATATATATATATATATATATATATATATATATATATATATATTTTCTGATTTATTTTCAAGATTTTTTTCCATTATCACTCAACACGTGTATTAAAATATTTACTAATTTTTAGTTACAGCCTTGTGGTGTCCTCTCCGTCGGGGATACCATTTATCCACTATTCACGCGACCTATGTCTGAGGAAAGGTAAGAAGAACCATTAAATTCTACCATACTAAAATCAGTTTATTATGATTTAAGTTTATATACAATACAACAATGATGATGATCAAGAGTGAGTTGATGCAACACGTATTATTGATAAGTAGCGCAATTAACACTGAACCTATCTTTATAGATAAATTCCTATCCTAATAGTAACCGCGCTATCCTTAAAGTTTAATTGAATAAGCTTACCGCTAATTCCTTGGACGCACAGCTAAAGTCCGTAAATCTTCAACTAACTTTTAATCTGACTTGCTCTGGCTAAGGCAATGTTCTTCTTGTCTTGGATCCCCTTGTAATTCAACTAGATTGGCACTACTAGTCGACGCACCGAATTAAGATTTTTCTTCTAGAACCTTTTATCACTTAGTTTACCTAGCTCTCAGAGCTTCACTTAGCGATCACTTCTAGCATTACTTCTCCACTTAGTGATCATCCCGAATGCTAACATTCCTATATATATATAATTCCTAATTTGCATAAACACGGTTTCTTGAGTTGGTTGGAAAGAATTGTCATTCTAGCCCCAAAGAAATCCTAATAGGACAATTAGTGGAATTCGCGATAAAGCCCCGTCACAGCCTTTTTGTTAATATCAAAAAATATAGAATACTAAAGTTGACCAAGTGATTATTGGTATATTTAAATTGTCATTAAATAATGTGTAGTTACATCATCAAATGTTTTAACCCCGTAACTCCGCTTAAGAGTTACGCGGTTCGTTCCCCGGTGCTACCATTTTTCCCATAGGTGAGCGTATAAGGTGTATCGTGGGTAAGGACAAGTCACAAATAAGCAAATATTGATCGAAAAGAAGTAAATTCTAAACAAACACTGTCAAGGTCATATTATTGCATTCCAAAGCCTTCTGAATAATTTTACTGATAGAAGCGTAAAGAAAATATTCGTATTTTTGAATCACGGATATATACGTCCGGTCACATAACGCTCCGGTTGAGAAAAACGGATATATACGTCAATGGCACTTAAGAGGTTAAAAATTCTCATTTTATAAAATGAGAAAATCTTGTAAAAAGTTAATTAAAACGTAAGGCAGATGAGGTTTTGTTTTTTTATTCTGAGGATGTATGACATTTTCTGTAAAAGTAATGTAACGTAAAAATGCCAAATCATTTTAGAAAACTCAGAATATTACTTAGAATGATATTTTAAAAATTTCTTGCTAACTCTATTCTTTTTATACCAAACGAGCTCTATAGTTTTTTCAATAAGAAAATTACATGAATTTTCTCTGTGAATTAAGAAATAGCATTAAAAAAATGATGAATGCACACTTTTACATAAAGAAAAAATGTGCAAGGTGTATTCTCACGTTTTAATTTAATTTGTGATATTTGTTTAAAAAGATTCTTCATTGTTTAAAACGATTTATATGCTCTCTTCGTTGGTTCTTAGTAGCAAAAACTATATGAAAAGATTTTCAAATTATATTAAAAGTAGATTTCTAATGACAGAATTGACTCTTACGAGAACACTAAAGAGTAAGAAATTATATTAAGATTTATTTTCAGAAATAACGCAGATTTTTTTTAATTGTATCTAGTCTTTATCATTTTTCAATTCCTACTATTAGCTCACACTCTCTATACATTTATTTATTTATATTGGTGGAATTTTCAATCGTTAATAAAATGCATTTTAAAGTGCTGAATTGAGCTGAAATTTTATACATATGATTATTTTGGATGACAATACAGTAATTTAATTATAATTAATAAAAATTAATTGATAAAAACTAAATATTCAAATAATTGCAAAAACAACCACGTTGGAATCATTTTTTGGCGACTTGTGTCAAAACTTGAAAAGGTTTTTTTCCTCAAATTTTAAAGCTCTCATTTGAGCTGAAATTTTCTATACGCAATGTTTTTGGGTAAAAATACGATAATTTAATTATAATTAATTAAAACTAATTGGCTGGAACTAATTATTTAAAGAATTACATATAGAGCCACGTTGGTTTAATTTTTAGCGACTTGGGTCAAAACTTTAAAATATTTTTTTCTCACGTTTTAAAGCATTTAGTTGAACAGAAATTATATATACACAATTGTTAGGGATGACAATACGATACTTTAACGATATTTAATGAAAATTAATTTCCACTTAATGTTGTGATTCTGTCAAATGTATATACGTATTTCTATTAATTGTAACTATTAATAAAAAATAGCTAAAAAAATTTTTTCTTTGTTGATCTAAGTAGGAATTGACTTAATTTTTTTATATTACTTATTTAGTACATGAAAACATGGTTAAAATACAAATCTTTTCAACAATGATATTCGTATGCCTTGCAATGAATGGAAAGGTGTGCCATTGAATCTCATTTTACTCAACCAGAACTTCCTTGTCTCGTTATACTTTAAATCAGACGTTGGCAACCAATAGCACACGTGCCAGATTTGGCACAAAGTACAATTTTCAGTAGCTCTCTACATCACTTTACAAAATTGTCGATTTCTGAGAGGACGGAAGCTTATATTTTTAAAATGGAGCTTATTGAACAAACGTCTTCAGAGTTATGGAAAGCAAACCTTATGGAATTACGAAAAAGTCGGAAAAATAACTAACAACAAATCTACAGCTATTTTAAATTGTTGGATGTCATTGCTAAATACAGTACAGTCCCGATAATCCGAACAATATCGGACCGACCCCTGTTCGGATTACGTGATTGTTCGGATTAGCCGGAGTAAGAGCGAAATCACTATTTGAACCGGGAGTACGGGTCTATTGTGTCTATGTATTTTGTCGTAATGTGAGCGTACGCGCCCGCTTTTTTGCCGCGTGGACTGTACTCCCACTCCTCGACGCGTGTGTCCTCCCTCCACCACTCCTAACTTAGTGTGTCAGTGTGACTGCGTGTGCCCGTACTGTTGGCCGTCAGTCGTTCCGCGCTCGTTCTACATTCGTCCGCTTTTGTCTCTGTGTTAATAACAGCGTGATATTCTACAGTGAAAACAGTTTGTTGTGTGTTTTGGACATTTATCTGTGATACAGTGTACGTAAACAGATTGTTATGGCGAGTAAGCGTAAGCACTCAACACTTACTCTTAAAGACAAACTAGAGGTTCTAAAGCGTTTAGATAAAGGTGAAGGTGTGACAAAATTGGCTACAGAGTTTAATGTTGGCAAAGCTACAATTTGTGATTGGAGAAAAAATCGTAAAAAGCTTGAACAATACTGTGCTAATTCTTCTGGCGAGACACTCTTCTTCTGGCGAAATATTCACCGATTTTCGTCCTTAAAATTATAAAAATTTTTCCGCGGAGCCGTTCGGATTAACCGGATGTTCGGATTAGCCGTGTTCGGATTAGCGGGACTGTACTGTAGATCTAAATGTTAGAAGAATATTGTACGTAACTGTGCTTTCATCTTTTTGTTCTACGTATCTATGAAAACAAACCTTTTCTCGTATGAAAAATATTTTGTTTAACATCTGAACGTTCAGAATCGTGTCAAATTGAGTCTTGTAGCGGTATCTAAATAAGCCAGTAACAGCCTCTGGACAGAGGTGATCACTTTTGTCTAGTGGATATGTTACTAGGCTACGAACCCGTAGGTCGCGGGCTCTAACCACTACATTGGTGGCCTTGACTGAATTAAGTAAACGTAACTTTCTGAATTGTCGTGGAGCCCTCTACCACAAGAAAAAATATATTTATAAAAAATAATAATTAACAATAAGAAAAAAAAAATAATAATGAAATTAATAAATAAAAATGAAAATATATGAATAAATTATATATATATATATATATATATATATATATATATATATATATATATATATATATAAAATCGTTTGCCTATCCACCGACAAACTGGTAGGAGAGTAGTGTATCTGTATCTAAATAAGCCAGTAACAGCCTCCGGACAGAGGTGATCACTTTTGTCTAGTGGATATGTTTCTAGGCTACGAACCCAAAGGTCACGGGTTCTAACCACTACAGTCTCAAATTATAGCCCTGATATTGTGATATGACGCAAAGGGGTAATGGGACAAGATTCACTTGAAAAAATTACCTTTTTTTACCTTTATATTAAAGGAATATTTATATTATATTTCATGTTGTTTATTTCTTATTTTTTAATAAATACAATTAAAGCATACATAATACATAATAAAAGATTAGTTATATTTTATGTGATTAAATATCTGTAAAGGATGCATAATTCATATAAATAAATCTGTATTCTTATCCTCTATTCCCTAACTTTGCATGCATTGCTGCGGGATCGAATTGATTCGAATATTTCCTACAGTGTGGCACCCTGAATCATATTGGTAGATTGGTTCGGCACACGACAGCTACAAGATTGCCGACCCATGCTTTACATCATATTTACAATTTGAATTGAACATACAGTATGGTGCTTACACTATGATATACATATGACCTGATTTAAAAAACTTTTAAATGTTCTCTCGCTCTTTCTAAGAGAGAGGAAACATCTAGAAGGTTCTATGAGCATATTTTAATTATATCCTAAAGAATATTCTTTTAAGGTTTAGTCTGAATAACCTGATAAGTTTTAAATTATTAACAATTATTAAACTCTTAATTTAACTTTGAAGTTTCGAACATTTCCTCTCTCCGTCTTTCTCCTTATTTATACAAAACTAGCTGGTATACTCGTTCTTCGCACGGTTGAATTGAAAATTTAAGCGATTCACACACACACAGATTGAAGGATAAAGGAGTTTTAAGTAAGCTAATTTTTCGTGAATTGCAAATTAAACAAAAAAAATATTTTTGCATATCTCAGCTGAACAAAATAAACAGCATTTGTTAAATTTTAAGTCTGTAAATCTAATAGCTGAGAAAAAGGATTTTTTTTAATATTTATAACGTCCTGTAACTCTCTTGCTGGTCGATTTTTGAAAACATCTTCTTAAGCTGATCTCTGCTCAGCAAAAGTAACACATTTTTACAAATTTTGTGCAATGAACGCTTAAAATAGTGTAAATAACTTATACCTTGATGTGCAAAACGTTAATATTACTTTCTGTTGTATTTATTTAATGCTAAAATTGTAATATCCGTAAGCAATGCCGTTCCTTACATTATAATGGCCATTCAAAGGAAACATAGCAAAATGTTAGCGATAGAGCCAAGTTGAAATCATTTTTGGCGACCAAGATGGCCACTTGGCGATTGATTGAACGGTGTAGAAGTTTATACGCTGTAGCCCCACCTGGTAGGGAGCTGCAACAAAGAGGATGGCACAAAAACCTTCTCCACAAAAAAATACATATACATGCCACTTTTTCATATAGATCGGTTGAACGATGCTGGAGTGAAGCTAGGTGATATTAACAAATATTCCTTTTTATATTTACAGATTCTAATTCAAGTAAATTTTGTTCGAATGAACAAATAGAACTACTCGATACTCTCATATTTCTCTTCTACAGTTAATTCAACGTTGACACACGTTGCAAAACTCATAAAGGTGAAGAAATTTATTATCAGTACATGATTTCAAACATTTCTAATAATATACAAACTCTAAGACTTCGAAACAATTTTAAATGAACCATTGTTCGGATGAAATCTAATTTTCCTCTGTAAGTAGAATTAAAAATTCGATTAAAATCACCCAGAAGAAATTCTTAAGCTTAGGAAGTTCATTCCACATGTTTAGAGAATGTGGTAGAATTCGTTTATATTATTCGAAGATTAATTAATTGTTATTCAACAATTCAATTAAAAGATAATGACTGAATACGATTTATTTTACCTTAAAGATGATTAAAGTTAAAATTATTTTAGATGGTCGTGTTGCAAAATGTCTTGAGGAGGTTAAAAATTAAACTGGAATATTCAATATCTGTATCTGATATTTGTAGATACAGAATCAGTTGCTTTGTCTAACAAATTAAAATGTTTTTAGTTTATTTTCAAAACGCATTTGCTCAGAAATGTCATTAACGATTCAAAAATTAATTACAGATATTCGACATAAAAGTTTCACGAGAGATTGCTTCAAACATTTATATTTCTCATGCAAGCGATATGATCACTTCTTGTTCTTCTCTAGAAAGTATAGTTTGAATTCTGATAAATTTATTAAAGGGTATTTTTATTAAACATAGGCCTAACCTTTAGGTTTAACCATATCTTATATATATATATATATATATAGTAGAATTCTTAATTATTTAAATTGGAAAATAACTTGACATGTTAAATACATTTGATCTACATCATATTTGTTTTTAAAGAAAAGTATTTTAAAGTTTACGATTACATATATAGGAAAAAATTTTCTGATTGTATTAAGTAATTTTGTTTGACGCATTTTTGTTCTCTCAAAAAATATATTTATAAAAATGTAAATAAATGAGCTTTCAAAGAGGAAATGATAAAGTCAAAAAAATGAATAAATAAATTGTGAAACTTTAGTATACCTTAATAAGCATTTTAAGAGCTTTAAAAGAGAAAATGAGCAAACAAAATTTTAAAAAAGAATAATTAATAAAAACTTGAAATCGTTTTATTAATGAAAATAATTATTTTTCTCTTATTTCTTTTATTATTTATTTATTTATTTATCTATTATTTTGTGTGCGTCCAAGAATTATATTGTAGATCACAAAAATACTTGATAATAATAGTCTGCAGCAACTCAATTCTAAATTAAAACTTACTGTGATATTACATATCCATATGCATAGAAATATTTTTAGTTTGAACAAAATATTTAGAGCTGCTCTTTAAATTTTTTTCTCAAAAATATTTTTTTAAAAAAAGTCAATAATTTTTAAAAACTAAATTTAGGACTTCTTGACTGATTCATAATTGAAAGAATTTCGAAAAATGAATTGTTTAATCGAAACTATTTCAAACAATTAATTGTTGAATAGTAGTTAAAAAAAGAAATTTTTATATCTAAACTCTAATTTTTTAAAAAAATAGATTTTACTTTATGAATTAAAAATTGAGAATAGTTCTTTCCCTTATACTAAAGAAATTGATCTGAACACTCTAAAATGAATTAAGCCTGTTGGTAAGGTAATGTTCATTAGCGTCGTACGATAAAGTAATATGAGGGATTGGCAACGAAACTTATAATTTTGAATCATGGTCAATTGACGATGACGATACATGAGTGGACACCCCTCTCTTCTGACTTCCACACCGTCCCATTAGCAGCCTCGACAATTTTAACTAACCCCTCTACACAACTTTAATGACATGAGGGCTCGAACTCATGCCACGTCTTGTTCGAGATCATCACCCTGACCATAATATTACCATAACCACAGCATATTGGCAAGTAATCTGAAATAGTTTTTGAATTATTACAATATACATATAAACTTTTGGTATTATTTACAATGCATTTTATTAAGCAAAGAATGTTACCTCTAATAAAATCCTTAAAATCTGAATACTAAAAGTTTAAGCCAAATAGTTAGTCTAAATAATTAAATTGATAGTTTTGCTGTGATTTAACATAAAATCTGACTTTCGAGAAGTAAAAGTTAAATTGTTTTAACTAGAGCTTACTCGGCACCTTTCTTAAACTTTTGTAACATCATAAGACTTTAAAAACGAATGAAACCAATAAACGCCTGTATAAAACAAACTTTTATAACTAGAGTTAGTATCGAACAAAGTTTAATACTTTGAAACATAAAATTCTGGAGGCAGATGTATTGAAGAAAATAAAATATTTTTATGGAAGAGAGTTGCTATAACTGAAAAACTTCCAGCTCAGGTATGAAAGTTAAGACTGGTCACGGAATATAGCCTCATGAAACGCCATCTTTCCTTTTTGGACAAATAGAATTGTTCACAAAGATAGAGACAGAGAAGAGAAAGAGGAAATGAGACCCGAATGAACTGGAAATTGCTCAACATCCCTACTACAAGGCATACGTGACCAGTGTATAGTCTCATACAAGCTGCCCTACTGTCTTTCTAACATATAAATACGACGGAAATGAAGGCTAATATACCAATAAATACGAGATGAGCGTAAAGAATTGGTACAAAAAAGCATCTCTGTAGGCACATTAGATATGTAACGGTATTTGTGAAGCTTTTCTTTTTTGAAATAAAAGATTCTCTCCTTTTTCTAATGAGACTAATACTTGCAATGTTTTTTGAACATTTTAACCCCTTAAGTGGTCAATTGTTTAACCCAAAATGTTCCCAAAAAGGAACATTTTTTATTGCATATAACTACGCATAATACTTAACAAAATGCGAAAATGGAAGAATTTTACTATAATTTTCAGTTTTAAAGTTTTCGCACTATTTCTTATTTTAGAATTGGGGAACACAAAATCCCCTAAATGTTTGCTTTTTATGAATACGCGTTGCATGCTATGAAGAATGTTAAAAGAAAATTTCTCTTACTTAATTTACATGAATTACTTAAATTTCATGCTCGTACTTTCTTTTTAAATGGTTGAGGATTTTGTGTGTGTTTGTGCCTATATACATGCACACACAATTTGAAGCATGGTATAATATTACGTCTTACATTCCAATGGGGACATAGATGATATCGGCCTTTTTGGGTTATCTTTCCAATTTCATTTCTTCTCAAGCAAAAAATTAAACATTGTCTTACTAATCCCTGCTCTTTTTCAAATATTTTCAAGTATCTAAATTCCTGCGTTCAGTGTAAAATTCCCGCTTTCATCGCAAAGAAAGCTCTGATGAGAAGTACTTTAGTACCATGGACAAACTGCGCATCTCTGAATCTCAATATAATAATTAAAAATATACGCAAATCAAAGATAGAAAAAAATAAAATATCAGTGGCCGTACTGTACCATGGACAAACTGCATCTCTTAATCTCAATATAATAATTAAAACTATACGCAAATCAAAGATAGAAAGAATAAAATATCAGTGGCCGTACTGCATAATGGCAAATTGGTTGTCATCAGCTTTAGGTATCCCATGCGGTGTATGGGAAAACCAGTTAAGAGGGGTTAAGTAGGTCAATGAGATTTAACAAATATTTTTAATAAAAGTTTTTTCATGCATATGTAATAGCGGTTAGATAAAAAAGGTATATTATTTTTTGGTGAAATTATATAGGCATGAGTAAATGCAGAATAAGTTGGAATTCTGACAGAGAATCTTAAAGCATCCAACTAGATTTGGGGACCAATTTTTCAAAACTTGATTTTTAGAAAACTTATTGTTTTAAATAACATAAATAGGTTTAAAGAGCATTTTTCTTAAATGAATGGCATGTATTTATACCCTTTATGTTTGAAAAAAAATTTATTTTTTTATATATAAAATTTTAGCAAAATTTTCAACGTTAAGAAAAACCTCATCAATTCAAATACATAAGACATAATGTAATTTTAATTTCATCAATATATTTCTTGATCCATCTGAAGCATCCCAAACTTCAAGGTAAAAATATTTTAAGAAACAATTATTTTATAAGAGCATTCAAATTTTATGTTACTAGTTTTTCGTCAAAATTACTTTATGTTCTAAGCTATAACATGTAATTAAATGTATCTTAATACCCGCTGTTTGTTGCACTCTCATAACATAAGTGTTAGAAATTTAATAGAATTTTATTGGATTGTTTTGGATATATCCCCTTTTTCGTGCAAAAATTATCGTAAAAATTTCCTTCCTCAAAAATCACATTTAAAAAATATTCTTTTAAGTTAGATAAAGAAAGTGTTTAAAAAAAACTACTTAAGAGACTCTCCAGTTTTATATAAATTATTCCTTCTTCTTCCTTAATACTTGTATTTCTTCTTTTTCTAATGGCCCTAACATCAAACACCTAATAAGCGCCTTTTTAACCTAGTCGGATACCTTAAACTATTTTATGAATTGTATATAATATTGAGGGTTTTCTTTCTAAATTTCAAATATTTCTGCATTTTGTTGTTGCTTTTTCTTCCAATATTATTTTGCTTTTTAATTCGATCTTAAGGATATGGAACTTCTAAAAATTTTCGAAAGTTAGTATGATTTAGATGAAAGAATAAAAGAGAAATATACGAAGACAATAAATTTCTTATTAAATTGGAAATGTAATGAATATTGGCAATTATTTATTAAAGGAATAAAACATTTTCTATAATTAAATGATAGGTTACATTTCGATATTTTTTGTATAAAAGTTCGATTTTTTTTTCTGATATTACTCGAAACTGTATCATAACACTGAAACGGTATGTGTTTTTAAAAATTGAAAGAGAGACAGATAGAGAAAGAGAGAGAAAGAATTCTATTCAAAACTTACAACTGAAATTTATAGTTTTTCAATTATTTCATGCTTAAGAAAAATATGTAGGATTTAATAGTTTTTTTAAACAATTTATAGTGTTCCTGAATGGGTTTCTATTTATTCATATAGACTATGCTATATGTTAATTGATTTCAATTATAACAGTAAACTATTAGTAATATAGCAGTGTACATGTTTTATTATTAAAGTAAAATGTATTTATTTATGCTGAAGAAATTTTTTAAAAATGATAAATGAATTACAAGTCTCATCAGTAGCTTAATTTTATATTATTTCGTCAATATGTGCTGGTTGCTTAAATTTTTCGTCTGTATCAATTGCAAATAAATTTCTTCAGCAATCCTTCTGACTATCAAGAGAACATTAGGTCATGTTAATTGTTTAATTTAGTTTGATTTGTTGTAACTAACAAAAGTAGGATTCGATGATTCAGAATTTATTGAAGTAACATATGTAGAAAGATACTTCTAATATTACATGAAAAAAATGCTTTTATACACTTGAATTTAATCTTCCTTTATCATACACAAATATCAAAACATAGCGCTTCACATCTTTTGATTTTAAAGCTAATATAACGATATTAAACGATATTAAAATACTATTCTTATGAAATTCACTTGAACAAAATTGAAATACGATGAAAAAAACAAATCATTTTTTTTTCGTTTAAATTTATCAATATTAATATTTTTTAAAACTCATTAGTGCCCCACACGCCCGTAGGTAAACGCATATACAAACATATTCTTTGTTAAGTAAACTAGATATAGTTCTATGTTAATGATAATGACAATTTTCAAGCCAATAGAAAATGTAAGTTTATGAATAATTATTTGAAGAATATGGATAATTCCTAATATCAACCTTGACTTTTAGATAAATAAACAACATTCACTAATAATCCTCCTTAAATTGTCAAAAATATATGAAAAAGATTAAAAAATATGTGTTATAAACTTACATCCAAAAATTTTTAAAATATCAAGAATATGTAATAAACATACATAGTACAATTTTATGTAATTTTTAAAAAAATATACCTGATTTTATAACTTCTATTTCCCGTCATTAAAAGTAGACAAAATAAATAAACGTCATCTATGTTAGTTGCATTAATTTTTTTAACAATATTGCGTGTTCTCTCTATTTTTTCCTACCTTGAAAATGCTTGCTAAAACAATAATTCCATGTCTAAATATAGGAAACATTTAATGTTATTTAACATCATCAATTGCTTCAACATCTACAAAAATGTTTTACACATACTTGTTCATTGAAAAATAATTCTAAGCGAGTCGTTCAGTATTTCGAAATAAGTATATTTCTTACGAGATTAATATTTAAAAGCGTAAGTATTTTTACAGTTAGCATTTAAAATATATGTATGAAAATTATTAAAAGAAAAAAGTAATTGGATATTATTTATAACTATTTAAATACATTGTAATGGAAATATTTGTAAATTTTGTAAGAATTTCATAAATAAGAAAAGAATACTGTAACTCAAAATGAATATTTTGTTTAATATTGAGGAACAAAAATAGTATTTATGCCTGTTATTTAATACACAAATAAAGACTTTTAATTTTTTATTTTTCTTTTATTTTTTCTATTATTTTTCCCCTATAATCTACAAAGTTTTTTCTTTTAATTAAATAAAACTTGGCGAAACTCCTCATGCATTAATTATGTTAATTCTCTTCAAACGTGGTTATTTATGTATTTTTAAAATAATAAGGAATTTTTTTTCTCAATATTTTATATTAATTTTGAAAATTAATATTTAATATTGATATTTTCGTGTTTACTCTAATATAGCTTAAAACTTAAATTGGAACTATCTACAATAATATTTAATTATAAATAAACTTAAAAATAAAACTTCTCTTACAATATTATTAATTAAAATTGTTATTCATTAAAAAAAATTTTTATCCTTCATCCATCTAAGCGGCATACACTTCTGAAATTCAAAATAAAAAGTTTTTTAACTTTTTTACTTGAGCAGTTTATTGATAGGCAATTGTCGTTACTTATAAAAGAAGTCAATTTTTTAGTTGTTTATTTGTTTTTTTAAAAGAAAATTTATATATAAAACAATTACTTGCATACAATAAAAGAACATTTTTCTGCAAACTGCTGTTTCACACTCTAATAACTCCAACTATTTTTACTATGAAAAGCTACTTATTCTAACTTTGCATTCTCTTTTCATATAATAGAAATTACCCTAATTTTGTAAAAGAAACAGTAATGCTACAATACAACAATACTCAGGGGTAAAGAATTCAGCTTTTATCATGAAGATACATGAGAAAAATCATTATTTTTTAATGTAAATAATACTTTATTAGAATGTTGAATTATATAACAATTTAAGTAACACATAAATGAAACATTTATTTTAAAATCACTTAAATAAACAAAAATCTGAATCTCCTTACACCCATCACTAAATAAAGAAGATGTATTTTTGCTTCTCATCCTCATTGTTTCAAAAAAAAGTTCTCTCAAAATCAATTTTCTCTAGATCCAAAATAATTCGAATTTTCAGCTCATTAAGTCATTTATGTCAGTTATTTTGAAAATCAGTTAAGGTGTTAGATACAGAACACTTTGTAAAAAAGTTAATTTACGAATTGTGAATTCAGTAGAACATAATAATAAATCACAAATCCTTAATTTTTTATTATTAATTTTACTAAAACAAAACAAAAAATGAATTTCTGAAAGCTGCCGTTTTTGTAAATTGGAAGATTATTCCAGGTCCAGGAAAAACAGAATAATAATCATTCCAGTTTAGAAAATCTCTACACAGAAACAAATATAATTAAAAGTTCCGAAACTGTTGTATTATTACAATATTAAAACTTTCCAATTAATTACTCAATTAATTAACATTTATATCACAAAAAATTAATTTACAACATGAAGTTCATGAAAGTTCATTTCTATTTTGTAAATAAAGGAACTCATTTGAAAAGAGCAAATTAAATTTGCTTCTGTAAGAAAAAGCCTAATGATTGAAACCATGTCAATGATATAAATGTATGTCTATTCAGCAAACTAATGGAATGCGACAGTTCTTATTAGAAAATTAACTAATGCTGAGACAGTTTTTAGAAAGAAAGGCAAAAAAATAATTCTTCAAAAACTCACCATTGTCGCACACACATGGTGTGATTGCTTTCTTGTCAGCCACTTTCTTCCTTTTAAAAAGCCAAAACATGTTTTCTGAAGATCTTTCTTAATTATTATCTGATTCAAACAAAACTTCTTTCTTCTATTCACACAAATTGAGTACTCTTTCTCTCAGTACAGATTACTTTTAATTACACATCAGCAGCATTTGTTTGTACCTGTGTGGTTAAGTTGAACTGATTTATCAGTTCCATTTAAATATTTCCACAGAAAATGAATAAAACTTTTCTTTTAATTATCTAGGGATTTTCTCATAATTATGTGGAAAAATATAAATTAACAAGTTACTAAGAACTGTCTTTTACACACTAAATTTCTTTTTAGATTAAGAATTTTCAACTTCTTATCACTGATGTCATTTATCTGTTTACTAAGCTTAAATTTATGACTGAATATGAATGTGAGTTAAATGTACACAAAAGAAGTTCTCAAGATAACATGCACTGTGATATATACTGCCCTTTTGCGGACGTTGTGACAATTTTGTTTGAATTACACAGTGCTGTAATAAATTATTCTTATTTCTTAAATTATTATTTTCTGGTTTTTGATGAGAATAAATTACCTGCTTTTTTCCTAAATTATTAAGAGTTCTAAAATCACAAATACTTAAATTTAGAATTTTAAATTCAGTAAGCAGTTTTGGAACTTAATTGTTTTGTTAATCCAAATATTTCATTTGTTTTGAACAAATTTAATACAAAAAAGTTGTCTATAAAAAAATATTTTTGTCTAAATGATGAGAGAGAAATATCTATTTAAAATGGAATTTTTCAATGCTGATATAACTTTTTAATAGATATAATCTCAAAAACTTGTATTCAATAACCTTTCAACATGGGTTCTTTCTAACGTAATAACTGTTCATCTAAATCCATACACGTGTCAGTCTCAATAAACATTTCAATTTCCCACCGTAAGCATTTGTATTCAGCAATTCAAATTCATCTCATATATACCTATTATAACTTTATGATTCGTTGAAAGCTTATCTCAAATTTGTAGTTCAATTATCATTTCTGATTTGCATTAGGATGCCAACATTTCCAATTCTTCGTCCTTGTAAGATTCAAATAACAATGAAAGTCTGGCATTTTATGAAAAACAAACAATCAAAGCAGATATTTTTCACAGATTCATAAAATTCTTACACAGTTAAAATCTTCTCATTTTAAAGAATAATAAAGCCTAAAATTACCTTTTTTTCATATATAACTAACATTCAAAGTACTTTAAAGCATCCAGAATCCAAATAAACTAATTGATTCCGTGATATTCCTTTTCTGTAAACACAAGATATTAATTTTATGACATTTAAAGTCCAATGCCAGGTAACCAGATAGATTAATTCAAATAAAAATTTCTTGCGAAAATGCCAGCGATAATATGTTTGATAATAGAATCCTCAATTATATACCACTTCATACACACTTCAGAATACTCGTTTTCTAGTACAAGAAGGATTCCACGTGTCGACAGCAGTTGCAAACGGATTCAGTTGCACAGACGGCTGCATCCTGACTGTAGATCTCACAAGGCTGCTGCAAGGAAGAAATCTACCTCCTCCGTCCTCTTCCGTTGCCTAGCAACGCGTCCATCACAAATTTTAGACCGTGTCGCCATCTCTTGGTGATAACGGATAGGTGAAAACAAATGATCTGCAGAGAAAAGAAGAAAATTTCAAAAAAAGGAATCATCCATCTCTGTCTGAAAAGTATCATTCATAAAAAAAAATCTATTTTAAGAAAAAAATATTTGATGATTTGAAATTTATTTTTACTATACTTTTAGGATAATTTTAGTTCTAAAGCTTTTGAATTACTCTATCTTGGTCATTTTTATAAAAGTACATGATTTTTTTTTAATTTTAAGCGTTCTATTGAAAAAAGTTTTTGAGAAAATTAAGAGAAGTTCAAAAATATTATTTATAATTTTGTTGCTGATAAAATTGAATTAAAATTTCAGACAGAAAATATATATATATTTTCTCATGGAATCTGTCCTAAATTTTAAATAAATCAAATCATTAAAGTTTATTTATATTGAAGTATTTCAACTAAAATCAATTTTTCTCGCCTAATATTAGTCCCAAAGTATCAATGTAAAAAACTATTGAAATAAGATTTTATAAGATATTTAAAACAATTTTAATGTAGAACCCAAAAGGTTGCTTTAATAGTTTTCTTATACTTACTAAGAACAAAGCATAATTGAATCCTAAGTTAATGTTTTAATATTAAGTTTTTTGTTTTATTTTCTTTGCTTTACACATGAAAAAGTTTTGCACTTACTTTTTTTTACCTTTTATTTCCGATTCAGTAGTTAATCAAAATTTTAAGAATTTTACATTAAATTTTCTACAGCTATATTGGCTATTCAGTTGTTAAACAAAATTTTATTTCTTGAAGTGACCAATATTTTAATAAAAAAATACTTTGTGGTGAATTTCTCATTTAATTGTTGTATATAACTGAGTGAATAAAATTTTTAAGCTTGGTTATATTTCTAATGTTGCTTTTGTGCCTATTTTACTTTTTGTAGGAAGAGCAAGTCGCAAGTGAAATTTAAAAAAAAAGTTTACTTTAAAGAATTAATAAAATATTGTTTGATAAATAATAATTTAATTAGCAATTTATTTTTAATGAAGTAGATAATTTCGAATTCATTTTATTAGGAGCAACTTAACTATTGCGCAACTCAGGGTTCATAACTATTTTTAATCTATAAATATAAATAAAAATGAAGTGTCTGTTTGTAATTTAAAATTAACAGCTTTTTGCACAAAATGCATTTAAAAATATTTACGGTTTATTTTATTTCACGAGTCTTCTGTCTCATCGATTTCTAGCACTTATATCAAACTTTTTTGTTTGATTAGGTTACTGTCACTCGCAACATTTCCCGTTCATGTCCTTCGATCTTAATGATTTTACAGTTCTCATCCCATCGACATTGTCAAAGGTCATGCGTCACTCTCACCCCTTGCTCAACTACATGCAAAGAAAAAAATAAAACAAAAAAAACATCGATTCACAAAGTAGAAGAATTACATTATACTTATAGCATAGGTATTTCTTTACGTGGAATACATAATTATTAAATTTCCGTAAACTCTGCGAATTGAATAAACACTTATTTGTTAAATTCTATGTGGACGTAGTCAAGGGTAACAGCTATTTAACATAAAATAAATGCATCAGAAATTAATATAAATGTATTACACATCCAGATACAAATACAAATTATTTACACTATTTTAAGCATTTATTACGCAAAATTTATAACAATGTGTTAATTTTGCTGAGCAGAAAGAATGTGTTTTCAAAAATCGACCCACAAGAGAGTTACGGGGCGTTATAATAAGGAATATAACAGGTATCATGTTAAAAAGAAAATTTCAACGCATTCACGGATTGATTAAAGAATTTTTCAAATCTTTCAGTAAATTCCCATTGAACAGAGATGAAAAATCATATGTTTTAGAGAAAATGAATATTAAATAGAATATTTAAGAAATATTTGCTTATTTAGTTCAAAGCAGTTTTTTTAGAATCTTTTTAATGATAGTATTTTAGTTTGTTAGAAATAGTCAAAAATAAAGAAACATCAAAAAATTTTAGTTACAATCAAAATGTTTTGTTTCTACGTTACCTATAGAGGCCAAGTAACAATCAATTTTATAAACTTAGAAAAATTGGAAATGGGTCTTTAATCTAACAGAATTCGGCATTTAAATTATTAAAAATCTATCACGGAGATTCTGATAACTCAAAATATCATGAATGTATTTTTCTATAAAACTTTTTGACCTGAAATTTATATTATTTTCTAGAGAATGTACTAATATTATTCTTATTGTAGGAATATTTTTTCAGTTATGGCCTGTTATTTAAATAATGGTATCGTAAAGAATGTCACATTTCTTATAATATTTACTCGATGAGCTCTAAAATGTTTAAATTTTAATAAAACATTACAATTTTAGTACATTCTCTAGATAAGAGCATATTATTTTTTGTGATACTTCTGCTGATATAAGTTTATTACTTTATTCTCTAATTGCTTTGAAGGTTTTTCAAAAGTATTGCTAAAATTCCACTTGTAATTCTCATTTTTGTAAAATTTAGATAATTTTTTATTAAATGTTATTTATATATATATATATATATAAATATTAGTATTTATTAGTACTGATCCCTAAAAAAGCTATATCCCTAAATAGCTATGCTATTTTTTAAAAAAATTATTCCGAACGAGTTCGGATACATTAAAAAAGGCTGCATTTTTCCTTCTAAATTTACGTGAGTATAGTATATCGTTATTTTCAGTCATTTTTATCCGTCTTCTATTTGATTTATATTTATAAACTTGCATACATACTGTAAAGTTGATTAATATTTTACCGCACATCTATGATTTGATTAATTTCTTACATAAAATAATTCACCCAGCAAAATGGCAACGGAATTGATAACTAAAAGGACTTTTGAAGATTTATACCATCCTAGCGAGCAATTGATCGTTTCAAATCATCTAAGAGAAATCATTTCCCAGTTGCAGAACATTAATGAGAATTCGATAAATTCTACCATCAGTGCCTGCATATACTTCCAATCATGCTCTATTTGTGATGTGAAAGGTCAAGCTAATCATCCATCCACCTGCCTAATGAATTGCCTGGAATTTGGATTCAAAGTTTCTAGCTTGTTTGCTAACAGCTACATATGTTTTATTCATGCACGTGACTTGTTATTGTTTATATCAAAAACTTGCTATAATATTTATCTCAATTTAAATTAGTTGTTAAAAAATTTGATATAAAATATTTCTTAGAGAAGTTGTACGAAAAAAAAATTCGTTACGTGCATGATGTGAAAAATTTACAAATTTCATTTTACCGAAAATAGAGTTTCTTGGGTACATTTAGTTAAAAGTACATTTTATTTTATCCTTCATAAATAAAAGCATGAAAAGAAAAATGTAATAAATAATAGAAGATATAAGTGTAGGGAATATTGAATAGAATCCGGTGAGCAAATAACTGGATGTAGTTGATTCGTGAGTTGCATTAAAGTCAACTTAACTGATTTTATTGATGGAAAATGCATTTCACATCAGTTTTCAAAAGACATGAGGGAGTATTTTAAGTCATAGATGACGAGAAAAAACCCATTGTATACTAATAAAAATAATTACGGAATATTTCAAATAAATGAAGTTAAAAAAACGTAAGTGTATTATCAAATAAAAATAGATTTTTAGTAAGCACTTTAAGGTATCTGCCGAGGTTTCTGAATCAATGTTTGACTGAAATTCAAATTTTTTTTATCTTTGCCATTTTGTGTAGGGAAACAAATTGAGCCGTCAGAAAAATTTTTTTATAAAATAGAGAATGAAGACGGTCTATGTTATAAATGTGGTGAATTTCAAATATCTTATATCAAGCATTATTTTAGTAAAATAAGAATCAAGACTTTATGAAGATTCCATTTTTTGTCAAAGTTGTATTACTTAAAACCTTATATCTCAAAGATTTATGAATGTATTTCTTCCATATTTTATGTAAATGTTATTTAAAGTATGATAAAGGCAATAAACTAAGGTTTTAGCTTTAACATCTATGGTGTTTTTTTTTTATTTTTAACAATTTATTGTTCCGAACGACATGCATTTTTTTCTAAAATTTTTAATAAGAAAATGTACAATGAGCCATAACTTTTTGGTAATTGTAAATATGGTTTACATTTTATCTCATTGCCTTTATAAATGTGTTAAATATATTGTGTACAAAAATAATTTAAGTAAATGGCTTTTTGAATTTCATGTAGAATGTTTTGAAATTCGATGCAATTTTCATAAAATTTTATCTAAAATACCTCATTTTAATAGATTTAAATTATTATATAAATTTCTGATTGATTTTTTTCATTAATTTAAGCTCATAAGCACCAACAAAATAACATGAAATTACTTTTTCTTTTTTTTCTCAAATGGGCTGCATATTAGCAACTAATCCTTTTCAGACACAAGTCAGACAAATTACTAATAACATGGCATTTTTAGAAAACTTGTCTCCGAACGCAAGCAGATACCTTAAAAATAGAGAGGGAAAAAATCCCTTTGTGGCATGTTCATAAAAGAAACAGGTAATAAGGAAGCATTGTATTTTTAAACGAAGAAAAAAAAACGAGCGTATTGGAAACAAAATTAGATTTATATATATATTTTACTTTTCAAAACATTTCAGCCAAATTACTTTGTTCTATTGCTTATTATTGTTTGCTTTTGAACTTTGCAACTCTCATTATGTTACTTTAGGCAATTTAATTTAATAAAAATATTTTATTTTACAAAAAAGATGTTTTTTATTTATTTATTTATTTGGTCTATTTCCTCCGTCGCTATCCAAAATTAAAATCATAAACACAGTTTTTGTAATTCAAAATTTCCTCGAGGGACATTGAATGAAATTTGTAATTTATATATTTTGAAGAACTGATAGCAAAATTCTAGACAACAGTTTGGAATAAATGACATTTAACTTTAATTTTGCAGCACTGCAAAGAATGTGACTGTTTGAGCATTTGAAATGTTTGTCTGTAGTGTAATGAATTTTGCATTAAAATTCACAAGTTTGACTACAGTGAGAATTAATTATCCTTATTGCTTAAATCAGTGATCTTAAATGTGATATACGCGTATCCTAAAGGGTACTCAGTGGAACGTTTTCCGCCTTGCAGATGGAAGATTGGCTTCCCTCTTTAAATAATATTACCCCTCTCATATCCACCCGTGCACCTCTAAAATATTACAGGATTGTTTAATCTAGCATCACGACGACAATCGCGATGGCCAAGGGAAAAACAACACTCCACCTGCTAACCGAACCCCTTGTGAAATTCAAGGTGTAAGAAGGAACCGCCCGTCCCCAAGAGAATGAATAGATCTACCCGTATGAAACACTTGAAAAGAGAAACTTATTTGCCTCCTCCCGAATAACTTTTTCTGTCGTTCTGAAATACTCAATAGTTTTGTTATACCCCCTACCTGGGGTACCATCTTTTCATCTACGTGACCTAGATTTGTGGGAGGTAAGAATTGTTCATCCAAGCTGTAGTCTTAATAAATCCAATTTATTATTATCCAAATATATTGAACAAAGCAAGTCTTACTATAGGACGGCAATCAGGAGTGTGATATAACGTATCCCTAAATTCTATCTAAATAAATCTAAAAACCTTAACTATATATCCACTAACTAATCAATATCATGGTTTCTTCTTGAGAGGATTGGCTGTGAAATTATTCAATGCTGGCCCCAAAGATTCCCCCAGAGGATTAGTATGGAAACACGATAAAGCCCCGTCATAGTTTGAATAACTTCTTTCTAACTGTAAATGTTGTAATTAATAGCTGTGTAGACGTAATAAATCAATAATTTAATTTCTTAATTCTCACGCCACTCATAAATTTTCCCAATTCGTCAAAGCACTGATACTTAGGGCTACGCGAAAGATGTCGGTTCATCAGACACGCATACAATTACCCCCCTCCCCACGAATATTTCCTACATATAAATACAAGTATTTCATTCCGAAAAGTATGAAATATTTTTTAAACTTTTTTTTCGCAATATCAGCAAGGTTTTAAAAAGGCTTGAACTCACATTTCGGAATATTTTTTCTTGTCAAAATTACAACAAAGGTTTTAGTCGTTTAATAAAATTATTTTTCTAAATTAAAGAATTTCCCAATAGAACTACCATGATAGGCAATACCAAAATATAGAAACAGTCAAAACATAAAAGACGCTCTAAAATGAGCTTCAGAAAAAAATAGCGTTGCCATTTTGGATAAATAGTCCATGGTTTTATTTTATACATTGTAGTGATTTGCTGAATTCAATAAGTATTTAAAAGTTTATTATTAGTGATAGTTTTTTTAAATTTTTATTCAATTCATATGATTTATTTTCTCATACACACTCATCAGTAATTATATTATTTATATAAAAAAATTATTGTTCGATCTGTTTATTGTTCATCTGACAGAGAAATAAATCACTGGCTAAATTCTTTGTATGAAAAAAAGTACTACAAATATTTAATATTAAAAGATAAAACAAACAGATTTTGGTGCATAACTGTCAAAACTGCAAACTAAAAATCCAGCATTTTCCCCAACCATGGATACATTAACATGCAGTCCCCAGCACTCTCTCAGTTGGACTCAGAATTTCTTTAGACATTACTTATAGTTGAAATCACTTTTGTGAAGTGTGATTATTTTAGGAAAGTTATCATTATTTTTTTCTTCCTAATTTTAAATTTTTATATAGTTTTTAATTACTAAGTGAATCAATAAGATATATTTCCAAGATTAAAATCAATGCTTCTCTACTGAGGCAGTTTAATGGAACTCGAAAACAATAATATTTATGTTAAGTAAACAAAAAAAAAAGTGTAAGACCAAGTATGCTTTACAGTGATCACAAATATTTTTAAAAAAATAATTACAGAAATATTTTAGGTAATTTTTTTTCTGGAAAATTTATGAATAAAAATGCGAAAAATGTTTCTTTAAAGTAAAGAGCTAAAAACTTATGTCGCGTTTTAAATAAGTTTCCCGTACTGTGCATGGGATCGCACTTAACTATTTTTAAAATATCTCCATACCAAAAATATATTAAAGAATTTTTTAAAAATTTATTTGGAAAAAAATATATTTATTTTTCATAAGGTAAAAGTATTCACGCGAGGACATATGCTGGTCAAATTTTAAGATTAAAAAAAGTGTACCAGGCAACCATATCTCGGTTGTTCTCAGAATGCTCTGGAGGCAATAAATTTCCCTTCTATTGTTTAAAGAGCTTCAGGGTTGTTTTCCAATATATTGACCACATTATTTTTATTTTGCCTCATATTTGGCATTACAAGTTTCCAACCTATTTATGAAACTGAAACCTTTAATTTATCTCTGTACTGAGGTATAATTTCTTTTCTACTTTTTTAAGATATAGATATGGCATGCATTCACTACGTATATGATACATTTTTTTTCTGTTTCAATATGAGTTTTCCATTATATATTTGCTAATGTCTACCATTCATAAAAATTTTTAAATGCTTAAAAGTAGAGTGCCAAATAGGTGGGGGGTTATGCTCTAAGACTATTTCCACCTGGGTTAATTTTCTTCGAAGAAATTTTATTTTTTACGGCTGTTTGGAATTTTTAAAAAGAATTATATGTCTGTGTGTGTGTCTTAAGTAAACATTTTCTATTTAAAAAAAGAACTTTTTTTTTTAAAAGAAAGATATTGGAATTATATGACATAAAGTATTTTTAATTACATTAATATAAATTAACGTGTTTAATCAAAAGAACACAATATATATCTATATTAACAGTTTAAAACAGTGTTTCTCAAACTTTCACAATTGATGTGTGTGTGTGTGTGACCCAATATTCAATCATAATTGTCATCGCGCCCCCCTCCACACAATAACAATGTTTTGAATTCAGTAATACTATATTTTGACACTAAAGCAACAGCCCAGCAGTAACCTCTTAAGCGTCACCGACGTATATATACGTCACAGACGTATATAAACGTCACCGACGTATATAAACGTCACCGGTGTATATAAACGTCACCGACGTATATAAACGTCACCCTTTTAAATCGATAACTGCACCGGACGTATATATACGTCTTTTCCGAAGTACGATCCTTTCTGCGCACTCCATAAAGTTATTCCGAAGGCTTTGGAATGCAATAAAAGGATCTTGACAGTGTTTGTATAGGATTTATTTATTTCAGATTATTTTTTTACTTCTTTATCCCCCCCCCCAAATACAACACATATGCGCTCCTACGTGGAAAATGGTGGTAATGGGGAACGAATCCCGTTACTTTTAATCGGCAGTTAAGGGATTAATTATAAACCGTACAAATTACCAAGAGAAATGTTAATTTGTGGATATAATTTTTTATATGACAAGTCCATGGTGTCACTGATAACCATTAAACTTGTTCGTAACTTAGTATTGTTAGATTAATTATAAAATACATTGCCCAGTACTGATATATTTATAAGTGTATTATATCATTGTAAATGTGTATTTCATTTTTTTATTATGTCAGAATGTATATTGTTTGTGTGTGTGTTTTTTACTTTTCAAAAATTAATAATATTTTTTAAATAATCTTTTATTTTCGAACTTTTCAATATGCTCTCACCCACCTCGCAGAGTTCTCACGCCCTCTTAGGAGGTGCGCCCCACAGTTTGAGAAACGCTGGTTTAAAAGATTGGATGTGGGGAAAGAAGCAAATACCGTATTTATTCGAATACAAGCCGCCATCGATTCTAAGCAGCGCAATAAATTTTGAACAAGTTTTTATGAAAAATGGTGTGAAATGGTTTATCGATATCCAACTTTATGAAATTAAAAGAAATTTAAAATGAGAAATAATAAGAAATGACTACTTAGTTATTTTAGCAAAATAAAATTCTTTTAAGTACATTCATGAATCTGTGATTGCTCTAATTGCCCCATACAACGAATTTTGTTTCCTTCGATTCCAATCCGCACCCGATTTTCAGTAGGATTAACACAGGAAGCGAGTGCGGCTTAGATTCGAGTAAATAATTAGTACATGTTTAATACTATCTATAGGTACAGTGCACAAAATTAAGAGAATGGCTAGTGGTTAAAAAAATATAAACTGGCAAACTGCGAATGAATAGCAAAGGGGGGGAATTGTACTCCGTTTGAATAAAAAAGACGCCCGAATAAAAAGCTCTCTAATGAATTGTTTGATCTTCAACAAAAAGACGAAAGAGTTCAATAAAAAAAAGTCTCCAGCACAGCTCTGAAAGTAATGTCATAGCTCGTTTTAAAAGAACTTCAGAATAAAAGAGGCTGCTTTTTTGCCTGCAGTTCGAATAGAAACAGAATTTATACTGTTTTTATACAATATACAAATAAAAGTCTTAATGAATAGAGAAGTTGATAAACATGTTTGTGTCCCAGGGATTATTTAAATGGTCCATGCAAATTTTCTTGAACATTTCGTTAATATTTTTCAATTCCTCTCAATTCACATTCTCCCTATATATATATATATCTTGTTCAAATTTTTAGTCGTTAATAAAAAACTTGACATTCAACCACTGAAGTTCAAATACATTTTTTAAACTTGTAATGGATGGCACTTGATGTTAATACACTTTTTCAAATATTAATTTATTAATTAAATTTTATTTTTTAATTTTAAATCTATTCTGCTTTATTTCTGATGAAATTACAACTGTTCATCAGATGGCGCCACTCAAGTTCAATTATTTTTTAAACTTGTAGTGGGTGGCACGATGTTAATGCAACTTTCTCAAATATTTATCGATTAATTAAATTTAATTAATTAAAATTTTTTAAAAAATTTGCCGATCTAAGTAGGAACTGACTTTAAAAAAATTATATTACTTTTTCTATGTAAGGAAACACACACAAATTCTGAATCTCGTTAACCTCATTAAAGTTCAAGGAATTGCTTATATAATATATATACATAAAAATTCAGCGAATAAATTTAAGATGTATTGATTTCATTACATAATTTGTTCGAATACTTTGAGATTGGTTACCTCAGTTGAAAAAATAAACATAATCCATTTTTAAAAAACTATAAGTATATATTCATTACTTTTTTTAACAATATAATTACCTTCTTAGAATCTAAAATAATAAAGTTGATTTCAAACATTCATTTATCAATCAATCGTTATATAATGTTAGCTTAAAATGCCTCTGAATTCTAATCTAGTTTTATAAGCAAAAGCAATATATCATTTACTATTGAATATTTAATTTAGTAATGAGTAATGGAGAGTAATACTGCTTTAGTTTTTTTAAAATAAAATAATAATTGAAACCACTTTATTGGTAAATAATGAACTAAAAAACATCTTACCTTTAGCTATTGAAACGATTGCTTATTTCTGGATGTTTGAATGTTATAAACTTCAAAAAATAAAGCCTCGAAAAAATCTATTAGACAGAAAACACAAAAACTTTTAAAATCCGTAATTTTTAAGCAAACTTTTACATCTTCACTCACAACTCGAGTAATACAGTTTGACAAAGCAAATTTATCACAACAATTAGATAAGCACAACAAAAGAATTTCACAACAATTGGATAAATGGTTAAATTAATCATGCGTTTTCGTGTTTTTAATTAATATATTTTCAATTAATTGCAATATCGGAATATAAATGATCAAAATAACTTTCTCGGATCATTCCCAATCTTTTGGTACCTTCGGCGAGTTTCTACGTGGTGTGGTTCGTGAGAAGATAGCCAGACATTGATAGATATATAGATATGAATGGATTTTAATAGTGTAGATAGCATTTATTGACAAGTGTACACTGGTGTGCAAAAATTAAGGACGAAGTCGAAAAATTAGCATATCAGCTGAACGAAGAGGCAGAGCGTACAGAAAGACCAATCAGGAGATTAAGTAAGGTAATGTACGGTAGCACATGCGCAGATATGCAGGTAGACGTAATGGGGGAGTGTCTGAATAGTATAAAGTCTAATAGTATATGTAAGATCAGTATTTCTGGCAAAGAGATTGCACGTCGTATAGCAGTTAAAATCACACCGAGTTGCTGTCTCAGCGAGAAATGGCGAATAATCAATCTGTTAGACGACATCTGGATGCTTTTACCCGAGTTCGAATCATAGGGAAGTTGGAGGAAGGCCGCAGTGTGACAAGTGTGGCTGCAGACTTCGGAATTGCTCACAGCATCGTTTCACGACTTTGGAGACAATTTCAAACTACAGGAACAGCTATCCGGGGGTTCAGTAGTGGTCGTCCACGAGGAACCACACCCGCAGATGACCGGTACATTGTCTTACAGGCCAGAAGAAACAGGCGGCAGACAGCGGGAGAAATCGCTAGACACACTACACAGGCGACTGGACGACCGATATCGCGTTTTACCGTGGCCAGAAGACTGCACGGTGGTGGTCTGTTTGCACGACGCCCTGTACGGTGTGTACCTTTAACGCCTGCCCATCGGAGAAGGCGTTCTCTGTGGTGCCGGGAACACCGGAATTGGAGAGACAATGAATGGGGACGAGTACTCTTTACAGATGAGAGCAGATTCAGTTTGAGTAGCGATTCTCATCGCATACTCATCTGGAGAGAGCGGGGAAGCCGCAATCATCCCTCGAACATCATTGAAAGGGACAGGTATGGAGGTCGCGGTGTTCTCGTTTGGGGAGGCATCATGCTTGGTAGTCGTACAGACCTTCACATCTTCGACGCAGGTTCAGTCAACGGGACCCGTTATTGTAACGAGATTCTTCTTCCATATGTGCGTCTTTTTAGAGGCGCTATGGGTCTGCAGTTCCTTTTCATGGACGACAATGCACCATGTCATCGCACAGTAGCTGCCAAACAGCTCTTGGAGAGTAAGGATATTGAACGTATGGATTGGCCGGCACGATCTCCGGATCTCAATCCCATCGAGCATGTATGGGATTTTCTAGGCAGACGCTTGGCAGCTCGTACCCTACCACCAGTAACGATTCGGGAGCTTCGATTGGCGCTGCAAGACGAATGGGCTGCAATGCCTCAACAACTCATTGACACCCTCATTCTCAGCATGGGCAGACGCTGTGAAACCTACCTAGCAGTCAGGGAGATCATATCCCCTACTAAAGACCGGATGTTTCTTGCTGGACACCCATCACAGGGATGTTTTGGCCTTCAGTCGCATTGCGCTCCATGCTACTTTTTCAATACAGCTTCTTTTTATCCCTCTGATTTCTCTTTTAGTAAGTGTTGCTTACATTACACATGTCCTTACGTATTGGGGATCTTACGGTATTAAATGTGTTGATTTGGAAAGCTTTTGTACAAAGTTATATTGAAAACACCGTCTCGTCCTTAATTTTTGCACACCAGTGTATGTATGAGTGTCTCTTCCACGTAAGGAAAAACAGAAAAGGTTGTAATGTGTTCCACACACATCTTGATCAACTTAATAGCTCAAAAATAAAGCCAAATTAGTAGATCGTATTATATAATACATCATAATATTATGATATTTACATTATTATCTATTAAGCTGTTAATCATTTAACTGCTGCAAGTTGAGTAAACGAATTTGTATTTTTTGGCATTAAAGTAGTATGTGTCCATTTAAGCAAATACCCTCATACTCGTTATGGTTTTGAGCTTGTTTATTTGTACTGCGGCGTTGGCAATGCTCAAGCATCATTGTGACTGGGTGATTTGTTTGTGTTGTAGTACGGTTCAAACATATAATTTCTAATTTAATGAAAACTACCTGTGATACTTCGAATCGGGGTTGTCATATTTTAGTTACCTTAGTTAAGATTTAACACGCAAAACTAATTAATTTTACAAGAAGTTTATAAATAGCTGTAATCATATATGAGTGTAGTATCCGTTGACTGGAGTTGGTGGTTTCGTTCTTTCTCCCTTCCACAGCAGTAATGCCAACTTTTGAATAATGTCACTAGAGCAAATAGGGGCAGTAAAGAGCAATATGGGCAGTACCGAAATTTGACGAAGTAAGGCTTTCCAACTCTACTTCTGGACCATCCTCTCATCCTACATGATTTCCTCTTCCTTCCACCCACCCTTCCTTATAATAACTTAGGCCAAATTACAGCAGCTCATGGCTCATATATTGTCACTACTGAATTCTGGATGGAAGCAGCAGCAGCATTTTTGGATGATGTGAGTCAAATTTCCAAACTAAAAACAACCTGTGGAAATCGTGGAAGGCGTAAGAATGTTGCTTGAGCGCTGACAAGTGCAGCAGGTCTGGCTTCTACGAAGAGAGTTACCAGTGGAGATCGAGAGCAAGTGTAGGGGCAAAACACAGAGCAACTGTAAGTATTAGCAAACAAAATGCACACTGCATTTGTCCTGTGTATGGTGCTAACTGTTATGATGAAAATCAAGGACAAGAATGGCTGCAATGCTGTGTGTTGAGGCTATTGTTCATCCTGGTTCCATAAGAAATGCCTCGAGTTAGAGGATGATTCGTTCTATTGTAATGAAGGTAGTGTATGATACAAAACAAGTCCTCATTAAATGTGGTTTTTCTTTCTTTAAGTTGTAATAATTTGTGTTGATCTAATAGTTTATCTGATTTTCACCATTTAATTATTTTTAATTTATATATAAAAACTTGGACATTTTGTGATATAATTCGTTCAATTACAAATGTTTAAATTTTTTTTTATCATTTGCCAGATAGGTAATTTGAGTAAAAATGTATTTCCCTTGGGAAAAGGTAAATGTATAGACTTGACAGTTTCTCTTATCTTTTTTTATAATACAACCCACTCATATTTCAGGCAATTGTGCTCATATTACCTAAACTAAAGTTTTTGTCAAGTATGGGAAATCGCGAAATTTGTTTTGGAACTTCTTTATACACACATCAGCACCAAGAGTTAAAGGTTTGTTCATATACCATTAGAAAGGCCATAGTCTAAAATTTGAAATATCTTAATTTCGAAAAAGTATTTTGGGGTAGTATATTTTCAAATAAATGTTTCAGTGTCCTTATTTGCCAAGTTTATACCCCATATATATTTACTTACGATTATCATAGTACTATAATGATAAAATTATTATTATTAGAGAACCATAAAAATAGTTTTAATACAAAGATTTTAACAAAGAGAGTATTAAACCTCAAATAAATACCTGAAATTATATTGATACTATTTTAAAGAAAGTTTTTGCAGTAGTTCTAACTGAAAATATATGAAAGAAAAGTTCTAAAAATATCATTTGACGCAATTTAGTTCAAATTCCCTGATAATGAAGAATAAGAATGTTGTTTTTAGAGCAAAATATCAATATTAAAAAAAAAATTCTACAGAAGAATGTATTTACAAAGGAGAAATATACTTTATCTAAGATATATACAAGAGTATGACATGATTATAAAGAAACTTTAAAGCCCTTGTAAATGCAAGAATTATAAATGAAAATGCCAATTACAATAATTCCGAAATGCGTTGTCAGTATGTCTAAATCATCCATCAAAAGAGTAGAAGCAAAAAAATACGAACATATTTCGAAGATAATTAAGGTTTAAAAAAATTACTTTTAGAGATTTTCCTAATTTTAGAGAACATATTAAATTAATTATTGAGTGAAAAAACTATATAAATTGCGTGGTCTACACACAAATTTCTTTTTTCATTATATACTTATGTAAATAAGAATTGTTCCATGATAAAAAATACTAATTTGGAGGGGAGGAGTATCAAAGACACGTGCCAATAATAAATGTTCTTTGATTTCAATGACATAAAAAGGAATAATTGTATTAGCAATACTAAACATTTTCATAGTATTAAGGTATTAAAGGCTGAGGTAAATTGAAAGGGTCGTAGTCAAGATTTTTGTAGAGATTTATGTTTAATATTTTCTTAAAATTTTTTATGTGTTAGTTTTAAATTAAACTGGTTCATAGAATTTTCCTTCAAAAAGTTGTGGATAAATTCTATGATCAAATATTAAAGATTTATATAAAAATTACTAATATATTACTCCAAGAAAATTTAAGGGCAATTTATATAAAGTAGCCAAATGTAACTTCAAGTTTCCGGGAATATATGACAGGAGATAAAGTCATCTGTGGCTCTAAATAATAACATCAAAAACTAAAGGGGAAAAAACAGAAGCCTTAAACGTATTTTGAAAAATAGAAATAAGTTTTGTAGTTAAACTCTAAAATATTTGTGGTAACTTTGAAGTTATTAATACAAAGCAAAAAAAAATGCTGCAACATAGTTTCAAAATTATTCGTTTCTATTTTCGAATTTATACAATTTTAATAACTTACTTTAGCTTATTTTTTATAAATTCATTTCAGAAACAATAAAAGTCAGTTAAAAACTTAAATCCCCATAGAATATATATTTTCATGATAAATCGTTTTATGTAGCAAAAAATAACCAGCATGTTACTTGTAAAAAGTATTTAAAAATATTGTTAAAAGTAAGGTTGAGGATAAAAGGATGTCAATTTCTCAGAGGTAATATGCAAATTTATCGTCTTTCTGCCGATTCCGGATAAAAAGAGGGTAAAAAAAAGGGTCTTTTTAGTTATTGTTCCTTTTTTCCCCTTTAAAATAAAGGAAAGATAATTTTGTGAATTGCTTTTACAAACGATTTTCAATGACTTTTAATTCAGAGCACAACTTTTTAAAGACAGAAAAAGTGGTTCGTTCAATAAAGCAAAAACAAAAATAAGTATAGAAAAAAAATCCAGTTGATATATTATCATGAAAGAATTACTTTCTGTTAATTGCTCCGATTTATAAAAAATGTTAAATCTTACCATTTCAAATTCGAAATCTAATTTGCTCTTTTTTTTTAAATTTAAGTAACTTACTCATTAGTATTCAATGCATATATTTTTATATTATGACTTAATGCCTTTAAACTTAGGTAATTAATGTTTTTAATTAAAATCATTAATCTTCGTTTATTTTCTAAGTTAAGAAACGTGTTTTTGAATTATGTGCAGTTAAGTTTCTTTAGAAACTTTCAGAAACTTACGAAAATTATAAATCTACAAAAAAATAGGTAAGTGCGATTTTTTTTCGCCACAATTTTTACTAGTATTTAAATGGAATAAAAGAACATAAATACGAGGGCTGTAAATTAAGTAATGGCAACACAGGTATAAATATTTTTTAATGAACTTACAAGTACAATTGCATTACATTCCTTCTATATTATCATCAGCAAATTTTACAGCCTTTTGTCAAATGCCTGGATGCCGTTGGAGACCATTAGCAAGATATTGATAGTTGATGTCAGCGAAAGAGTTCCCTGAAGCGTACAGAAGAAATATCATGAAATCGGCGGCCTCAGATAGGTTCCTCCAACTTCAGAAACAGATCGAAGTCACAACGATTCATGTCCGGTGAGTATGATGGGTTGCTGACAATGAGAGTAGTCATGCAACACGATAGGGATAATGTTTAGCAATAAACATGGACGCTTGCGCCACTTAGTCGGACACAAATGGTGCTGTAGAAATTGGCAGAAGTTGATAATTTCTCCTGTAAAAACAGCATGCGTAAGCACTCTCGCAATCACGCACGTATGCCCCAACCAGCATAACCCATCGAAATCTTTGTGAACGTGGCGAACCTTGATGATGCCATTTATTTGATTGACGCTTTAATTCGGGCTCATTCTGACAGACCCGAAAGAACCCTATGACTCATCGTGCAACTATCCTACGCAGTAACGAATTTTCGCCACACACTTTCAGTAATCCTTGCTAACATTTTGTGCTGCATTTTTGCCATCGGCTCTCTCTATTCAAAGCCAAGACACCGCTGATCACCTTCTGAAAATATGATTTAGAGCGGTGGAAACGCTCTATCCATATCCTATATGCGCATGCCCACTGTTCTGCGAGTTTCTAGGTTATGTTGCCACTATTTAATTAAAAAGTCTCAGGGGTGTCAAATTTCTCTAGAGGTCTGAAAATATAAACAATTTTCAAACAGGTATAATTCTTTTAAATTTAAGTCAAATGATTCGAATCTTTTATACATTGTTTATAAAAGAATGGGGCTTCAGAAAAGTATAAAATGTTCCAAGTATAATAATAATTTTAAAAATCATAGACATATGAAAATTCTATAATAAATATTAAGTATTTCTTGCGTTGCGCACGCTATTTTCTAAAATACTAGCACACATCTAATGTATAAAACTTTATAGAATTATAAAATGCTTCATACTTTTTAAACCCTACCTAATTTTAGTATTATATATCTTTTGTATTTCAAAATATTTGTAAAATAATGCAATTTTTGAAATATTTTTTAAAAATGTATTTCTTTTATTTATTAAAATATGTAAATTATTCTTCTATTTATATAAAAATAGCTACAGTGTAATAAGAATACATTTAACTTTATAAATCAACTTATAGCTAGTAATTAAAGCTGCTATGTTATAAAATAGCATGCGTGACGTAAAACTTAATAAATATCTTTTATAGAAAAGTTTCTTATTTTCGTATGCTTATAATTTTTAAAATTATGGTTATAATTTAAGCATTTTATACTTTTCTGAAGCCCCATCCCTTTATAATTACAAATGATGTGTAAAAGATTCGAATTATTTAATTTAAATTTAAAAGAATTATACCTATTTAAATTTTTTTTATATTTTCAGACCTCTAGAGAAATTTAACAACCCTTCTTCGTATTTAGCGTAGTAATAAATGTAAAACGGTTTTTTTTAAATCGTAAGCCTTTTCACACCCATTTTAAGGTATCCGACTACGTTCGGAACGTGATTTTAAAAATGCGCATAAATGGATAATTTTCATGGTAATTAGTGTCACTTAGATTATAATACATGTATAAAATTGTTTTAAGAACATTTTGACAAAAAAATATATTTAAATACAATATTTTGGCAAAAAATTAACTTGGTTATATTACGTAAAAGTGCTTAAAAAGCAGTGATTATATTAACATAAAGGACTGTAATAAAACGATGATTGATAAATCCGAAGGTTAAAAAACTTCTACCATTATACAGAATATACACAAAAATTTTCAGTTTAATATTTTCAAAATTTTTCAAACAATCGCTGTCCCCGTTTTAGAATTTTCAAAAAAACACATTTCGAGTAAAATGCGTTTTAAAGTAGGACATCTTGCTTAAAGTAATGGCATCTGCTTTTTCTAAAACGTAGTTCTTGTTCTAGTGAACGGAAAATAATAAACTTGATATTTTTATAAAGGTAATAAGATTCCCTGTAAAATAAAATCATAAAACAATTAGTCAAGTTTTGGCAAAATTTAGGGTAGGGCACAATTTTAGGGTAGTTGGATACCTTATTCATAATTACTTTTTTCATCAGATTGATCACTGAGCTTTTGTAAAAGCTTTCTTATTCTCCTGTTCAGTAAGCTCAAGTTTACGATTCCCCATAATGCACTACAAAAATAGGGAAAACGCGTAGTATACAGTATACTTTGGACTAGATCCACAGTCTAAATGTGAATTAGAAAAAATCAACCCTTTTTTCCCTTTCATCTGATTAAGGTAACTTTATTCGGTGGGAATAATTGGTCACATATAGCACGTGTTACTTATTACATGTAGCAGACCAATTCAAAAAGAGCAACTACAAACACAATTTAATAACGACATCATTGTTTCTGCATTTCTGTACACTAACGTGTGTGTGTGTGTGGTCTATTGATTATTCTTTAAAATGAAGTACTTTAAAAATATTAAATTGTTATACTCAGGTATTTCTCTCGATCACTATGCATGCTAATAATACATGTCGATTCGATCCAGACAGGGTAGATATGTTAAATTCTCAATATGTGTATGTTACTATATTACTTGTTTCTTCTAAATATTCTTACTATGACTATTCTACTAGTAATTGTAAAAAAAGACTTAAAAATTCGTGTTTAATATTTAATGGAATTTTTACGAAAACATACTTAAACGATCTATTAAGAAACAAGTAATATATTTTTTTAAACGTCAATTCCTACTTCGTTAGAAAAAACGTACTGGCGCCATCTATTGCAGCAAAATTGTAACTATGACAGAGAAATAACGCAGAATAAATTTGCAATTAAAAATAAAATTTAATTAATGAATTAGTATTTGAAAAAACTGTATTAGCAGCAAGTGTCATCCACTACAAGTTCTAAAAAATTTATTTAAACTTGAATGGATGAATAGAAAGTATTTGACGATTGAAAATATAAACAAGATATAATTATATAGGGACAGAGTGACCTAATAGTAGGAATTGAAAAATGTGAAAAAAAAGAAACAATGCGTATAACAATGAACAGAAATATTATTTCTTTATTGATTATAAAACAAATGTGAACGCTTATTGTGTAATAAGAAATTTCATAAGAAATGAAATATTAAAAACATTTTACCGTTCCATTTTTATGCAGTATCCATTAAAATTAGAAAAATCGACTGAATTATTTGATAGTTCATCATATATTTCCAGAGTTTAAAAAAATGTGTTGTTCCCTTTATTAGAAAGGGGATGGTGGACCTTCACAATATCAAATTTAGGTCAAAATTTGCGATTGTTATTTTGTATACTAATAATAATATTCCTTATATTTCATAGAATAATTCTGTCAAAGAATTTTGTCATTTTGATTAATAATTAATGAATTATTTTTTAATTTTTCTCAAATAAATGTTTAAAATGCCCTTTTCTTAGTTCGTAAACTTTCCTTTTTCATTGTGATGTAAAATGCTCCTTGCGTTTCAAATTACGTCATGTCTTTTAAATTTTCACGTCTGATGAAAGACGATATAATTCACAAATTTGTGAAGCAGTTTTCTAAAATATTTAACGGATTTTACTTTGGGTTGTTTTGAATACCTTGAATGGGTGATAATTGGTGAAATTTTACATATAGTATAGAAAATTTATCTTTTTTTCATCAAATTTTATTTTGAATTTAAAATACATGCACAGATATATTTTTTTGTAGTTCATCTATACATACAACAAAAATTATGTGCATATCTTGAAAACTAATGCGCAAGGAGCTTTTTTAAAAATAGTTTAAAAAATAACTTTTAAAAAAATCAGTTTATAATAGCTTTTTAAAAATATATACTTAAATTCTGAAATATAATAATCATTTACTATACTGATTCCATTTTCAGCTAATTGAGCTAACAATTTAAGAAATTAGTTTTAATGGTCCTCCGTCCCCTTAAAGTTGAAACCGCTTTTTCTCAACTAAAGAATTAAAATTTTTGCATAAGCTGAGATTAAGTATAAAAACAAAAATTATATTGTAAAATTATGAACTACCGTTACCCTTAAATATACAAATATAGTATTAGTAGTTTTACTCTTGTATAAGTTCTGAATAAGATTATTCACAAGAGGGCGCCCTTTTGCGCAAAGTAAAGGAATAAAAAGAAAAGTTGGAAAAAGAAACTAATAGAATGTTTCAAAAGAAATAACCAGGAAAAACTGAGTTAAAAATGAATTACTCGCTTCGTAGTTTTTTCCATCTTCAGAGAGTGGTTTTTAATCCTTGTAAAAAATGTTACTTAGGTCTTAAATGTTTCGCTTCAAGATGAAGTGAAACTTTCATGCTATGCTTTGAAAAATTAGAATATGTTTTTTCCTAGCTTCTTTTTCATGTAATTTTTTATACTAAATGCTAATCTTTTTCATAATTCTTAAAGTGATCAATAACATAACTGTAATTGCTTTTTAAAAATATGCACTCTCCAACCGGGTTGCGACAAAATTACAAAAAGCTTTATGCTCAATCTTGGTAATATTATGAAACCCTACAGTAAGTTGGATTGTTTGAAGGCTTTATAATGAATGTTGTACTAAGAACTTCAAAATGATCTGTGGATCGTTGTATTAAATTATACTAATATCCAAAAATATCACTACATGAAAAAAAAATTTTAATTTATTTCATGTACTTAAAAAAATAATGATCAATATAAGGATGATTTTATCCTTTAAAGTTAATACAAAGTTAGGCAAATACCTACAATTTTCAGTTTGGCGACTAGCAATCATGTTTAATATTATGCTGAAATCATTATATTGTTGCTGTAAGTTCCTCGTACCCAGATGGGTAAAAAATGAAGTAGAACTTTAACCTTCCTTTTCTCATGGACTCTCATGGGCATTCGTCAGCTGTTGTTCCAGATCATCGATATTTTGTGACACTCGAATGCAATACCCCTACTGTGTATTACATTTGCTGTAAATGACTTCCATCTTTTTATCTGCATTTACATTACAAAGGCCGTAAATGCTGCTACGGCTTTAGATAAAAAAAAATATGGCTATTAAATTTTTTCACATAAAATTTACTGAAGAGAAAACAGATTTTCTGTTTTCTGCTATAACATTTTTATATTTGTTTCATGTAACTTATTTGTCAATTGGTTAGCCTCAATGTAGCTCTTTTCCCTACATAATTCTTGCTCTTCACAAATAATAGCCTAATAAAATCAAAACACTTCAAATGAAGTTAAAGAAAGCTGAAGGTTTATAAGGGAAATTCGAAAGCAGGGATAAAAAAAATTTCCAAGAGTAAAACGATTAGTTTTTTTTTTTGCATATATTTCCGCGTTAGAGGAGATTGTAATGAGAGTTTTTTTGCTTCTTAAAAAAATCATTCTAATTTATTTTATTATTATAAGCATTTCTTGCTTGCGTGTTCTTTTCTTCCTTTATAGAATTGACTTCATTTAGATAAAAAAAATCTAATCTCAGTAACAAACAAAATATTCTTGTCGATGGGAGAATGTTATGTCGCTTTCAATTTCTGAAAATATTATTTGTACTCCTTTAATCTTCAGAAAATACGTAAATGGATTATTCACTATTTTTCTGATCATTCTATTTTGACTTGCATCTCTCCATATTTGAAGAAAAAACTCTGAGTTGAGATCACAAAACTACATTATTGAATTTAAATTTGGAATTATTTGCTTTTGTAAGTTTGAATGTTACCTGTTATAAGACAAATAAAATCCAAGACCTTTAGAGGCCATCTTTTTATTCGCGAATACACATGAAAAGGCACAGTACACTCATTTAAACACATGTATAATTAATAATAATATATTACAGCTTAGCACTCGTTTACAGTCGCATTTTACTCCAAGTCCGTTGCATGAAAAATATACACATAAAATACACATGATACACATTCGGCAATATACACGAAAGAGCCCCACAGTACACATATTTAAACATATGCATATAACTAATAACAATATATTATAGCTTCACACTCGTTTTCAGACGCATTTTAATCTAAGTCCATTGCTCGTCTGGTTCTAGTAAAGTTCTTTTTGTTATTACAATGGCAGCGGCACCTGTAAACAGTTACAGAATAAGACTAACCTTACTGCGTTCGTTTACAGAATACACGTTTTACGTACCACTTGATTTTTATAGACAAAATTTACTTATTTTCCCATCAATTGTGTACTTCCGAGTCATACAATGGATGAACTACTGATTATTAGAGACAGATCTTTAAGCTGTCGCCAGGTGAAGACATCTTGAATTCGTATTTCATTCAAAAAATATCTACTCCATTCAATGTAGGAATTTTAGATATTCTTCAGTTTAACAGCAGTTCTGATCATCTCAATTTTGACTTTTTCTCTGGAAATCAGACTTCAATATTAAGTATCTCATTCATGATACAACTGTGAAGTCCAAGGTTTCTTCAGAAATTTGTGAGTATTTGTACATGACCTTGATCTCTGCTTCAATTATTTAATTAAATCAAAAAACTTCGTATAAGATATTCACTTAAACTTAGCACGGTATTTTCTCCTCATCTTGTTTGAGGTAGAGATCTCACTCAACTTTGAGATGCCCGGGGGGTCCTTAAGCAGCATGGGTGGAGAAGCCATTGTATCAAACTCGAAATGATGGCAATCCAAAGTATGAACAATTAGCTTGTATTAAGTTAAACACTAGAGATGACTTCGCGATATGCAGACAAGACAAGCTAAAGGGTAATAATTAATTTGTACTTATCTTAATGAGATGTAATCTCTTTGCATCGACAATAAAAAAACATCGATTTTGAGTACAAAAAACTAAGATAATATTTCTTTAGCATGGATCAATGTGAAACTATCGTTTACACACAAGCATCTATAATATTCTCTCTCTCTCTCTCTCTCTCTCTCTCTCTCTCTCTCTCTCTATTCCTATATATTATCCATATTTCCGACTATTTATATACAGTTTGGTATTGTAATGTTGTTTGTATCAGTTGCATGCAAGCTCTATTCTAGTTTAAAGTGGTAATTTGACTGAACGGAAGAAAACTGGAGAGTTCGAGAGGATAGACCAATGTAGCCATTGTAACCAAATATTTAACACAGAACCATTGATAATGTTTTTCAATATTACTTTCTATCTTAATTTCAATAAAAAATATTTAGTGTGTAACGAATTAAAAAGGTACATTGCATGATGCAATTTCAAAAACTACAGCATTGTTCAATTACATAAATGATTAAAATATGAATTCATATTAAGAAATAATTATTACATTTTATGTGTACACAAGTATTATTCAAGAAATATTTTATAGTTTTGTGTATAAATATTATTGGGGGAAAATCTCAAAATATCCGATAACTGAAGTGCAATTATGCACATTAAATGCTATCCATATTAAAGAATGAATTCTTAAGATATTATATTGAATTTATTGTTATTCAATGAGATTAAATTTTTAATGAGGAACTTTGGTGTACCCTAAACCAAATACATACACAATAGGTGTCCAGTAACCCTTAAAACGTTTTATGTTAGGAGAATAAAGTTAAACAAAAGGGTAAGAAAGAAAGACACTCTCTCTCTTAAATATAAATATAAACTACTAAAAGACGAATAAAATGAGATATAAGCTCGGGAAAACTAAAAAAAATAAATAAATAAACGTTTCTTAATAGCACAATGGCAACATATTGGAAGCTTTAAGATCAACAAAGTGGGAATCTAATTATTGTACAATAATTCTTTAATTAGAGATAATTATGCAAAATAATAACGTTGCTATATTCTAGGAGAATCTAATACCAATTCATATATCAATCTTGTGAAGAGGCAATTAGTAGAAATTTTGATTCTGTCATTCCTCTCCATCAGACCTTCTTGTATCTTTAATAACAAAGATACTTGTTATTAAGATATAAAGATAATTACCAAAAAATTTCTTTTTTTAAAAAAGCACCCTTAGCAAGTACTATAAAAGCATTAATAATAAAAAAATAACCATTTTTATTATTAGAAACTGGCATATCAAAAGATACCCTTGGGATTTTCTCCTTTTAAGTTTTATTTACAAAATATATATAAAGAATTTTAAAAAATAAATCTAAATTTTATTAAATATTCTTTCAATATTCATGTGACCCAGAGTATACATAACAATATGGCGATTTTTCTATAGAAAACATGTTTTTTTTTCCCAACATAAACATAGTTTTTCCCTGTGTGAAATAAATCGAAATCCAGTTTTCGACGCTTTCGAATGTAGAAATAATAAATATACTTTAAATTCAAAAGATCTATATTGTGCACAAATCTTAGATTCTCTCAAAGCAGGTATATTTTAAAAAGATAAGAAACATTGAATAAAATGGCTTTTAGGGGAATTGAAATCACCTTAAACACAAGAATAGACTTTTATTTTAATCAAAACTCTTCAGTCTGAAGATTACTGTTAAAAATTATATTTAGAGATGTCTTATATATATTTGGACATTATATCAAATTTAAGGTCGTTAATTGCAAATACACTTGCTGTTTAAGTAAGCCTTAGTACTTTATTCCATTCTATATCAAGGAAGGAAATTTAAAGAACACAAAAGAATGTTGGTTAAACTTAAGCGGTTGTTAAAGTAATCTAATGAATACATACCTGTCAGAATTATCAAGTTTACAAAAAACGATAGGAAGTATGTCCGAATATACACTGGCCTCAAAAAGTTAAGGTACAACATGTTTTTCGAAGTTCACCATAAAAAAAAATGGCAGTAACAATAAAATGCATAGTTTACATGAATGATAATAACGAACTTTAAAAACATTAATGCAAAAACGATTGCTACAACTTTTATTTTATAGAAAAGAACGTATATTTATGAGTGAGAGAAAAATATGCAAATATCAAGCTTTCGTACTTTTGTGTGTAAGTTGTGTTGATTTTCAACAATTGTTGGCAGTTTCGGTGACAATAGTCAATAGAGTTTAGAAAATGTCTCAGAGACGTCGTTTACCCAATTCGTTAAGGTGGCGGGCAGTTAGATGAATGGAAATGGGAATATCGCAGGCTGATGCTGCTAGACGTCTCAATGTGTCTCGTAGTGTTGTTCAGCGACTTTGGGATCAATACCAATCCGAATATTCTGTGTCCAGAAGACCTGTTCCAGGCCGACCACGAGCTACAACACCTGCAGAAGACCGTTTTCTAGCTCTTTCGGCACGAAGGAGAAGAACCACTACTGTGCCGCAGCTCGTTGCAGACCACTTTCAAGCATCAGGAAGAAGAATCTCCGCTACTACGGTGCGAAATCGTCTTCACAATGCAGGCCTGTATGCAAGAAGACCAGTTGTGTGCGTTCCCCTCAACGGACGACAGCGAAGGAACCGCTTATGCTGGGCAAGAGAACATGTTTCTTGGACGCAGCAACAATGGGCTTCTGTGCTGTTCACAGACGAGTCCAGATTTACAATGGAGAGTGATTCAGGGCGTCTACTGATCTGGAGGGAACAGCGCACTAGATACCATCAATCCAACACTGTTGAAAGACACAGTTATAGAGGTGGTGGAATCCTGGTTTGGGCAGGGTTCTCGCTCGGTGGCCACACTGACCTGCATGTGTTCCATGGAGGAACCGTAACTGGTCTTAGATATCGGGATGAGACCCTTGATCCATATGTCCGCCCATATGCTGCTGCTATTGGTAACGACTTCATTTTGATGGATGATAATGCACGACCTCACCGAGCTCGGATTGTTGAGGAGTATCTGGAGGATCACGGTTTGGAACGAATGGAATGTCCAGCTCAATCTCCAGACCTGAATTCGATAGAACATCTTTGGGACTATCTTGGCAGAGAGGTTGCTGCTTTAAATCCTCCTCCAAGGTCGTTACATGAGCTGAAACAAGGCTTACTCTGTGTCTGGTCTTCGCTTCCTATTCCGGTGTCCGACAACTTAATAAACAGCATGGGAAATCGATGCCGCCAATGCATTCAAGTTAGGGGTGGACACATTCCTTATTAGAACCCATTTTTGTATTGTTTTTATGCCATTTTACCACATAACACTGTGATGTGCTGTTTTCTCCAAGAATGGACTTTTCCGCAGAGATTGCTTTTTTTGTTATAAATCGTTTTTGCAATACACTTATACAAATTTCTATGACGCATTCAATAAAAAACTATTTAATGCACATATCCTCCAAATGTTTTGTTTCTACATTCATTCATTTGCAAATTAGACACAAAAACCCGGTTGTACCTTAACTTTTTGAGGCCAGTGTATATCATGAGTTAGTAATTTCCAAATTGAAATTTTCTACTGATCTTTCAAAAAGACTAAAAAACTCAATAAGATCAATATTGCCTTTCAAATAATGATCTTTGTTTCAAGGTAATATAAATAAATCTAACGAATTTTCAATGACAATAATTTTGCAAAATAATTTTAAAGAAATTCATTTCTTTGAAAAAAAAGATGAAATTTAAATTCATTAAATCATATCAAACCTTTTTTAGTGGAACTTTCTTTTCTTTGAATTTTTATTTGCATTGTTTGTCTCGAATTTGGAGAAAATTTACAAATATTTTTAGGTGAAAGAGTCTAAAACTCACACATGAAAGTAGTTGCAATAAAGCATATCGAAAAGTTGAAAATAAAAGATTATTTTAAAAAATTATTATTTTTCTGAAAAGAAACAAAATTAAAAATTTTGACATAATAAAAGTAAAATACACGTTTACCCTGACTTGTATACTAATAAATGTATCAGTACTGAACAATGGATACAATAATTGATTTATCAATACTAAATTAAGAACAATTTTAATAAGTACTAGTGACTTGCAGTAAAAACTTGCAGTGCAAAATTTTTTCAAAAGGAGACAGTTCCACAGACACCCGATAGGTTGTCCAGACGGTTGCTCAGATATCCGTGAGAATGTCGATTGTGATGGATATGAAATAAAGAGCAACAGCGACTAGAATGTTTTTCTATAGACATTTATACGTATATAAATGAATGATTGAGGAAATAAATACCTAATTTAATAAAAAAAATTATCTTACAATATATTCAAACTTAAAATTTTGACAAACAAGTAACATAATACTTATCCTATGACTTAAAGGTAACTTACTTAAAACATCTATTACTTAAAAGAAACACATAAAATTTAATAATTTTGATAATTTATATGGCTTTCAAATGTATGGCTTGTAATTAATGTCGTATAGTAGCTTTAGTGTATTATTACTGCATTCAATACATAGTTATTGTATGTGGAGGAAGTGCGATGAAAACTCCAATTGAAAATTGGGTCGCAAATATTGAAAGTTTGAGAAACAGTGGATTAAGATGTAAGGATCAGATGGTCCTTTCATCTGGCTAAGATCTTCACTTTCTGAAAATTCGTCTGAATAATAAGCCTTACATTGCAAGCCATAAAAAGGGAACTCAGGTCAAACTGTACCCTGCAGACGCGGACATAGTGGTCAAAGATTGCATCTCTATACCTTCCAACAGTCACTGAGCCTCTGTCAAAAATGGCCAATGTGTCTGTCTAATTATAAATCTCACGAAAGTCATACCATTCTTGAGATGCTAGAGAATATGGTTCCTGGTCCCCTTGGATGAAGGTACATCAAGAATTACTGGTTAATCTAAATCGGAAGTTAATCTAAATCGGAAATTATCTATATATTGAACGGTCTTCCACCGATTCCTGCTCCATTGACGGTGTTCTCGAGACAAATAAAGGATTCCTCCTTTCACAGAAATAAATATAGTGCAAACAGTTTATCTTCTTGTAAGGCTGTTGTAAGGCTCGTAGATCCTAGGCCTCTATGGATCCGGTCTTAGTAAACGCATTCCCAAGTTGCACACATTAAAATTTCTGGAAATCTGACCTTGAGATTACTCTACTTCAAATATTTTGATATAATTCTTTTTCTTTTTCTATAATTTAAACACAGATTGCTATACATTTTAATATTTCACAAAAAAAATTGCAGAAAAGGCATCTTTAAGTTAGGCAGGCCTACAAACGAATAAAGTGTGAAATTTGACAATTGTACAAACATCCAAATCATTTTCTATTAAATACACTATCCACTCAAAGGCACTGCTTGTAACCGAGTGGGTTCGGGTTCGAATCCCGAGTAAGACTTGGCTGTATCTTCTTCGGGAAAGAAGTCGGTCTTTCGCCTGAAATGGATTCCCGTCTCGAAAGGAAACGCAGCGCACCTCTTCTTGTTATATGCTGGGATCATCGTTTGTAATAAAATCTGTATTCTTCTGTGGTTGTGTTATATGTGTCTGTTCATCTATCTCATGTCTTTCGTATGTATCCCAGTAATAAACACTCGACAACAACAACTCAAAGGCACTTTTATAATCGGCACCAAAAATTGCAATCTTTTTGGAAGCAATAACGCTACCTTTTGTAGCGTATTTTCGAGAATATGTTCAAATTTCCTTAATTTTAAGTATCAGTATAGAATTTGTAGCATTCTTGTTTGAACAATTATTTCGTTTAAGGTATCCGACTACGTTCAGAACCGTGATTTTAAAAAAACGCATAAATGGAAACTTTTCATGATATTTAGAGTCACTTAGATTAGAATACATGTATAAAATTGTTTTAAGGACATTTTGACAAATAAATTATTTAAATACAATATTTTGCCAAAAAATTAACTTGGAATAACCCTTTTTCAAAAACAAAATGTTCTTCTTTTATAAAAAAAATGCTTTTAAAATAATAATATTAAGCTTATGTAAAGTAAAGACTTCTCTCCAGAGAGTCTGAACTATAATTTTTGAAAAATTCACATTATTTTTAGAGTTACAACCAACTGAAATAATTATCGGCATTTTTTTCTTAAAATTTCTCCCCTCTGTTGTCGTAAAACATGGATAAACCTACTTCTAAGTTATAAATTTCAAAAATTCTAATTAAGCCTCTGCACAAACATCTGAGCTATATACAGGCAAAATATTTTATTATAAAAGAAGCATTTATTTTTCCCAAAAGGAGAATATTTTGAAAATTGGTCAATCTAAGTTCCTTTTTTGTCAAAATTTTGACCTTAAGTAATTTTTTATTGCAATAATATTCTTAAAACAATTTTATGTACATTTTCTAATCTAAGTGACACTAAATATCATAAATATTATCCATTTATATGTTTTTGAAAAATCACGGTTCCGAACGCTGTCGGATACCTTAATACATTAAAATGCACAAGAAGCTAAGGTAAATTATTTTTTAAAGCTAAATTTCTAGGAATAAAATGAAGTAAAATTGTTTACTCGAAACTATTATTTGTTTCTATTTTTAATTAATTAGTTATAAGAATTCATTGAAGCATTTTTATTTCATGAATTTACACTAATCAAAACCCTACTTTTTTCCTGATTAAAAATTATTTTCACGAAGAATAATTTTTTTGGAATTTAACGGAAATTCTTTCGTTGAGAGATGTTGAAATATTTTTTTCTTCTCAAATATTCCTAATTAAATAAAATAATCAGAATATTTTAACTAATTTATGAAACTAAATATCTCTTATTAAAAAAATAATTCTTTGGATTAATCCAATTTCAAAAAGATGACTTTTCCAAGAATCTCTTTTCTGGAACACACATTCAGACTCTTTTTGTTTTGTTTAACGTTTAAAATTTCATACACATACAAATATTTGCCATAAATTATATTTGCCACACATTAAATCCTTTAAAGATTAACATTTCCAACCGAAAATTTCTGAATATTCTATCAATTTAACATGGTATACACAATTCTAATAAATATGTTTCTAAATTTTAATATTTTATCTCTTTTGATATCTTTATTAAATTTTATTAGGTTTTAAAGGGAAATATATTCCTTAAATAAGCTGTCATGTATAAGATTATTTTTTCTACAATTAAAATTAATCAAAAATTGTATTTTTCTTGTTTATGCTGTAGAAAAATATTCGTGTCGCATCATTTTAAAGTAAATCAAATTTTCTTTTTAATTAAGAATGATCAATATCTATTAGTCTATGATTATTCATGCCGCCATTAATCACAATTAGAATTCTTCACTCATATCGTATTAATTGACATTTTCGGCTTTAAAAAATTGATTTCATGCCACATTAAGATTTTAAAAAATTTCAATATTTTTTTTCACAATTCTTAGCAAGGTTTTAGAGTTAATTATAAACGAAATATATATAAAGTTACTCGTATTTTTTTCAGTAGATGTTAAATCCTTTGATGAATGGTTTTTAATATTCAAAGAAAAAAGTTCATATAATTTTGACCATGTACACTCTTTTAAAAGAACATTTTTAATTAGTTTTTTTTCACTTTTAATTTACATAATCAAAGTTAATTTACTGATGAATACTAATTAGAACGAAATAAAGGAGAGAATCCCAAATTTTACTAACCAAAATATTTTTTAAAAGATGAAAAATACTAATTAAAATTTCATAAGATTATTTTTTGTATTCGTTTTTACAAGTAACCAAAAGAAAGGAAAAAAGATTATTGGATTATTCGAAAAAGCAGTTAATTAAACTAAGATTAAATTTCAATTATTTTTAATTAAATCCTAATGTACCAAACAATAACAAAAGCGTCAATTTAGAATTACAAAATACACGTATATTTGTTATTTTATGCATTTATTTAAACAATACTTTCTGCAGTGTAATAAATTTAAATTAACAGTTTTTTCTTTTATATATTATAAAAGAAACGTGTATTTCAGATTAAAAAATAGATTCCATAAATAGAACTGGTAATTATCAGTCTTTTAACTGCTACTAGAACACAAATAACGTATTAAAAAATAAGTTTTTTCATACGATTTTTAAATAAAGTATTAAAAAAAAAGAAAAAAAGCAAAGGAAAATTATTGTTTACTGTTTTTTTAATTACGAATAAAAAGATAACAAAATTAAAAAAAATGAAATTCTTGGTACTAGAGGATTTAATATCTGTTAGTTTTTTGTTTTCCTTATTTATTTTTTTACATATCAAGAATAAAAGGAAATAATAGACTATTTCTGCAAAACTTATTAAAACACCTTTAGCTTTTCTGAAACTGCTCCATTCTAAATTATTAAGTAATCTAACAGTTATACTAGATAAAGACCGATAAGAGTGTTAAATTTACACTTTTTCAAATTTTCTCCAGTTAACCTTTGTGAAAAAGTAGAGAATTTTTAACCTTAAAAGTTAAAAGAAATCTTCTGTCTAAGGTTCTATAAATTTTTTAAGATTCAGTTTAATAATTTTCCTTGGTTAATTAAATTTATTTAAGAAAAAATGTTGACTCATACTTAATTTTTTTAACATAACGTAAGATTTTTAAAAAAAAGAAATTGTAACCAGTATATAAACAGTGCGAGAAATTTTATAAAAATTAAATGCTAATTTCAAAAGAAATTGTTAGATAGTTTGTAGATACCACATGATTATTTTTTAAAGGAGACAGAGGAATAAAAATCTTTAAGAGATATATTGAAAAATTTTCTATTAAACTGAAGAAATTTTTTGCTGCTTAAATAATGATAAAAACATTCACAGAATCATGAATATATTCATGTTTATAATATCGTGCGTGATTGAGGTTGAAAATGTTTCATTTGAGAAAATTAATTTAAAAAGAAGAAGAAAAATTTACTATTGTGTGTCATTTTAATAAAACATCTACAAGAGTGTATTTAAATAGTTTTCAAAATGAATAAATTAATTTTACTGTAATAATATAAAGAGATGAAATATTAAGTTGTTGACATTTAGCTAATACTGGAAGTGGCAAGACCTAAGTGCAAAATGAATAATATATTATTTATTTTTAAAAATTTAACAGAACACACTGACAGTAAATACAAAACATTCATACATAGTTTATGTATAAGACTAATAAATTCTTTCATGTATTTCTATTTGCTGAATTAATCTTAACAAATTCAAGTTGTAAATAAAAGTCCCTTAATCTACAGATGCTAAATGATCCATTCAGATTTCAGTAAACGTTTACATCTATTTATTTTTCATCAGTATCAGTTTTAACTTTCTTTTTCCTAATTAGTCTTTTTATGGACTTAGGTTTATGATAAATTAGCATTTTTATAGTTAATTTCTATAATTTCTAAATACATTTTCTACATGCATTAAGCAAAAGAGTAATAAGCCTTCATTATTAAAATATGAGAAAGTGCTTTTAAGGTATTCGACTACGTTCGGAACCGTGATTTTGAAAAAGCGCATAAATGGATACTTTTCGTGATATTTAGTGTCACTTAGATTAGAATATATGCATAAAATTGTTTTAAAGACATTTTGACAAAAAAATTTATTTAAATACAATATTTTGGCAAAAAATTAACTTAAAATAATCTTTTTTCCAAATGTTTTCCTTTTGTGAAAAATGGTCCTATTATAACAATAATTTGCAGACCACTCTAGAGACGCTCAACTAGAATTTTTGAAATATATAGGGTGTTTTTTTAGAGGTATAGAACTTTAAATTGCAATAAAAAAACGATGTATTATTCGATTGACATGATTTTTTTTATTCGAAAGATAATCTTGTGGCGTTACATTTTAAATATGATTTCTGGCATATGACTGCCACGGCTGGCTTGGATGTAGTCCAATCTGGCCTTCATCGTTTTTGAAGAAGTACGGACCAATGATTCCACCAGCCCATAAAGAGCACCAAACAGTCAGTTTTTCTGGATGTAAAGGTGTTTCGACACACACTTGTGGATTAGCTTCACTCCAAATGCGGCAGTTTTGTTTGTTGACGCAGCCGTTCAACCAGAAGTGCGCTTCATCGCTAAACAAAATTCGCTTATGAAAATCGGGAATACGTAATCCCCACAGAACCATTAGTTTCGAAATAAAATTGCACAATTTGAAAGCGTCAGGCGTGAGTCTATTCATGATGAATTGTCAAACCAAAATGAGAATAAACCACTTGACAGCTGTTAAATAGGTCGCCATCTTGGAAAGTAATGTCAACTTAAACTTCTATACCTGGAAAAAAACACTCTTTATAACTTAGAAGTTGGTTTATTTATATTTTACGACAGCAGAGGAGAGAAATTTTAAGAAAAAAACGCCAATAACTATTTTAATTGGTGAATTCTGAAAATAAGGTGAATTTTTTAAAAATCTTAGTTGAGCCTCTGTAGAGAGGTCTGAGCTATATACAGGCGAAATATTATTATAATAGAACAATTTTTCACAAAAAGAGAACATTTGGAAAAAAGATTATTCTAAATTAATTTTTTGCCAAAATATTATATTTAAATAATTTTTTTTATCAAAATGACCTTAAAATAATTTTATGCATGCATTCTAATCGGAGTGACACTAAATATCATGAAAATTATCCATTTATGCGCTTTTTTAAAATCACGGTTCCGAAAACGTAGTCGGATACCTTAAAGGTACCGGGACATGCTCTAAAAAGTAAAATGCCAAATATAAGACTCTTTGATTATGGGACATATATATTTAAAAATTTCCAATAGAGCTTAGATTTTTTGTGATCTTAAGAAAGACATTTTAATGATTCCGTAGAAACACAAAAATAATTTTGCAATTAAACGAAAGAATCTCATTAATTATTTATTTTTGAAAACCAATGTCTCAATGAATATGCAAAAATACATTGTTTTCTACCTCTTTTTTATGTATTGCATTCTGTCAAACTGGATTGACTTAAGATTTTTTTCTAAAAAAATATGTTTCACGGTGGATAGTTACAAAGTCAATTTCGCATAAAAATTCTTTTTTGAAAAATAAAGAATGAAGTCAAGCTTCATAAAGTCTTCAGATATCCTCGTCACTATACATGTTGCATTAGGTTGTACTTTTTTATCTTTACAGATGCTATTGATTAAAATAAATTTACTAATTTAAGAAAGTTATTAAGGGAGATACATTGTTGCTGAAGAATGTTAATAACTTTCGCCTTCGGCTAAAGGCGGAAAATCTCAAAGAAGAGTCTCATTTATAAAAAACATCATTTATTTTTTATTTCATTTTAGCATACAAATGGAATAAATCATGGTTTAAATAAATCTCAAAATTGAAATACATATAAACTTTCGAATTTCACTAAAAAGTCACTTTTAATATTGAATAGTTGTTAATATATATATCTTTCATTTTTCAAATTCAACATCGTTAAAATATCCTAATCATTAAAATTAATAATAACTTTATTAGAATTGTATATTTTATTTCAACGAATTTTAACACTTCTTTAATTTAAAATATAATTTTCTCAGTATAACGTGTCAAAATGTTTTGTAATTTTCATCCCATTATATCTGGCTGCATTTACTCTATAATTCTAAAGTATGAAAAATAAATGATTGATACAAATGATACGAATTCTGGTGCATTAACCATTTGGTACCCGAGGAAACAAAGTTGCAAGTTGATCATTTGGTAAAAATTAAAAGTATAAAAAGAAATGTGGAGCTTTAAATGCCCTTTTCTGGTAGATACTCGAAAGATTACGGCATTTATATTTGATGACCGCGGTAAAGAGGCATGGTCAAATACGTTTAAGCTGAGCTGTGTGCTTTGGCTTCAGTTACACTGAACATACATCATGCAGAATTATTGGACATGGTCATTAAATGGAAACGGAATATCACACAGCATGAACCTTTAAGCCCTTAACCAGTGTAGTATGGAAACTAGGAGAATGCGGCACTGGATCAAGTGCAGATGTAAGATTTTACTTTGTAAACCATCTCAAACAGGAACATATGCTTAGGATATATATTTACATTATTTATTCTTATCTCCACTTTTGAAACTTTACTTAAAAATCATTTGTTGTGTTATTAAAAAATGTGTATTTCCACACACATTCGCTTTTTTATTCAAACTAAAAATAATGGAGCTATTCCTTTTGAATTGGACAATGAATGAATTGTTTGTTTACAAAAGATTTTTTATAAACTTAACTCTCTATTGACAAATATTTAATTTTTATGAATTAATTTCCTCCTAAAATAAAATTTATTTTTTTATTAGTAGCTTCTATAATAAAATCTTGCAAAAATATATGAACAATTTTGCATATTAAAAAAAGGTAATCAGAAAAAATTTTCCTTTATATTTTTCATCTTATCTCTTAAGCCTTTAATAGTACTCCCTATCTACGTTTTATTCAAAAATCTATTTCTCTTTTCATCATTAATATCCATTAATCTGGATTTTACGGATTTTTCTTCCCTGTTTCATATTCATAAGAATTTTTTAAGTAATTTTTTTCAGTTTTTTTTAGTAACAGCTGTACTACATTCTACCTAAGAAACAAATCCTGTTTTTGAATTTCTGCCAACAATAATCTTACGACTTTGAAACATCATGTAAGTAACGCGAGACAAATTATGATTTATTCCAAGCGTTCTCCACGTATAATCTCCTATATCACTTTTTTAAAACAAAAGCTAATACAGTAAAGAATCAACTGTTTTTAATATACTGTTATATATCAAATATTTAAAACTATAAACGGCTTAATTTAAGTTAGAAAGGAAAAATCAATAATTGTTAAAAATTATAGACTTTATTCAAAATGATGAACGCTAAGTTTTTCACCTCATTAATAAATGCTTTTATCAGTAACGTTTGACAATAATCATGAATTAACAAAATCTTTTCATCCAGTTAACTAATCATTTTTGATTATATACAGCTAAAATTATGTCAAAATAAAACTACAATATATTAATTCTATTGCTTTTTTTCTACTTAATTGGATTGATTTTATAAGATTCATTAGATACAATCTATAATCATCTTAAAGCCTCAGCTATACCAAAAATAGTACTATTCAGAAACTATTTTTTTCCTATTATTAACATTAAACATTTCTAAATCCTGTTGAAGCCTTTAAAAATTATTTGAAATTTATTTCTTCAAAGCTATAAGAATGTGTCACATTGAAAAGCAAATCTTCATAATTTTAGCGTTTTTTACATAACGTAACATAGTTTATTCTTTATTAATTAAATTGGATTAATAATTTGTATTCCTTTTCTCATAATGATCCTAAAATGTGGAATTATCATAAATGTTTATTAACTATTACGATAAATTAATAGTGCTTTTGGTATGGAAAAAAATAAATGTGAAGGGCTCTTGGAATGGCAACACTTGCCGGCGTCATGACACGTGACTGAGCGCGATTTTCATAAATGCGTGCTAAGATCCACAGATTTAATAGAGAGAGAGAGGAGAGAGACCAAAGAAACCACGAGTACATAAAAGATGAACATTAGCCACTTTGCAATGACGTGCGCTTAGTATAGTATTTGTGTGTAATCCCTTTTTATCTGTTACCATTAGAATAAATAGTTTTGTTTGTTAGCCCTTAGCTTTTACTAGCTAACGAACTACACCCCAAACATTAACACAACATAAATAATCAATTTATACTAATAATTTAAATGCGAAATATCTTCATGTTACTCGTGGGGGCTGCGCTAGCTCAGTGGTCAAGGTATCGGATCATGGCAGGCATGTCAAGAGTTCGAGCCCAGTACCACTAAAGATCCTCCGTGAAGGGGAGAAATGTACATTAAATCCGTCGAGAGCTCAAACGTCCTCCCGTGTGAGTGGTAGTAAGGAGAGGGTGGTGCCAGCTCAGGTGTCGTACTTGTCACTTGACCTTGGTTCAAAATTACGAGGTCCATCGCCAAAAGCCCTCGTGTAGCTGAACAGTGAGACGTTAATATTCACTCACTCACTTCTTTTTACTCGTATCGGTACCAAAATGAAACTTATACATGTCTTAGTTTGTGAGAGCTATTATTTTCATTAGATATTTTTTTATAACATTTTATTACATTCTCTAAAAAAGCAATTCTCTCAAGCAAAAGATCATAGTATTGTTTACAATTGTCATCTTAAGCCAGAGTTTGTAATTATAAATAATTCGATGGTTATTTTCGCAAAAAGAAAATAATGTACACTAATTATTAAGCTTAATTTTAACTATAACGAATATAGAATGAAGAGCCAAAAAACTGATACACCTGCCTAACATCGTGTAGGGCCTACAAGAGCACGCAGAAGTGCCGCAACACAAAATGTCATGGATTCGATTAATGTCTGAAGTAGTGCTGGAGGTAACTGACACCATGAATCCTGCACGATTGTCCTTAAATCAGTAGGAATAAGAGGGGGTGAAGATCTCTTCTGAATAGCACGTTACCAAGGCATCCCAGATATATTCAATCATATTTATATCTGGGAATTTTGCTTGTCAGCATAAATTTATAAATCCGAAAGAATGCTCCTGGAGTCACACTGTAGAAATTCTGCAAGTGTGGGGTCTCTCATTGTCCCACTGAAATTCCCCAAGTCCGTCGGAACGCACAATGAACATGAATAGGTGCAGGTGATCAGACAACAGGCTTACGTACCTGTCAGAGTCGTATCTAGACGTATCAGGGGGTCCTATATCATGCCAACTGCACACGCCCTATACCATCACAGAGCCTCCACCAGCTTGAATAGTCTCTTGTTGACATGTAGGGTCCATGGATTTATGAGATTACCTTCATACCCGTACACGTCCATCAGTTCGATTCAATTGGAAAAGAGACTCGTAAGAACAGGCAAAATGTTTCCAGTCCTCAACAGTCCAATGTCGGTATTGACGGGCCCAGGCGAGGCGTAAAGCTTTGTGTCGTGTAGTCAACAAATGTACACGAGTGGAGCTTCGGCGCCGAAAGCCCATATCAATGATGTTTCGTTGAATGATTCGCACAGTGACACTTGTTGATAGCCAGGCATTAAAATCAGCAGTAATTTGCGGAAAGGTTGCAAGTTTGTCACGCTTAATGATTCTCGTCAGTCGTCTTTGGTCCCGCTCTTGCATGATCTTTTTCCGGCCGTAGATTTGATGTTTTAACGGGGATTCCTGATATTCACGGTACACTCGTGAAATGGTCCTATGTGAAAATCTGAATTTCATCGCTACCTCGGAGACGCTATGTCCCATCTCTCGTGCGCCGACTATAAAACCATGTTCAAACTCACTTAAATCTTGATAGCCTGCCAATGTAGCAGTAATAACTTATCTAACAACTGTGCCAGACATTCGTTGTCTTATATAGATTTTGCTGACCACAGAGCCGTACTCTGATTGATTCCATATCTCTTTATTTGCATACACATGCCTGTACCAGTCTTTTTGGCTCTCCAGTGTATATTAAAAATGAAAAAGCAATCAGACAAATCTGATATTTCAGAGCTTTATCATCGGGATATAAAATTTTAATTATCTTTATGATCAGTAAGTGAGTTTTTGTTACCCTTGCACTTAAAGCAACACCAGGCCCTAATTTTGAACCGTGATCAAGTGACAAGGATGGCATGTGAGATGGAGCTCCACTCTCCTAGTGTCCTTATCAGTGCAATGCGAGGACTGATTTAACAGGGTGATTTTGATTTAACTTTGATTTAATTTTTTACAGACTTTGATTTAACGACAGATTTAATAAATCTCCATCTCTACAAGGTGAGTTTTCAGTGGCATCAGGACTTCAAGCCGCAACACAAAACCATGAGTCCATGGCCAAAACTACAAGGCTACTACTGCCATTTTTAATGATGACAAATCATATTTAAAACGTCAATTTTTAAAATGATTGTCTCTAACTTTAAAATGTTACTTTATGATTGCTCTTAACAAGCAACTTTTAATAATTTTGTTAATATTTTTTTATTTACTCCGGTAAAACAAATCTCTCAGACTATTTGAGAAACTGTAATAAGCAATCAAAGTACTAGTAATTCCAATCAAATGAAGCAGTTAAGTAATGAAACAAGTAATCATTTTATTCTCACACGTTTTTTTTACCGGTACAATTCGCGTAACGGATCCCTTTTCAGGCACTTTTTTACATGCCTGCAAACACTTGGACACATTCTCGTACATATATTTAATAAGTATCTATGATAAAATAAAAATAGTAAAAATCTAATTTATTATTTTTTTAAATTCACACATTTACACAAAAATCATTGTTGTTTTTAAAATTGAGATTTCTGCTATAAATTTTTATTTCAAATTCATTGAATTAGAAAAAAGCATTTGAAGTTTTAATATACTCTTAATTTTTTTGTTGAATTAATAGATTTTTTTCGAGTGGTTAACAACAACACAACGAATACTATGAAAGAGTTTGATTCTCAATGAAAAATGAGCGTCATACTAACAGAGAAATAGAAACATTTGAAAAATATTTTACGCTTTTCATATTTCGATCAAAGTACGCATTATTTTCTATTAAAATTACAGATTCATTTTCCATTTTTCTGCTACACTGTAACTTTAAGCTTCATTTGTATATGGCAGATAAAAATCTGCTTCTGGTTTGTATAGTTTTGTAATACACCAGACTTAAAAAAACCATAACTAGCAGAAAAAAATCAACTTTAATACATCAAAGGCAAACGATAAATATCTACTAAAGCATTACATTTAGAAAATTAATTTTATTAAAATTCTCTCTTAGATTATTCGGCTGCTAGAGAAATGGTTAGAGTACACAGAAAAATATATTACTCAGTTCTGTTCTTGTGAATTAGAATTAGTTTCTTATTAACTTGAAAAAAACGAGGAACTCATGAAAAACAGTTAAAAATTTCTGTCACGTAGATAGAATATTTTATAACCAATTATATTACTAACAGTAAAACTAACATTCAAATTGCTTGAAAAAGAGTTTAAAAGTGTTGTTAAAAAGTGCAGAGCACAAAATTGCGCACTCCTGTGGTTGAATACAAATACACAACGCATTTTTATTTTTAAAAAACCGGAGAAAACTTTTCTTTTGCTTCATTTTGATTTCAAGGGAAAGTTAACTGAGCAAACAATTTAAATAAATGTTACTATTAATTTGAGGCATATTTTTTAAATAAGAAAAACAAAGGTAGGCACTTAAAGACATAATAACAAAAATTATATGAAAAGTAATTGTGGCTGGGTATTGTTTGTTTAGGTAAAATATTAACAGTAAATTGTGATTCATCAACTTCTCTTTAGTGCTAAATGTGAAGTGCATAACTTAAAAATAATTTGATATACATAATTTTTAATTAAACATATTTCACGTCACTTTATTGCTCTCCATAATCACGCATTCCAGGACCATTACCTTAGGTGTAATCAATAGCATCGATAATACCTGTAATTATCGATAAAATTGACACTAACTATAGCTTCGGCAATTTTATATGTCAATAAGTGACGTTTATAATATCAAAGTTCGAAATGTTGACATAAATATATTTTACGTGTCAGAGAATTGGTTTAATTTTACTGAATAAAATACATGAATTATCGTTGACAGTGAATTTAAGATAGCATTGTTACACTAGCATACCGATTTATATTAGATATAAACTATTCTGTTTGAAATACTACCCAAAAGAAATGTATGAATGCGATGTATAATCTCTTTGTTCTAAATTTGTGATACTCTATCCATTTCTATACTTCCAATTATAACATATCATTAATAGTTGAAATTCAATAGATCTATTGATAATTTTAACAGTTTCTAAACTCAAAAAAACTGATTAAAGATCTATCAATGCAATTGATTGCTTGACATAATGTGTTATTGCCGAGAGTATGATGGTATAATAGCAAAAGTTGTAATGAATTATTTATAAGACGAATTATAGATACGAACAGAATATTATAAACCAAGAAATGTATATATGTATGCATGCATGTGACTTTGTTAAACAAATGTATAAATGTTTATCCAAATTTTTCTAACACGGAAATTTATAAAAAAAAAATATTAAGCTCATTTGTAGAGATTTGATTTCCCTAGATTTGAAAATACAGTCGAACCTCTGTATTGCGAATTTATCTATATAGCGAACTATTTCCTAGAACCTTGAACATTTCCCGATTTTCTTCGTAAAATAACCTTTCTATAGCGAAGTGCATTTTCTATGTAACGAACTTTTACTTTTGTAATTCAATTTTTGTTCTCCCTTTTTTTAAAGTATTTCTGAAAAAATTTAAAGTTATTTCCTCTTTAACACATTTTATGGTGGTCATAAATCTTGAACTGGTTTTATTAGATTCTAATCCACCGAGAGCAATAGAGTTCTGGACGTTTCATCCAAAAAGGGCAGCCTTTAACCCCTCATTGCCCAGTTCTCTACAAACATCTTCGATATCCTCTTTCCCTCTCAGTGGAGTAGTCCCGTGTCCCCATGTTCTAATTATAAAATAATGTATGTTTAATATTGTTTGTATGCTTTAAATCATAAAACGACCTTAAAATTCATTAATTATAGAATAAAATTATTTTCTTATTATTGAAAATACAGTGAATTCTTCGACATTGTTTTTTCTTGTTTTCCTTGCAGTTTTTCTTTCTTTCTTTCTTTTTTGATGGTTAAGATGTATAAAATAAACATATATTAATTTTTAAAAAGGTGTAAATAGTTCCTTTTCTCAATATATAGTGTTTATGAATTTAAAATATTTGTTTTATGTGGTTTATTAAGTATATCAAAAGATGAACCTCTACATAACGAATTTTCCATATAACGAACATTTTTCCGGGATTTAGCGACTTCGTTATATAGAGGTCCGACTGTACTTTCCAAATTGAATTACAAACTCAATTAAGTAAAAAAGAATTTTATATTTTATTATTTTTTGTAAATCGAATAACTATTAACTATACTCAATAACAGCTTAAAATATAACTTATTTTTATTAAAATCCCAATAATCTCTTCAATAGATTATTATCATTTAATTGCATATGTGCATACTTATTTTCCTTCATTCCAGTGACAATTGCCGAAGATTACATAAATTCAATGAATTTTGTATGTTTTTCAATCGCCGGAAAATTACTTCAAATCTTGCAATTTTTAAAGGAAATTTAAAACGAATCCGTTGGTTGTATTAAAAGCAATAAATTATTCTCCCTTTTATTTGTCTATCTCATATGATTTTTTCCTCTTCTATAGTTCTCGTATAAAATTATAAAATATTAATAAAGTTGGTATGAGAATAGTACCAAGCAATCCGCACATTGCAATGTAGATACTAACTTTTTAAAAAATGCTCTCTTTTAACGCGTAAAAGAATTAAAATTCTAAGTGCAAACTTTTCAACAGAGGGAACTCAGTTTATGAAAATAACTACGGTCATTTTAGAATTAATATGTAAACTTCCTAGTTTTATATACGACTCACAATCAGGTTTGAATGAAGACACATTTAGTTATTCAAGATGGTTGCTCTCAGAGAACAATTACCAGTCCTTCTCGAAATATGTTTGAGAACATTGAGTGAAACTCCGTTCACGCTCAGCCACTCATTTGTTTTATGCATAATTAAGGATATGAACAACACCTGGATAAAGCTTCACCTTGTCTATTTGGGTTGTCATGCAGAATACTAATTTCTTCCTTGAATTTATTACACGTACTCGTTTATTTGCTTAAGATTAAATATATATTGTCGAATTTTCAGGTTAATGCATAACTAAACATATATAAACAAATTTATTGTTTTACGATTTATGTCACATTTAATTATAATTTATATATAAAATATTACTGATAAATGATATGTAAAACTATGTACTACAAAAAGATATCAAGCAATTTTTCTAGACTGAAATAAATCTATAACTTTTATCAAAATTTAATTCAAGTGATAGTCAATTATTTTTTAATAATATTAATTTCTAGATAGAAATAACCACACTTACACGACTATAAATATACTCTGTAACATAAAGAATTATTCAACAAGAAGGAGTTGTTCGAATCAGAAGAAATTGCACATGCACATATCTAACAAAAAAAATCAAATAATGAAATATTCGCGCCCAATGACTAAAAAGCTGAATCTCCAAGGGATTGTAACGAAGCTTTCAAAACTAAAACAGATAGCCTTCCAATAATAATTCTATGCGAATGTAGCTTCTTTTTTACTTACGTTAGTGGAACTAATGCCTTGCGGATGGATCACAATCAGTATAAACAGATGGAGTTATTTGGGAGAGGACGTGCAGTTGGTCTAAAGTAGGGGTATTTAACCTGTGACCCGCTGGCCACGAATGACCCGTTGAAGATATTTTAGTTAACTTTCATTTGAATTTGAGACTATTTCAGGAAAAATTGTCTTATCTGCTTTTTGTCGTAAAAAACGCCCTTTTTCTGTTATTCTTGATATTTAAAACATTTTGTTGATATGCTGAATATTCATTTGAGATAAAATTTTCTTAAAATGACGAATTTTTCAAAAATTTCATTTTATTTTAAATAATTTTAAGTATAATAAAACTGACTATGCACAAATTATCAGAAGTTTTTTTAAAAAAATCTTTAACAAGCAAAGTATTTTAATTCGACTACCATTCTAAATCTATAACACCGTCTCTTCCCTAGGAATGAAACCTTTACATGCAAAGGTTTCGTTCCTAGGTGCATTTTTACGAAAGTTATTCGAAAAAAACGCTTTCAAATAAATGAACTTTGAAAAGTTCCGAATATTTTTCAATTTTCCCGTATAAAAAAAACTGCCAATTGGTTTTATACAAAAGAGGATTCAAAATGTGCGCAATTAAAAGAGGTCTTGTATATAAAACAAACCTCCCTTTAATATTTAAATTTCATGGCATTATTTTTTGACAACAGATCATTATAAATTTATTGATGTGGCCCGCTAATAATGGTGGATTTATTGATATGGCCCTCGAGCGTTAAAGTTTGAAGATCCATCCCTAGGCTAAAGGAAATATGATGGTCAAAAGCCAGGATTACTTAATATTTTGTTCGGAGCAATGCTACCATTCAACAATGTTGGTGGGAATGGCCGAACTGAACCAAGATCATTCAGAGCATAAAGAAGGTAGTGGTCAACCGAGTGGGACGACCAAACACATGAGAACAGATTGATCGTCTGATTGGCACTAACAGCTTCTAGCCCTTCCTTATCAATAATCCAACATGCAACCAGGATTGTAACGACTACAAAGACCATCAATAAGAGATTCAGAGAGCAAAATACAGGTCACCAATGTCATTACGTTAAGCACTCTTCACCGCTGTACTCATCCAAGTGCATTTGTAATGGTTCAGGCACATTCGATATGGACTCTCGCGGGTTAGAGTAGAAATATTTTCAGCGATGAATCCCGTTTTGATTTGAGCTCCAATGACAAGTGAAGACATCTGCAAGAACGGTGGGATTGGTATAGAGCGTAATTTTATTTGACAGTCCGATTATTTTAATTTTTCTCAGTAAACCCTTACAACACGGTGGTACGTCAACGACATTCTGTCCCTTAAATTATTGCCTTTTCTTTCACAAACACTTGAGCATACACTTCAAAAGAATAATGCCCGGTCACACACGACACTCCTTTCTACTGCTTAACTCTGTGCTTTCCAACGCTTCCCTTACCAGCGTGATAGTCAGATCTCTACCAATATACCACGTTTCGACCCTGATTAGCAGCTGTCTCCTGCCATCTTTGTTTTACACCGATCGGACTCTCCAATCGTAACGTGTTTGGCAAGAAATCTCACGGGAGAACATCCGTGGGCTCTATGAGTGAACACCCAACCTGATAACAAAGGACTACAGCTTGCATCAGGGGTAGAAGTAGATCTCAATGGATTAATATTATTTTTATTTTACTTTACATAAGTTTTTCCACTCATAGCTGCACTTCCTGCATTAAACTGTCAATTCTTATTATACTGATATTATTTCGTTTTCAAAAAATGTACATCACACATTTACTAATTTTTCTTTCATTCGGATAACAAGTTCTTGGTACTTCGCTTTTCATGTTACGGAGTGTATTGTATAAATAAAATACACATTATTCCTATTATGCTTTACTGATTGTTTGTTATTTGTATTAAATAAAGAAACAGATTTTTTAAAGCTATATTTATTTAAATAATGCTTTTTTACCCTAATTATTCTACCATAAATTTATTCAATTCCTACTATTAACTCACACTCTCTATTTATTTTTTATTTATTTGTTTGCTTGTTTATTTATTTATTTTGGTGGAATTTTCAATCGTTAATAAAATACATTTAAAAGCGCTCAATTGAGCTGAAATTTAATATACATGATTATTTTGGATGACAATACTATAATTTAATTATAATTAATAAAAATCAATTGATTAAAACTAATTATTTAAAGAATTACTAATACAGTCACCGACTTGTGTCAAAACTTGAAAAGGGTTTTTTTCTCCCGTTTTAAAGCATTCAATTGAACTGAAATTTTATATACACGATTGGTTTGGATGATAATACGATATTTTAATGATAATTAATAAAAATAAATTACCCCTTAATGTTGTGATTCTGTCCTATGTATATACATAGTTACATTAAGAGGACTTGGTACCCTAAAAATCACAAACCTATCGTTTTTTCTTTTATTTTCATTTAATCTTATTCTTTGCATTATTATCTTTCGATTGATATATCACTTGTGCATGTCAGAAAGTTAGAAGTTGAATAAAACTTCATTTGAAAACAAATTAGGCAATTCAGCCACACACCCTTTTTAGAAAAAAAAGCTAAAAAATACGTTATGATAAAAAAAATCTATTTTATAAATAGAAATAATAACTATAAAAAAGAATGTGTAGTATTAAAAGCAGAATATTTCCGAGGCAATACAATAATGTAATTTTTCTTCCTTGTGAAATGTGTGCATGTAAAATTTTTAAATTAAAGCATTTTATATTAATAATTTTATAATTTCAGTTCTTATTCCTGATATATTTTTCATGCAAATGTAATACTTTAATATTATAAGAAGAAAAACAGCTAAAATTTCTGTCGTGACAGAAAAAAAATTTTTTTTAAGTTTTTCTTGAGTTGTCTTGTGCAATTAGTTTTCTCTAAAATTTGATCATTTATAAAAATATGTGGGTTGAAAACATATGAAAATGCAATTATTTTAAAGAAAAACGTATAAGTAATATCTTAAAGTGGTACTTTAAGTTTAATTAAGCTTATAATAATTATTTTTTCAGAATTATAAACTTTAAAGTAGTTTTTCTCAGTTTGTGTTTTTCGAAACCTTAGTGCATTCAAAATGCTACTCCTTCGACAATTATTTACCAATCACTTCAATTTTTTTCCTGCGTGTTAAAAATAAAGCATGTAATAAAATTAGGGATCCGTTTTGCTATAAACTGAATACTTTTTTTTTAAATAAAATAAAATGTAAGACATGTTGGCTTTTTCGTTGATTTTTAGCCTGTCAATCAACATTTTATTTTTTTCTCAAAAACGAATGAAGTTATTCTAAAATCGATCCCTAAAGTTGTTAAGAACATCCATAAGAATATTTTATAAAAAAAATTCAGGTCAAAAAATTGATTTTTACAAAAGGAGTAGGATTTTAAAATTTTCCCAATTTTCTTCAAAAAATTTAAATTTTTAAAATTGTGTGAATAATATATGAAAATTTTCATCTGGTAACATTTTCTTGAATAGAAATATTGTATAAAATGTTAAAATATAATTTTTAAATATGTAAATAAAGAAGTTTGCTCAAAGGGTGCCAAGTCCCCTTAATTGTAACTATTTAAAAAAAAGTAGCTAAAATAAAATTTCTTTGTTGATCCAAGTAGGAATTGACTTAATCTTTTTTTCGTACTACTTTTGTTTTTAGTTGAGTGATATCCAACTAAAATCTTACTTTTAAGCAATTTACAATTAAATATTTTTAGCAATTTTCATATAAACGGTTGACAGACATATACAACCAATGAATATTTAAATAAAATATAAGTAGCAAAATTGATGTATATTTGCTTTGTATGTAAAGTTTGAATAATCTTTACATTTCAATAATAAGTATGCAATTAATTATCTCGTAACCATACTTAATTAATAATTACTCATATTTTTTTTTCAAATTTGTTCCTCAACATGAAAAAATTTGTTTTAAATTTTAAGATATAAAACAATGTATTATTAATTGCATTTCCCTGATAGATAAAGTTAAATATGAATAAGATGTTCGCTATTTTTTCTTATTTAAATATCAACATCTACCATTCAAAATTTATTCTAAAATATTAGGATATATATCACATTTCTAGTTTTACACCTAATTATTTCTATTTATTTCAAAAAATTCTCCTTTTTTATTATTTTATAGATTATAATGAGGGATAATCAAAGCCACACATTCTATTCCCACTAGCTTATTGAATAAAAGTTAAATATTCTATCAAATAGATAAATAATTTTTAAGCTCATTCTTTGTGTATTAAAATGTTAGTTTAGAAGATTACACTGCATAAACATCATTACATTGCTTTTTTTAGCTAATACTGTCTCTTATAAAGTAAAACCAAATCTAGTAAATAAAAAGCACTTTTTTCTCGCAGAAGTTAAATGAGATTGAAGTTTATAAAAAAAAAATTGGCAGCAGGGATAAACATGGCAGGAAAACGAATTAAATTTATTGTTTGAAAGAAAAATCCAATTAATTTTTTTCATTATTATAGCTTTGATTCTAAAACTAGACAGATACGAATTTTTTTCTTATTACAAAAAAGGAGTCCTTTATAATTGGTTTTATAATTATAGCCGTCTTTTCCTTTTCTACCTCAATTTTGGAGTCCATGTTACCTAAATAAAATCTAATTTTAGCAGCTTCAACATTTTTATTTTCAATCAATGAAACAATCTAAAAATTACTTTCGTTACTTTTCAGTCTTAAAGTATAAAATACATACATATAGATATATATAGCAGTTGAAATTTTAAAATATTGTATCATTTTCAAAAAAAAAAAGTTTTACTTCAGAAAAAAAAAGCATATACCCAACCCCCCACACACCCATTCTTTTTTAAATATACTCTAAAAGGATTTTCAAAGTCAAATTTTTCAACAAAAAGTAAACTTTTTCAACAAAATTGTACGAAATTTGAACTATGCATTCCTAAGAGTTTGTTTAAAGGATTGCCGCAAAATAAAAATTATAGAAATAGTTTAGCTATTTTATGTTTATACTTTTGTAAAAAACAACAAATTGATAGTAATAATTTGGTATATAGGTATATTGATGACCTATATATATATATATATATATATATATATATATATATATATATATATATATATATATAATTAGTGTTTGCAAAAAAGTAGGTAGTCTATACTTAAGATTGCTTTTTATCATAATTATTTAAACGTTATTAAAATTAGCAATAACAAATTTACAACAGATTTTGTGTAAAAATTAAATAACATATGATAAAAAGCTTGCATTCAATCAATAATTATTGGTTTCATTCTGGAACATCAATTTTACAATGCAAGTTCTATGATTAAGTTATATTAAAACTTTTCATTGTTCTAATAAGCATATCATTATGGAATTATTAGAGTAAATAATCGTTTTTAAGTTCAAATTTTATTACAAACCTATGCGAATTTTCAGTTACTAAAAGACTAATTTACTAAAAGACAAACTCCTAAACACAATTTTTGTTTTATTTTATCACAGTAAATCGAAATAAATAATGTTATTTAGAGAAATATTAAAATAGTAATTATATTTTGTATTATTCTTTTGTATTATTGATTATATAAAAACTAAACAATTGATAATTATAGGACACGTAACTTTCTCATTTCAATTACCAGCATTTATAAACAAAAAATAACAACTTATAAAACTCAAGTCTCTCTGAATTTAATTTACTTTTTTAATTTGTATTACAATTATAGAAAATTTTTTTAGTGAACAGACTTCGAGAATGTAGCACTACTATTCTTCAAGACTTTATTTATTTATTTATTTATATTTGTTTCTGCTTGCTTTTTATATTCCTTATTTTCAATATTACTTGAACATATAATTGTCTATATAACGACAAGAATTATTTTTTTCTATAAAACAATGCATGAAACAAAAAAGTTAATGCTTTCAAGGTGTTATTTAATATTTTTTCTGTCATATTTAATAATACCAAGGTTTCTAGAAGTACCGTTGTTAACTGCCTTTATTGAAAGAAAAAAATATTGAACCTCTTTAAAATTTGATAATACTTCTTCAGAATTCTCTTGTGCACTTAAATTCTTTTATCCAGAAAAAGAAAAAATTAAAACTAAGACTTTCAATTTTCTAAAATGCTTCTAAAAGTTGTTCTCATTGTCAGTGGTGGACCATTATCAAATAAAGTTACGCATTTTTCTTCGAGAAAAGGTTGTCAGCCATCTTGTTGTTTCGACGTGTTTTCTTCGAGTAGCATTTTTCTTTTACTTTGAGATATGTTTCAAAACACAAAAGAAAAATCTCATTTCTAAATTTAATAAGATTATTAAATGCATGTCTGTTTTAAGAAAAGTGTAATTTATTTTTCTTCGGTTTATAAAATTAGAAGAATATTAAGTGAAAAATGTATTAAAACTTTGGTTGAAAAAAATTCAGGGATAGTAAATTATTGTCTGAAAACATAAAAATAGCCTACAAACAAAATGAGATCCAAAGCTTATTTTTCAACAGCACATCACAATTTAATTAAGAAATTCTATAAATCTTTATTAAGAAAACATGTGGGGAATATTAGAAGATGAAAGAGAATCTTTTTCTCTTATTTAAAGTCATACAAGTGAAAAAAAATTGATTTTTCTGTGAATGACGCTACATGAAAAAAAGCATCACATTATTTTTATAATTATCTCAAGATATAAATATAATATTTTGCGTTTCTAGTGCTATTTCTCTGACGGAGATATAATTACTTTGAACTACACGTTAGTTCGAAAAATACAAAAAACTATTAAAACTAAAAACAGTAGCATAATGTAACAAATATATGTATAACTTTTTTTGTTTTTAATGTATACTTATATCCTATATTTTAGTCAGTAATTATTTTTTTTTCGAATGAAGAATCAGATTGTGGTATCTAGGTTGGGATTCAAAACCGATGCAAAGCAAATCCAGGTCTTCGAGAGTTGATGCACTTTAAATTAATTGGAGCCGAAAACCCTGATACTGACGCGTTATGGAAAATGGGAGGACAACTCATGTGATGATCTCGCTTGCTGATATTCATTCAAAGTTATGAAGCGCATTCGCTGTGTTCAATGAACGTTGAAGCGAGTAGGAATAGCTAACCGAATTGATTGAGGCAAATCTTCATCAAACCAACCATTGATTAGATATATTATATCAGTTTTGATAAAACTATTCACTTCCACTTAAACTTCAAGTAAAGATTTTTGCACTACAATGAGATTAATAATGATTGCGTACCCACTCTAGTAAAAAAGTCATAAAGTCATAATAGTTCGTGAATGGTGTTGTATCATTCAAACCTCGTGTTTTTAAGTCCTGATTCACCTATAGACCCGTCGTATAGAAAAGCTGATGCTTGTTAAATCTACTAGAAATTATAAGTTTTTAACATTATAAAGAATTTACAGTGAAGGACTTTACCACCTAAATCATCAGACATGAAACTGATTGAAAATATATAAAATCAAACTCAATGGTGCAACAGCCCATGGTCTAATGTGCCCAACACAGTAGACGTGACCGTTAGGCGTTGGGGTGCATGAGCAGATGTCCCGATCAGGTGGTCAGTCTGAAGCGATATCCCCAGTGTTTAAATCCTTCAGCAAGCTTGGTACCCATTTATCAATCCACTGTAGTAGGGATGAAAGTCTGAGTTGACCTTGCTCATCCCGGCAATAGAACCTGGACCTGTAGTGTGGAAACTCGATACGCTACCACTCGACCACTGGGCCTTATGAATATATATAGGTAACTCAAAACTTCAAGACATATGCATATTTATGTATTATTTTAAATATTTTAATTTTTAATATCTTCAAATTTTAATTACAATTCTTATCTTAAATTAAAATATCTTTATTTATCTTAACATACATTAATACATTTTATTAATACATGGGAAACAAATTATAAGTAAGTAAATTAACAAATCTAAACGTGGTTTATATTCAACTCGGAATATATAAATGCTTATAATCCTTCAACAACTAAAAAGCAACTAAATATTCTCAAAATTCCCAATAAAGGATTATTTTCATAAAATAGTGCTTCTAAAATAATAAAAGAAGTGTCATTTGCTTTTATTTCAGGAAGACAATTGACGTGTATGATCTCATGAATATTTTAAAACATAATCCTCAATGAATCTGCTTTGATGGAGGTAAAAGTTGTTTAATGGAACCCAAAGCATTCGCTGATAAGCCAAGTCCCCACTCAGACGAAACTCATTGACATAAAATGAATTATGCATCACGAACCTTGAATTCTTAATGATGTCACATGACCATGAAGTACATTTGATCAAATTAATTTAAATTTCAGTTGCTAGAATGTACACGAGAATCTGTCAGATTCTGAGATTCCGATTCTGTATTCTAGCAAAGGTACCGAAACGGATATATTAGCGTTAAAAAGGTGTCAAAGAGTTCAGAAATTCTATCTCGTAACTTCACGATTAAAACTCCAGGTCTCTTTTACTCTTCTTCATTGTTTGAACTAAATAATTTCAGGTTATTGAAATTATCAGGTTTAGTGAACTTTTTTTGGCAGTTAATTTTGATCAACGCATCGAAAGATTCCTTAGAAAAGTTCAGTACTCAATAAAAATTCATTCGAAACTTTGGATTAAAAATAAGTGTATTTGTAAATTTATAAGAATTGTGAATCGTACATCTATTCCAAAAAAATAGGCTTCCAATTCAGCTTATTCCAACTAGTCACATTTTTCCAGCGGATATTTATTGTAGAATCAATAAAGGAAAAAGATTCCTTTCTATCTTGTTGAAAATTAAACGGATGTTTACTAGAAATACAGGGTGATTGTAAATAAAGTTTTACTTTCAAAATGCTATAAAAGAAGAACCATTGCTCAGAATGTCTTAAAATTTGAACTGAATATACTAGTTGAAGAGGCAATCACTTTCTATTTGTTACAAGAGTAATTCGTTTATGCATTCTTCTTTGCATTGATTGAAACTTTTCAAAAGTCATTTTTCACTACAAAGAAGTTTTCAAATTTTAGGTTGTAAAATCCTTTTATTGTTCTAAAATGCTATTTTAGTGCATTTTACAGTGGTATAATAGATTTTATCTATTTATTATCTTGAAATAATCAACGTATTGTTAGTTTTCCATTCCAATTACGCGTTATTGAACTAATACAACAATTTTATTGCTAAATGTGAAAAAGGGGGGAGGGGATTGCAAGAAACATTTAAACTTAATTATTTAAAAAATACAAATAAATCAAAAATGTATATATCTTTAAAATTTATGTTTAATTATTATTTTTTTAAAAATAAAATCAGTGTTTTTAAGAAAAAAAATAAGAGGAATGTAATCTTTACTACATAAAGAGTGTTTTTTTCCAGGTATAGAACTTTAAGTTGGCATTACTTTCCAAGATGGCGACCGATTTAACAGCTGTCAAGTGATTTATTCTCAGTTTGGTTTGGCAATTCATCAAAACGATCATCAAGCAAGGCGTAGATTCGTCGAATGGGCCCAAAACGAGATAGCCGTTGTTCCCGATTTTCATAAGCGAATTTTGTTTAGCGATAAGCGCACTTCTGGTTGAATGGCTACGTCAACAAACAAAACTGCCGCATTTGGAGTGAAGCTAATCCACAAGTGTACGTCGAAACCCCGTTACATCCAGAAAAACTGACTGTTTGGTGCGCTTTATGGGCTGGTGGAAGCCTTGGTCCGTACTTCTTCAAAAACGATGAAGGCCACAACGTTACAGTCAATGGTGATCGGTATAGAGCCATGATTACTAACTTTTTCATTCCTGAAATGAACAATCATGATGTCCAGGAGCTGTGGTTCCAACAAGACGGTGCAACATGTCACACAGCTCGTGCCACAATCGATTTATTGAAAGACACGTTTGGTGACCGCCTAATTTCACGTTTTGGACCTGTGAATTGGCCTCCAAGATCTTGCGATTTAACACCGCTAGACTATTTTCTATGGGGCTATGTAAAGTCATTGGTCTATGCGGATACGCCACAAACGCTTGACCATTTGGAAGACAACATTCGCCGTGTTATTGCCGATATACGGCAACAAATGTTGGAAAAAGTCATCGAAAATTGGACGTACAGATTGGACTACATCCGAGCCAGCCGTGGCAGTCCTATGCCAGAAATCATATTTAAAATGTAATGCCACAAGAGTATCTTTCAAATAAAAAAAATCATGTCAATCGAATGATACATCGTTGTTTTATTGCAATTTAAAGTGCTATACCTCTAAAAAAACACCCTTTATAACTATTACGAATGAAAATGAGGATTTTCGTTAAAAAACAAAACAAAAGACAAAATTCAATTATTCACGTGAATACTCCAATTTATATTCCTTTCTTAAAGTCTTTGTGATACTTAATTTGTGCAATTTGATACACTTCCTTTATTTTCAGTAAGAAGCAAAAAAATGCTTGTTTTAAAAAAGAATACTTTTACTTTCAAAAAATAAATTGATTTTAATGTATTTCCATTATACTTAAGACTTTATCCATTATGTTAGCTAATAAAAAAGTTCAAAATATTTACAAATTTGTCAAAAAAATAACTTATTAGAGATAACCTTTTCTATATATATAAGTTGGATGCAAAATATTTTAATATCTATGAATTGATTACATATTTACCAAAAGTCATTATCATACCGTATATTTTGTAATGCTTGTTTATTTGGTACTTTTTGATATAGTTAGCAAATGTATCACATTTAAAATACGTGAGATATTCAATTCTCAAAAAATATAGCAAAATCAAAAAAGCCACCCTTTTTTTAAAAAAAAAATGTATTATATGAGTATATAACAGTTTATTCATATAAGTTTAAAAGGAAATTTGACTTAAATTTGTGACAAATGAAGAGGTACCTTTCGTTCGACTCTTTGAATTACGTATCCTCAAAAATGCCACAATTTGATATTTATAACAAAAAGAATAATTTGAGTAGTCAAATTTTGATTTTAATACAAGCTATTTTATTTGCTTTAGAATCTAAAAATTTCACTAACTTTCAACAAATATAACTTTATATATCTCACAATTTAAGATAATTATAAATAAATGAATAAAAAAATCAATTTTTTTACTCAAGATCCAAGAAGTGGTTGTGAGAAAGGCCGACCTCACAACGTATCTGTTCTCTCAGGCATTAGTGACGGGAAGGCCACTGAGATCCTGCATTGCCTTTAGTACGACCCATCCGAAGTCATCAAATCATTCTAAAGAGTTGCCAAATGAAATGAGGACAAGTTCAATAAAAAGAATTATTTCATTGGAAATCAGAAGAAAACACTCTGTGAGTGGTAACACAGGTATCATCGCTTCAGCAACAGGTCTATGTCTTCACTCTAGATAAAACGTGATTGATGTTAGGGAAAGTCCTGCCCAGCTTCTTTCATTTCATCGTACAAATACAAATATAATACGGTCTTAAAAGGCCTAAAATACTTAGAAGTCACAGGGTAAGAAATCCGGACTGTACCGTGGGTGTTCTAACTGTTTCCAGTGGATCTTTTAAACTTGCCTTGATTTCACCAAGACTTGTGGTCAGACATTGTCATGAAGATCCGATAAACACTGGTGTGCAAAAATTAAGGACGAGATGGTTTTTTCAATATAACTTTGTACAAAAGCTTTCCAAATCAACACATTTAATACCGTAAGATTCCCAATACGTAAGGACATGTGTAATGTAAGCAACACTTACTAAAAGAGAAATCAGAGGGATAAAAAGAAGCTTGATTGAAAAAGTAGCATGGAGCGCAATGCGACTGAAGGCCGAAACATCCCTATGTTGGGTGTCCAGCAAGAAACATCCGGTCTTTAGTAGGGGATATGATCTCCCCTGACTGCTAGGCAGGTTTCACAGCGTCTGCCCATGCTGAGAATGAGGGTATCGATGAGTTGTTGAGGCATTGCTGCCCATTCGTCTTGCAGCGCCAATCGAAGCTCCTGAATCGTTACTGGTGGTAAGGTACGAGCTGCCAAGCGTCTGCCTAGAAATTCCCATACATGCTCGATGGGATTGAGATCCGGAGATCGTTCCGGCCAATCCATACGTTCAATATCCTTACTCTCTAAGAGCTGTTCGGCAGCTACTGTGCGATGACATGGTGCATTGTCGTCCATGAAAAGGAACTGCAGACCCATAGTGCCTCTAAAAAGACGCACATATGGAAGAAGAATCTCGTTACAATAACGGGTCCCGTTGACTGAACCTGCGTCGAAGATGTGAAGGTCTGTACGACTACCAAGCATGATGCCTCCCCAAACGAGAACACCGCGACCTCCATACCTGTCCCTTTCAATGATGTTCGAGTGATGATTGCGGCTTCCCCGCTCTCTCCTGATGAGTATGCGATGAGAATCGCTACTCAAACTGAATCTGCTCTCATCTGTAAAGAGTACTCGTTCCCATTCATTGTCTCTCCAATTCCGGTGTTCCCGGCACCACAGAGAACGCCTTCTCCGATGGGCAGGCGTTAAAGGTACACACCGTACAGGGCGTCGTGCAAACAGACCACCACCGTGCAGTCTTCTGGCCACGGTAAAACGCGATATCGGTCGTCCAGTCGCCTGTGTCGTGTGTCTAGCGATTTCTCCCGCTGTCTGCCGCCTGTTTCTTCTGGCCTGTAAGACAATGTACCGGTCATCTGCGGGTGTGGTTCTTCGTGGACGACCACTACTGAACCCCCGGATAGCTGTTCCTGTAGTTTGAAATTGTCTCCAAAGTCGTGAAACGATGCTGTGAGCAATTCCGAACTCTGCAGCCACACTTGTCGCACTGCGGCCTTCCTCCAACTTCCCAATGATTCGACCACGGGTAAAAGCATCCAGATGTCGTCTAACAGATTGATTATTCGCCATTTCTCGCTGAGGCAGCAACTCGGTGTGATTTTAACTGCTATACGGCGTGCAATCTGTTTGCTAGAAATACTGATCTTACACCGACAACATGCTTTATACTACTCAGACACTCCCCCATTACGTCTACCTGCATATCTGCGCATGTGCTACCGTACATTACCTTACTTAATCTCCTGATTGGTCTTTCTGTCCTCTCTGCCTCTTCGTTCAGCTGATATGCTAATTTTTCGATTTCGTCCTTAATTTTTGCACACCAGTGTAGTTTGTCCCCCTCTCGAAAACTTTTACACCAACTGTTCCCAGACGTTCGACCTAAACAATGCTCGCCATAGAATGTTGTTATTCGTCAATGGATGTTTGCATTAAACTCACCTCCTTCAATCAGAAACAGTACCGTTGTTCCGATCTCGATGCATCCTTATATGGTATGACTTTACTTTTGATTAATTTCCTCTACCCCTATCAGGTTTCACTGTTAAACGTCTCATGCAGTGTACACTTCCTACCGTACTTCATGCTCCTGTTTGATGGCTCTGTTATCCCTGCCCTTATTCTGACACAATCACATATTTCCACTTTCCATTTGGGCAACGCTTATATTTACAGCACAATCATTGAATTCAGACTAATTGAAGTGGCGATATCTTGGAACAGTGAACCATTCTCTCAATAGGCCACAGTTCTATTCCTATCGAATTCCAACGTGTTCTAATAGCCATTTCTTCAAATATGAGACATAACACGATCTTCTAACGAACAACAGTCATCCAATAGTAATTTCCGATTGAGTTCCTACATAACCTCCCCCTTAGACAGAGTTTTGTATGCCGTTTCTCGCTCCTGTGTTGTTCGATTATACTTTAAATCCAATTCATTTTCATGTCTTGGCATCTTCTTTTCATACGAATTTATAATACTTGTACCATCTTACCTTCATGGTGTTGCAATTTTAGTGACCACAGCCAAAAAGGTGTAATATTTTAAAATCTAAATATGAATTAATTAGAATTGTAAGACTATTGATTCCTAACAGTCTAAGTTATTTATAATTGTAACAAATGGTAATATTTATTATTTATTTATTGTAATGATTTAACCATTCATCCCAGCCTGTTAAAAATTGTAATTCTTTATTTCTCGCGTGCTTTATATTAATGCTTTATATTAATGCTCGCGCGCGTGTGCGTGCTTTTATTTATAAAAATTAACTGTAATTTTAATTATGAAAAGTTATGGAACTTTCGACGGCAATATATAAAAAGATGATATATATTCAGTTTGAAAAATAAAGTCTTGAGTTGTATGTGGCAAGAGTTGTTGACATTGTTATTTTCGTGTTAAAACTGGCGTCCACACCCGTGGCCTAAGAACTATGACCCCGTAGAAGCAGAAACCGCCGCTGTGACGAAACGCCGCGGAAAAATGAAAACTTAACAGGCTTTGTAAACCTTACTGTCCCGGAAAAAAATTACTAGTATCTTTTTAAAGCAAGAGAAAATCCCTGGAAATCGAGAGAGAAAGTGAATCATCCTGACTTCAATTGTCTGAAGAAAAGAAAAAAAGAACATCTACTTCCTGTTAAAAGTTTTTGCAATAGTGTTTTGTGCATTTTTCATATACAAGTTATAGCAATCCTGCTACAGTGTGTTAGTGCTAGGGATAATTTTATTATTTTATTTCATTGATTTTTTGGTATTCTTTTGCAATCATAATTCTTAATTTTGCTGTATATTAATTTATTTCTTGTGAGATAACGTTTCCTGATTAATATTTTGTGAATTGCACATTAATAATTACTATTTTGCTTGATATTTTGCTGATTTCCTATTGAATTTAGGTAGCATTACATGCCTGATTATTTTAGATTTGTTTAGTATTTTCATTGCATTGAATTTTTGTATCATTACAACTGATGATTCCTAAATTTTCTTTATATTATTTTATTATTTGAATTAATGTTCCTTGTTGGTATTTTGAATATGTTATTAATTTATTTACCCATTTTAATTGTATTTTGAAGTGTATAATAATTTATAAGGTTTTAAAGCTAGCCATATTTTAAAGTGTATTCCCATATCTGTAAGAGCTTCGGTGGACAATAAGGCCTGGACCTTAGTTACTTATTTTATTTAGTTGCAACTCTTAAATTTCTCAGTCATGTCATTTTTGGGAAAAGGGAAAAAAGCTGATCTCATTAAGCTTGCTATTGAGTTAGGTGAATGTGAGTCGAATGGGGAAGAGCTAAAAATAATTGAAATAAGGACAAAAATTTTAACAAATGATGCTTATAAGGAAGACCCTGAATTTGTTAAATGTATCTTTGAGGGAATTGTATCAAATAGGATAGACGAGGAAAACAAACAAAAAGAGCAAACACTGCGTGAATTTGAGCTGCAGAAAATACGATTGCAAAAGGAGACTCAAAGAGTCGTAGGTCCATAAACCCTACCCCAAACAAAAATTGAATTAAAAAAATTGCTACCAACATTCAATCCTGAAGTTGATAACATGGACCTGTTCCTCACCTTATTCGAACGGCAAATGAAGCTATTAGATCTTGGTGAAGATCTGTGGGTACCCTATCTCATTGGTGCCCTACCTAGTGATGTAACCTCCCTCATTGCCCGTGAGCCTGAGGAGAAATGCAGGGATTACTCCCACATTCGAGGAATGCTTCTGCAACGGTTCAAATTAACCGCAGAAAAATTCCGGGAGCTGTTTGCACGTCACAGAAAAAGCCCAAATGGGACGTGGAAGGATTATTATTTTAAAATCCGAGCATATTTTGAAGGTTGGCTCAATGAGCTTAAAATTGATTCATTTGACGGATTGAAGAATTTGATGATTGCCTATCAAATAAAAAAAGAGATGCTCTCCGGAGTATAAAGAACATTACCTGGATATCTGGGAAGAACTTATCTCTCCAGAAATGTTAGCAGATAAGCTGGAAGCTTTTGAAAACATCCGACGTTCCCTACCCAGTGGAACTAGGAGACACGTGAAGGCAAGTGAAACCGTAAATGATGGAAGACAGGTATTATTCAGGAAACCTGAAGGCCCTCACAAAAAAGAATATTCCCATCAGGTACCAAAAGAAAGATCCCCTCTCGGATGCTATGGCTGTGGGAAACAAGGAGTGATCAAATCTAGGTGCCCCACCTGCAACCTCAACGCCTGACAAAGAAAAGACGTAGCAACCAATCACATCAATGCTTACACAGCTCAGACCAGAAGCCCTCGATTGACCCTAATCGACATAATTTTCTGTGGAATAAAGGGACGTATGTGTGCAGACACAGCATCTTCAACATTCAATTGCTGGGGAAAGGATGTTCCAGATATTTAAGGATATAAGGGACTCTCCTTTTCCAGGAAACCACATTACCAATGAGCTTAGAAGATGGTCAACAGACCACAGGTGATGCCCTCACAACCCAAGTAATGATAGAAATTGAGGGGAGATCAGTCTTAATAAATTCATAATTCTCATAAAGGCAAAGGGAAATAGAACACTTCTAGGAACAGATTTCCTTAGTTCTGCTGGTTTGGTTCTAGATGTGAAGAATACTTGTTGGTACTTCTGGGACAATCCTACCCAATAAATAAAATATAAAATGTGGATATATACAAACTTCAAAGTATTTATTTTAAATATTCTATATATATTCTAAGTAATTATTCTATGTTGTACAATTATTCTATTATTATTTAATTACACTTATACTTTGTATTTAATTGTTATTGAAATAGTTATTACATAAATGTTAATTTTTCATAAAAAGTTTATTGTAATATGATTCATTATTTCTGTCCTGAAAAGTATGTTAAATGCCTTAAGTGCGTAGTGGCTTTAACGTCTAGCCATCACCCAGGAAAAAAAACCTTGATCAATTATTTTGTTGTGACTAAATAATGTTTTTAGAGGTTGAGAACATTACATTCATCAAGTACTTTATTACAGAAAAGTGTATTTTATGTGGTTTGTGCCCGTTAAAGGATTAAAGGAAACTTTCCAAATGTTAATTTAAAAACTCCATCAAGAAAGATATGAAGCCACAAGTGTACCATAAGACACACTGTAACCTGTCAAAAAGTCCCAAGCAAGAAAAAGTTCAAAACCCTTCATCAAAGGACAATAAAACTACAATAACTTGGAAAGCCAATAAAACTACAATAACTTAAAAAGGACAATAAAACTACAATAACTTGAATAAAATAAGACAGTTTTTCCTGCAAATATCATTCTTCTAATGTTAGCGAAAATTGTCTGTGATTTGCATAATTTATTAGTCACGCACATTTGAAAAATTCTTGCTTCAGTTTGATATTTTTTTCTCAAATTATCAAAGAAAACTTTTAAAAAGTAATTAAAAGAACGTAAATATACTTTCTCTTACTTAAATTATTCACTGGAATTACGATTTTTGTCGCGTACAATAAAAATAATTATACAGAAAGGATTGGAGTGACTCAGTCACCACGAGGGACCACTAGAGTTATTATCGAGTGCTCCCGGTAATAATAATTTGACCAGGATCCCAGTGACTCCAATGACCATCGATACGCGATTAAAAAAACGAGTGTGGAGATTATGTCAACTGCTCCTCACCGTTGTAAATCCCTAAGCGCACTTTCGCGATGCCAAGCACATTCAGCGTGGAATCTCAACTGGAGTAGAATCATTCCTGAAATGAGACCCCCTCCCACATCTAGCTGAGCTCTAATAACAATAAAGAGTCTCTAGAAAGGCTGATGGTATATTCATACGAGTGTACTCCACTACACACAACCTAACAACAAGGTTTTATAGTATTGGGTGCAATTTCATTTGATAGCCGGGCCCGTTTGGTTAGAAGGGTTTCAGCGAGATTCTAAGCCCTGAAATGTTATTTTTCCTTTAGCAGTCTCTGGTTACACTCACGTTTACATTTCAACAAGATAATGCAGGCTGCACACGGCATGTCTTACAAGTGTTTGGGGCTTCATGCTTCTCCAACTCTTTCCTTACCTGCGTGATCGTCGAATCTCTCCCAACAGAGCACATTTCGGCTCTGATCAGCAGGTATCTTCGACCATCTCTGGATGGCATTGATCTAATTCTCTGTTGGAATGTGCATGGCAAGTTATCTCGTAGAAGGATATCTAACAGTCAGTACCCAACCAGTTAAGATCTTGTATCAGGTTGCATTATTGATTTTGACAACTAAAGGTCGATACATTATTGATTTTTTACCTCTTGCTCTTATAATTGTATTTTCCACATAAAAAAGTAAATTTTTATGATACTACTTAACACCTTATTGCTTCTCTTTTTATGATACCGAATATATGCGAATGAAAATCAAAATCAAAGGAACTTTTGCAATTTCTTTTTCCAAGACTTGGCAACAGCGCTAATATCCTGCGATGAATGAGGGTTAGTCGGCAGCATTTCTCTACATGTCACTCGGCTTCCCTCGTAGTCTTTGGAGTGTAGCAAACCGTTCAACATGGCAGCTCCGTTGTAGATCTACACCAAAGATGAAAGAAGGGCAGTGATTCGCTTTTTGGGTGTAGAAGGTGTAAAACCTGTTCAGGATACTAGCAATATCTTCCACATCCATGCCCTTAAGGACTTTCACATTGTCCTCAGTGGTTGACTTTGATGGACTGCCCGGAAGTTCTTCCTTGTTTGAAGCTCTCTATCCATTCGTAGATCTTGCTTCGTGATAAACAGCTGTCACCATACTGCGTAGGTGCATTACTTCCGTAGTTTCACAACTTCTGAAAAAAAAACAAATCATTGTCCTTTGCCTTTGGTGTAGATCGACAATGAAGTTGCTATGTTGAATGGTCTGGTACACTTCAACGATTACGAGGGAAGACAAAAGCCACGTTGTATAGAAGCATTATCGACTACCTTTCATTCAGCGCTGGATACTAGCGTTATTGCCAAACCTTGGAAAATGAATCTGCAAAGTCCCTTTACTTTTTGACTTCCCTCGTATATATGTGTGTACATTCTATACATAAAAATTTCCATGGGTCTTTTTAAAAATTGTCGCATTTTGTTCTTTAATGGTATGGAATATTTTAGACCCTCTCATCCTCGAAAAATTTTGGATTAATCTCAAATTGTGTTTACTTCAGTCTAACGCCTTTTACCATCAATTGTTATTGATACATAATAAAATAGAAAAACCAAGGAAAAGATTCATTTATATGTAAAATTCTACGCTGCAAACGATATCTAGTTAAAATATAAAATCAAATGTCTTTTATATTTTCCAAGCCATTCTCTTTTAAACATTTTTCTTTATTTAATTAAGCTATAGTGATGTTTCTACTATATTTTCTAAACCTTGTATAATATTTTATCACTATGCAACTCTGTCAAATTATATATGTTCTACATATTCAAACAAATAATATATATATCAAGAATATTGAGCATCTAAATATAAATATTCAACGGAAAATGTCTCAATATGTTTGTATTATCAATATTTTACTTCAAACTCTTCCTTTATAAGAGTGTTTCTTTCATTTTTATGAATAGTAACTACTCCTGATTCAGAGAAACGACTCATATAAACATGTTTACATAAACAGTTGTTTAGTTACTTACGTTGGCTACCTTTGTAAGCAATTAAGGGTCCTTCTGGAGGAGTTAGTAAACATGCAGACGTACTCCGTCCTCACTCAACCGCTTGTTTTATTCACGATTTTAATTATTAAAGAAATAAACAGCGATGTACAAGGTATTAATCCTGTCTGCTTAGACTGTCACGTTGAATACTAATTTTCAAGATGGATTCGCTAAATGCATTAATTTAATTGGATGAGAATAAATATACCCGTTGCCAAATTCTCGCATTTATTTGCATAACTAAATAAATATTATAATAAATTTATTCGTCTGCGAGTTTTACTTATTTTCAATTTTTTTTGTTTACACAGAAATAGTGAAAAAGGATTGAGAATAAATAAATTGCTAATAAAAGAAAACTAATTTAAAATAGGATATTTACTATGAAGTAGTTATTTTAAAAAATGTTTTGTGTGTTTACTACATAAATTATTTAAATAGAATTACTCAAATTAATTACAAAAAACTATCTATGTTCGCTTGAATTTCATTTTATTTATTTCCGTTTTCGACATTTCAGAACATTCTTATTTTTATCAACAATTCAGTGTTTTAAAATAAATTAAGAGGAAAATATAATTTTATAATTGTAATCACCTCTTGAATAAATCAGAAATAAATAAATATTTTTGTTCGAAAAACATAAATTTTAGGCTTACACATTTATTATTTCTTTTTGATTATTTTTGTATATCGACAGCTTTTATAAAACTATAATTATATTTTTTAATATGAATTAGTATTAAATTGATGAAGATTTATTTGAACACAAAATCATTTCATTCCTATAATTTACTTCTGCAAATATTTATTACTTTAAGGAATAAAATTTAATTATTTTATAATAAATCATGTCTGAAAATGAAGATTATGCATGTGCAGAAAAAGATTGATATGCAATCAATTTCTGCAAGGACCTTAAAAAAAATTTTAACTCATCTTTGAAAAATTTCTTATTTTCCGTACAAATTAAAGTGAGAAATGACCAAGAACAAAAAGAATTAATGGAATTTATCAAAAAAAAAACTTCTAAAGGCGTAGAAAACTAAGTTAAAAATAAACTATTCATACACTGCAGTGTTTTTCTCTCAAATTCTGTCGTGAATATTCCTCTTCTTATGAAGCCAACATTCAAACTATTTTTCTTCATAGTGCTCAGAGATTCTAATTTTTTTTTCAAATAACGTACTATAAAAAAAATCTTAAGCTATATATAAGATCTTTACCTAAAAATTATTTACAAAACTTAATATATTTAAGGAAGCAAGGAAGCTTAAGTTATCAGACTACCCTAAAATTGTGAATTTTGCCAAAAATTGACAAAAACGTTTTATGATATTATTTTATATACCATCTAAAAATCTTTATTGAATTTCAAAGTTTATTATTTTCTATTCTCCAGAACAAGAACTACAAGTGTTTCAGTAAAAGCAGGTGCTATTACTTTTAGCACGATATCATATTTTAAAAGGAGTTTTACTCGAAATGCTGTTTTTTTAAAAATGCTCACACGAGGAGTTACTCAAAAAGTTTTCAGAATAATTAACTTAAATTTTTCGTGTACCTGCTGAATAATAATAGAAGTGTTTTTTCACTTTGAGATTTATTAATAACTATTTTATTACTAAATTTACAGTCCCTTATATGAATATAATCACTGATTTTAAGCAATTTTATATAATAACAAAGATAAAGTGCTCTAGTTTTTGTAAAAATTTAAATATCTCTTATCTTGAAAATCATTTCAAAAATGAATAGCAAAATAACACATTAAAATTGAAAATTTGCCCATAAACTTTTTGCGCGAAATGGGTCCCATTTATGTGATTTTGTGCAAATTTTTACCTTTTTTTCCCCTTTTAGCAATAATAATTTCTTTTTCTATTCTTAAATTTAGCATATTTTTTATAAAATGTACTAAATAAATCAAAAAACTACAAAAAACCCATATCTTTGTTTTTTTAAAAAAAATCGCAAGTAGACGAATACCTTAAAATAAAGAAGAAAAATATCTATACAGGATGTCCCAGACACTCACACACAGTGCACAGCGCACATCTAGATACATAAAAAATACCCAAGGAACTGTACATGTACGATCTATAGTTTACTAGGAAAATACGAAAAACAAAGTATGCCGGTGAAATGAAAAAACAAAGTACTGGAAGCATCAACAACGGTATTTGCAAATATTTATAAAAACAGATCTTCAAAGTGCACACCGTACATACCGAGGTCAGCTTGAGTGCGCCGTGGAATGGATGACTACACACGTACAGCAGTGCGGTGTCTTTCGAAGTACAAGCAGCATGTAGACGTGCAACAAGTCCGTTTGCCTGTTCACTACTTCTCTATACTCCAAATGGCGCCCATAGTTAAAAATCCAATGGTTTTGAGATCTGACGATCGTGATGGTCATAAAACAGGAGCCCACGTCCAATCCAGCTGCCAGAGTATGCCATATCCAGCTAATCTCGTACAGAAGCAGCAGTCACAGTGTGGTGTCTTCCCAAGTACAAGCAGCATACAGACGTGCAACAAGTCCTTTTGTGTTGCCACAGCGTCCCTACACACTAAATCCTCGAGATTGCTCCCATAGTAAAAAATGTAACAGTGTGAGTTCTGACGATCGAGATGGTCATAGAACAGGAGCACATGTTCAATCTCCAGCTGCCGGAGTATGCTATATCCAGCCAGTCTCGTACAGGAATCCAAAATGCCTCGTAGCCCAATCATGAACCATCATGCTCATCATCATTCGTTCCTCATCATTTACCGTATTTTTCTCGTTAACTATGGATCACACAAGTACAATTCTTTGGGAATTTTGTATGTATTCCCAACGAGGGATCTGGCTGCGCAGAGTTTGCCCGCTGTTTTTGGAACACTCTGTACTTTAAACTCTATGATTTGAATAAGTTTAGAAGCATGGTATAAAAATGATTGCAATTTATAATACTGGAAATATTATTAGAAAAAAGATGAATAATTTTCATATCTTCTAAGACAGGGGGGGCGAACCTTCATGGATCAACGTGTCATTCTTTGTTAAGAAATGTCTAATGAAGTATAGACGTGTCGTCAAATCATTTTGACTTGTGATGGTTGGGAAAATAATAAAATTAAATATATTTACTAACAACTCAGAAGTTTTTATTTACTACGAAAAAATACATTTTGCTCTGTATAGACGTAAATGTTTTAGTTATACATGTAATTCAAATTAAAGTAACATTAGTGTGACTTCTGTTGTTGCAGATTAGATGACAAATAACTTACTTTAGAGTTGTGTAAGATGTTACTTTTAGCAAATGCATGCTAATTTAGAGTCATCTGCAAAACAGCTTCTAAACGAGTTTTTAATGTTATTTATCTCTGAAAATAATGATTCGCAGACATAGGTAGCTGAAACTATGGTCTTCTTCAAATACTTAAATGTCACTGAAATCGAATTCCATGTTCCCAAACTTTTGTTACTGACATTTTTACTTAAATTGCTTGTTAATCTTTATGTTTCAATCAATTCCAACTTTTCCTTTGTTTCAAGAAATTTTTGAATCGATATTGATCTAGACTGGAAATCAATCAGTTGTATTTCAAATTCTTCAATCTCCAAACAATTGAATTGGTACAAGTTCAGTTTATCAAAGGAAGTCACACCAGGGTACATAATAAACTTGAGCGTTTTCGATAATTCTTTCAACTGAAAAAATCTAGTTGAAAATTCCGTGATTGAAAAATCAACCACTGCCCCGCGACCGATCACTCACGTTTGCTCGTTATACTTCTTCGTAAACTTTATTATTTTGAACTAAAATGCAAACCGTTTCGATCGGTGGTGTGCCCGAAATATTGTGTCGCGTGCCATCCATGGCACGCGTGCCATTGGTTTGCCATCTGTGTTCTAAGAGAATATAACTTTTATAAGCAATATTATTTTTATACTTTTAATTTATATCATTAATTGCAGTAGACCCTTCCAACGAATTAAATAAATACATTAAATTTAAAATGAAGATACACATTAAAAATAGTAAGTATAAGCAAATGAATATTTGTTACTTTTAACTAATATATATTGTTACATATTACAAAACAAGTGTTGTAATATATCAATTATAATAATTAAAATGTGAAATTATGGCACCCTATTCATGTATAACAAATTCTGGAATTATAAAAATATTAGATTTTTCACTTTAATCTAACAATTTCTACATTTTTTGAAAAACATTTTTAGACTTTCTCCCTTAATATCCAAATTAAATTCATATTTATTTTCCATTAAACAACTTATTCCAAAGCATATTCTACAAGTTTAAATTAGTATTATTGTTACGCGAATAACTGATTTTTTTCAAAGGTTATGAAGTATACATCATTTTAAACCATTATGTTTAAAGATATTCAATATTTTAAATTGCATTTATTGTATAAAAAGCATAAAATTGATTCTATCTCATTTTAGCTGTTACCTTCCCGGCTTGCTGTGAATTGTGTGATGCTGTACGAATGTATAATTTTTATATAAATTATTGATATCTAGGTCCTAGTATGAATCTGTCTATTGTATTCAGAAAAAGTCCTTCATGATTTAAAAAGAAAAGAGATGGAATTTCTAAATCGAACTCGGTCTTAGCGGATCTGTAAACAACAAAAGAAACATGCCCTCCAAATTTCGTTTCCATTCGTTTAAAAACTGGAATTTTTTTTCTATAATGCTCCCAAAACTTCTTAGGAGTTAAATTCTACAGCCTTATCCCTGGTAAATATCTTTTCAGCAGAGGAAACGTGATCTCCAAATTTCAAGTCTGTAGGCCTAACAACACAAAAATGAGAACATTTTTGTTTTTGTTTTTTATACCGCACCCTCTTCCAAACCCCTTGGGAACAGTAGCGTAGCGTACACCCCCTCCCATTGCGAAGAAGCCAAGGATTATAGGGGGGGTAGAAGCTACGGTTTTGCAATCCTTTATAAGATTCGGCTTGGGTCGCCAAACCTGACTTATCAGGGAAACCTTAATATTTTTTGTTACACCACTACTTGGGAATCAATTACCGCAAACCCATTTTTAGTGGATCTCCACTTAACAAAGGAAACATGCATGCCAAACTTTAAGTCTGTGTGTCTAATAGCTCCGGAGATCTTGTATTGAGTAAGGGGGTCACTTTTTCGCTACATATAAAGAGATTAGATTTTATTTTATGTCCTATTTTTATAACAAATCATAGTACTTTACGAATCGAAATCTAATGGTCGCAAAATATTCCTGATTATATTGAGTAATAATAAAAACTTAAGAAACAAATTATAACACATCTTAATCCATGAAAAAAAAATTTAAGCACTTCAAAAGGATAAAAAAATTTTATTTCAATCGAAAATACATTTTTTTAAAGAAGTTCGTTTTGATTTCTTCAATAACTAAACTTTTTCAAATTTAAGATTCATTTTTCTAATTTTATTTAGTTTTAAATATTTTGTTCGTGATAGTAAAATTCTTTAAGTCTTTCATCGAAAAGTAAATTAAATTCTTTTCAAGTTTTGTTCAAGCAATAATTTTAAAAAAAAAGTTTAGTTTTTTATTTATTTTTTCCTTAATTTCTGAGATTTTCATTTTCTTTTTAAACAAGATGTTTTGTGAAGCATTAAAATTTTCATTCAGAAAAATGAACGATTTCAATTCAATCATAAACAGGGTCAACTGCAAAATTATTGAATGTATCGATCATTCACGTGTTATCGATAAGTTGTATGTGTTATTAAGTAATTGCATATAAAGGGTGTTTTTTTAGAGGTATAGAAATTTAAATTGCAATAAAACAACGATGTATAATTCGATTGACATGATTTTTTTCCGAAAGATAATCTTGTGGCAATACATTTTAAATATGACTTCTAGCATAGGACTGCCACGGCTGGCTCGGATGTAGTCCAATCTGGACGTCCAATTTTCGATGATTTTTCCAACATTTGTGGCCGTATATCGGCAATAACACGGCGAATGTTGTCTTCCAAATGGTCAAGCATTTGTGGCTTATCCGCATAGACCAATGATTTTACATAGCCCCACAGAAAATAGTCTAGTGGTGTTAAATCACGAGATCTTGGAGGCCAATTCATAGGTCCAAAACGTGAAATTAGGCGGTCAACAAACGTGTCTTTCAATAAATCGATTGTGGCTCGAGCTGTGTGACATGTTGCACCGTCTTGTTGGAACCACAGCTCCTGGACATCATGATTGTTCAATTCAGGAATGAAAAAGTTAGTAATCATGGCTCTATACCGATCACCATTGACTGTAACGTTGTGGCCTTCGTCGTTTTTGAAGAAGTACGGACCAATGATTCCACCAGCCCATAAAGCGCACCAAACAGTCAGTTTTTCTGGATGTAACGGTGTTTCGACATACACTTGTGGATTAGCTTCACTCCAAATGCGGCAGTTTTGTTTGTTGACGTAGCCATTCAACCAGAAGTGCGCTTCATCGCTAAACAAAATTCGCTTATGAAATTCGACCATTATTTTCGAAATAAAATTGCACAATTTGAAAGCGTTGTTCATTCGTGAGTCTATTAATGATGAATTGCCAAACCAAACTGAGAATAAATCACTTGACAGCTGTTAAATCGGTCGCCATCTTGGAAAGTAATGCCAACTTAAACTTCTATACCTGGAAAAAAAACACTCTGTATTAACTTAGAAGCAATAGCTAGAGTTTAAGAAAGCGTAATATATCTATTTTACTTAACTATTAGTTTTTTTTAAATAACTTTAATTAAAATACTTTTTTTTCTTAAAACATAATTGGAATTTTGCAAAATAGTTATAAATTAATTCAAAACTAGATTTTTTTCAAAATTAATTGATTTTAAAACTTATGAAGTTTCTTCGGTAAAATAGAAACTTTCTACATGTTATTAATTTCATTGATTAATTTTCCACTCTCTAAGTTATAAAACAAGATAACGATAAACTGAACTCAACAGACTGTGCAATTAATACCAAAAAAAATTAATGTAATTTTGTTTTCTATTTTAGAAATGACAGTTTCTTTGATGGAAGATTGATTCATGTTTTTTCGGAAAAATAATCTTCCACTCACACTTTTTTACATTTGCAGTTAAACTTAAAAACACTAAAATAGTAAATAAAAGGTACATTATTAAATGTAAGGGGTTTGACTTTCTTTTATACTACTAATTTTAGAGATTTGATCGATTTCATACTAATTATATTACTAACGATCATCAGGAAACACTCTTACTAGAAGAAAAAAATTGTGTTAGAAGTTGGTTCACATCTTCATCTTAATGGTCTTCATCCATAATGGCATTCAGTGGGGTTCTCCGGGGAGGAGGGAGATGCCAATACGATGCAGGTGTGTGGCGAGAGTCGAAATCTGTTTTTATTTTAAAGACTGAAACACCTACACGACCCTGGGAAAACTACTGTCGATGGATCTCTGGATGCCTGAACTTTCCCATTTTCTCCCATTGGAAAATTCTATGAAGCACTGTTTCCACCGCTAACTTGCAAGGCATATTTTTCTGCACAAGATTGTTCTTCATTCTGTACTACGACATCGTGGAATACTAAACTTTCCCCGCTTTTCCCCACTGTATAGTCCTGTGGAGCGCTGTTTCCAGCCCTGATTTGCAAGGTGTATTTTTCTGCGCTCTATTGATCATCGGCAGAGTCTCTACTGTGATAGACAGGTGATTATCAAAATATTGGAAACACCTGTGAATAAAAGTGACATTTTTAATGCGCTTCGTAGGCATTAAAATATAATAATGGCTCTATTATGTTTTTTTAATAACTAGAAACGTATATATTCTGATAGTATGTGGTAACATTATTGAAGTTCTGTAAATCTTGGATTTTTTTTTCTAAAGCGTAAAATGTCAATCTCTCAATTTTTTAAGGAGATCAAATTGTACGAGCCCTTCTAGATGGAACAAGTGTGACTGAAGCATCCCAGCTTTGAGCGTTTCTAGAGGTACGAGGTTTGAAGTCATGACAGAATACTTACACTTACAGAGTGGCAAGACAGGCTCAGCAAATCAAAATGGTGGACAGAAAGAGAAGCTCAATGAAAAAGACCAACGGGTATTGAAACGAATTGCAATGTCTAAAAAGTGAAGCACTGCAACAAAGGTGATCTCAGAGCTCAATCATCATCTGAATTCTCCAATATCTATGATACAATATGAAGTCCCCTTCATAAATATATCATTTACAACAGAGAAGACATTCCCAAGCCCTTTGTTAGAGGTGATAATACCAAATGTCGTCTACAGTGGTGTCACACTTACAAAACCTGGTCGATGAATAAGTGGAAGAAAGTAATATGATCTGATCAACCGTCTTTTTTACACTTTTCCCAACAACAGGACGGGTGCACAATTGGAGAACACCTGTACAAGTGTATGATCGTGATAGTCTCTTTCCAACTGTCAAGCATGGAGATGAATTTGTCATGGTATGGGCAGCTATGTCGTAATTTTCTGCTGTGCAAATCATAGTCCTGAGAGGAAGGATCCCTGGGGAGAAGTATAGAGAAATTTTAGCTGACCTGGTCCATCTTACGATACGAATTTTGTTTCCTGCAGGAAAGGGAATTTTCCAGGATTATAATGCACCTATCTATGCGGTGGGACTTGTCCAATCATGGTTTGATTAACATGAGGATGAAATTAAACATCTACCTTGGTACATTCAGTCACCCTATCGCAATAGAATTTAACCATTATGGTCTATTTTAGAGCGATTTATCGATATCATCCACTGGCATCTGTCCTAGAACGTTCATAATATATCCATTAAGAATTGTACAATATTCCTCTAAACAATATTCAGCACTTGTATGAATCGATTCCTATGCCAGTCCCCTGCTGTCTAGCTGTACTACAAGCCAAAGGGGATCCTACATCATACTAATACAGGATTCGAAATAAATCTAAAGTGTTTCAATTATTTTGATAACCATCTGTAGGTTCCGTTTGGACACTTATGAGGAACTATGCAGTACTAGGAGGTTGATTTCTTTTAATTCTGCCTCTTTGGCTTGTACTGTAGCTATTTGTCCCCCAAAGATGCTATGCAAACTTACCTTTAATGTGGTGGCAATTGATAAGTGCGCTTGCATTTCCCAATCCAGATATATATATATATATATTATATATATATATATATTGAAGAACCATCAGTATAAATATAAAATTTTATTTTATCAAATTGACACTACAAATTTAAATATTTTTGTCGAGTTTAACAATTTCTAGATCCTAAACATTAATCTTGCCGACTACATATATTTAAAGTAAGAGGGGGAGATAAGAACTGGATCTTTTTAAATTTGATAACATCTTTTATCTTTCTCTAAAACACATTGAAATTCAGCACTGTAAAATGATTCAACTTAAATGTTAAAAAAACTTTTTTTAAAAAAAAAAATACATTAATCTTGTTGGTTGTGTAACGTTTTTAAATGAAACTACATATTTTTCTTCAAAAGTTGTTGAACACTAGTTGTCATTGGCACACACAGGAATTTTTCAAGGGGGGTAGGAGGAGTGTAGGGTCGGAATTCCAGCAATCTCGTATCCTGCTCCGATACACCGCCCAACATATTCTTTTGATTCTGTCAATTGTCGGGAACAGAAAACAGTAAGAAATTAATTATTTAATAAATAATTAGCATTAATTAATAAAGTTAATTATCAATAACAAATACTTAATTAAATTTTTTCGTGTTATATATATAGCATTATAATCAAAAAATATTAAGAGCTTTGGGAGTCCGGATCCACCCACCCACCCTTCTCTTGTATACGCCACTGCTGGTTGTTATTTAAGTCGTACCTTGAAGCAAAAAAAATACGATGGTTACTGTCAACGGAACTCGTAATTTAAATTCCAAATAATTAATGACAAGAAGCTTGATCAACACCCTACTCTCCAAACTTTCATATTATGCCAATATTGTGCTTTCAGACTCGACGAGACTCCTTAGGAGCATCTAGACTCGAACCAACGAGCTCACGACCACTCGGGGCTTCTGCGCTTCCAAGAAATCTCATTAAGAATTTTTGATGAAATTTCGGGTAAGTTTTACTTCTTATGGATAAATTCCTTTCATTTTATAAAATACGATTTAGATAAGCGAAGAATCTTAAGCATAAGTAGAAAACGGGAGCTTTTAAACATTTTTAAGAAAAATACATTTTAACTAAAACGAGAATTGTGTTTTATTATAAAATCCTAAGAAGATTAAATTTTATAATTTCTGAAAAATATTTTAAAGACATTAAATTAGTACTATAAAAAAGCTTAGCAAAAATCAAATCCTTTTTTTAAAAAAATAGAAGTAAAGAAAGTACTTAATTAAATGTAAAAATAATAGTACCTTAATTGAATGGCTGTTCGATTAAGAAATATTCTTAATCTGGACCACTTTTTTGTAAAAAAATTAAGAGCTTTTGTGGAGGAAAAATTATGCAATCAAATAAACGAATAAAAAATCTGAAAAAACTTTTTCAGTCTTTTATAATACATGTAAAATGAAAAAGGCATCAATGAATAAAAAGTAATTTGTCTAAAAAAAAATTTGGGGGAAATTTTTTAACAAAAATTATTTTTTACGAGATAGTAAAATTACTTCCCCCATATGACTCACGTTTAAAGCTAAAAATAGTTTCCTTCAATCATGTATTACAAATTTAAAAGAACGAGCATATTGTATACAAGGTGACCGGACTAAAAGCTTATTTTTACGAAACTACCCGTCAGAATGTAATAAACTGTTCATTCGTGGAATGGAAAACTCTCTGATATTCTTTGAGTCTAGTCCGATGGGCCGCACGTGCGCGTATTATTCGGCAATCGCAGACGATAAACTTTTCACGCTGACTTCATTAGTAAAGATGTGGACACCACAGCAAAAGATGCAGTGCGTACTTTGGTTAACAGAATTTAAATCAGACACGCGTATACAGCGACGTGTTTGAACAGAATAAAATGAATGTCGTTACTGGCTTTCCTAATAGACTTATCAAGACTCCTACAAAATTAATCACGCACACGATCAACAGTGTCTTCTATCACGAAAACTTTAGGATACTTCCCAGTTTTTGGTATACCAAAGTTCCCGTCTCCTTTAAAGTTATTTCCCATTGGTGGATGTGGTCACGGTAGCCTAGTGGTCAAAATATTGGATCATGGCAGGCATGTCATGAGTTCGAGCCCAGTACCACTAAAGACCCACCGTATAGGGGACGTTCAATCTGTGCACGTTCAATGTGTTCAATGCAAGTTCAATCTGTCGAGAGCTCAAATGTCCTCCCGTTGGTGTGATGTGGTAGTTAGGAGATGTGGTGCCAGCTCAGTTGTCGTCCACGTCATTTGACCATAGTTCAAAACCACGAGGTCCTTCGCCAAAAGCTCTCAAGTAGCTTTAACAGTGCGACCTTTATATTCACTCAGCCATTGGTGGATAGATTTTGATGTCGGAAGGTCGACATTCCATTCTGTCCGAACACGTCGCTGTACACGTGTGACTGATTTAAATTCTGTTAACCAAAGTACGCACTGCACATCTTTCTGTGGCATCCACATCTTTACTAATGAAGTTAGTGTAAAAAGTTTATCGTCTGCGATTGCCGAATAATACTTGCACATGTGGCCGATCGGACTAAACCCAAAAAGTCTCGTAAAATTTTCCAATCCACGGATGAACAGTTTAATACATTCTGATGGGTAGCTCCGTAATAATAAGACATTACTTTTGGATACTTCAAGCGCAGACAACTAGTATATATATGCTCAATTTTTCTACAAAATATTATTCTCAATACTATGTAATAGTGATTGCATTTTTACCACGAATATGTTTTGATTAGATTAAAGAAAAGTTATTCAGTTTTAAACTGTGTGTCTGTTGATTATTCACTTCACTATACCATTATGAACTCTATTTCATTTCAAAAGGTACACGTCATTTTAAAACTAGCTTATTTTACAATGATATGTAATTGCCAAAAAGAAAACAATGCACTGCCTGCTACTGCCAATGACTGACAGCGAAGATGCAACTAGAAGAAGGTATGACAGCAAAAGAGATTAATCAAAGCTTACCAAGCCTTACCAAGTTAAGTAAGCGATCTGGAATGTGCAGCTCTGCGCCTCATTCGGTGAAGAAGACATAAAGGGTGTGGTGGATCTATTCGTGTGCCTTCCTCTAACCCTCTTGGGAAATCTTAGGGATATTAATTCACAACCATCCTTCTGAAGAAGAAACCGTGATATGTAAAAAGAGTTTACTATTTATGGAGGGTTTTTTGCTAGAGAGAGAATAGGAGTGGATGTAAACCAGAAGTCAGGGGAGTTGTTACTGACAGGTATCATTATTGAATTATTGGGACTTATTAGAGGAAAGATTTAAAGTGTCGATTGATTACTGAGGTTAAATTATTTTTAGATTAAATCGGATATTAGATTAGATGCTATATAAAGTAACGATAGAGTTTGATAGTCTCCTAATCATTCGTGTATTTCGTCGTTGTTCCACTTTCGCGGTTAACACTGAGACATTCTCTTTCTATTATTAATTGAATTTGTGTCGTTATTTTGTGTTATCAATAAATAGATTGATTGGATCATGACTAGTGTTGCTTCCCTACCTCCTACATATCTGGGTGCCCAAGAGTGAGGTGAAAACCTCTCACAAGAGGAAAAAACAATAGATTCCACAACAGTGGTGGGTGTTTGTGGGGAAAACCCAGTTAATTGAACAGTCTATCGTCGCAGAAGAAAAGTATCTATGACGTTTCAGATGTACAGAAATGGTTAGAAAAGAAATACAGTAGGCGTTACACGACTTAACTCAGAAGGACAAATTGATCCGTCTATTAGATCACAACAGTCTTATGGAAAAAGAGAATGCGTTCGAGAGGGCCGGTGACACTTGAAGGACCTCAGCATGTATGAATCTGTGTTTCCATTTGAAATGGTGTTAGGCCAATTTTTCTCAAACTGTGGGGTGCTCCCCCTAGGGGACGAGATAACCCTACGAGGGAGGCGTCAGCATATTGAAAAGACGAAAAAAAAGGATTATTTAAAAAAAATTATTAACTTACTGAAAGTAAACAAACAAAAATACATTCTGACATAATAAAAAATAAAATACTCATTTACACTATAATACACTTATAAATGTATCAGATTATTGTACAATCTACTTTATAATTAGTTTAACAATAGTAAATTAAGGAGAAGTTTCATAATTACCAGCCACCCCATGAATTTGTCCTATATAAAATTATATGGCAAAATTAACACTTATCTCAATAGTTTGAACGGTTTATAATGCTTAAAATGTCGATTAAAAATTACGTGATTCGTTCCCCAATGCCACCGTTTAGGCCACAGGTAAGCGTATATGGTGTATTGAGGGGGGACGGTGGTAGAAAAAGAATAATCAAATCCTCTAAAATAAATAAATCCTTCGCAAACACTGTCAAGGTCATTTTATTGTTTTCCAAAACCTTCGGAATAATTTTAAGGATAGTTCACAGAAAAGATAGTATTTCGGAAAGAACGTATATATACGTCTGGGGCAATTAACACACTGTCTGAGCGAGACGTTTATATACGTCGGGGGATTTAAAAGGTTAAAGTCGTATTGTAGGTTTAGTGTCAAAGTATTTTGTTATAGAATTTAATACATCTTTATTATATGGAGGGGGCGCGACGCAAACTATGATTGAATATTGGGTCGCAAACTTTAAAAGTTCGAGAAACACTATGTTAGGCTGTACCTACATACACAAAGAAATTTCATAGAACCCTACAACAGAGCGTTATCATGGTTTGGAGCAGTATCTCTAACAATAATCTGTGACTGCTGGCTTGTATTGCTGACACTAAAATGGAGCCCAACAATATATAGATCTATGCTGCAGCTGGTAGCATAACACTTCATTCAGTACGTACCTAATGACAACTATAAATAAAATAACCACTGAACACATATTGCACGTATCAGCCAATGTCCTTCGACATTTCACCAAACGAGTATATGTCATAGCACCCTACAATAGAGCGTTAGCATAGTTTGGGCATTATCCCTGACAATAATTTGTCACCATTGGCTTGTATTGCTGACACTAAAATGGGGCCCAAAAATGTATGGATCTATTCTGAAGCTGGTAGCATAACTCTTCATTCAGGACTTACCTAATTCCAACTATAAGTAAAATAACCACCGAACGCATATTACAAGTATTAGCCAATGTCCTTCGACATTTTACCAAACGAGTATATGTGAGAGTGATAGTCATGGCTTTGTGTACACTGTTACAGCTGTTGAGAGTGATCTGAAACCTCTTCAGGCCACAGTACGTATGCTCATTTATTTTATTCCATGGTGAATTATTTCTTGGACGCAGTGGGATATACAACCTATTAACCACTGAGATTTTGTTACTGAATTGTTATTTGGTTTGATCTTTTTTATCAAGTTCACATTTCGAAGCTGCAGTAAAGCTTTTGACGATGAACCTCTTTATTCTGAATCCTCGTTAAGGGCTGTTGGAAACCTAAAATCTTCTTAATATGGCAAATTTGAGATTTTTACATTTTCAAATTGTATAGACTTTAACCTTTCTAAAAATACCTTACTTTAACCTCTAGGGTAATTAGAAGCCATTAAAACCTATTTTTAAATAATCATTGTAACTGGGCTCCGCCCATTTAAATGGCGAAAAGTGTAAACAAAGCATTTCGTTTTCGCTTAAAAGTTAAATGAATGATGGAAATAAAAACATTTAATCCAGAATTGTTAAAAAAAATTTTACATGGAGGTATACGAAATCCCAATGAAAATGTAAACAACGTAATATAGTCTCGTGTGCCGAAGAAAAAATTTGTGCAAATAGAAGTATTATCATTGGGTACAAATGATGCAATTTCATCATTTAATAACCAAACATTTTGAGAAAACTTAATATTGAGCCTGATGTTTACACGGTACTGGCAATGGAGCACCTCGACAAACAAAGGCTGTTAAAGGCTAAATATTCATGTTTACAAAAAACAAAGGAAGTTAGGAAAGAAAAAAAAGACTCAAGAGGAAGAGAGGATGATGAGATTCAAAAAACTGTAGATCATTTGAAGTATGGGGGTGAATTTTTTAATAGAAAAGTAATTATTCTTTAAAGTTCATTTACACTGGCCTCCAAAAGTTAAGGAATAACATGTTTTTCGAAGCTCACCGTAAAAAAATGAAAGTAACAATAAAATTTATAGTTTATGTAAATGATAAAAACGAACTTCATACAAATTTATGCAAAAACAATATGCACTTTTTTTAATAGGAAATAACAGATATATATGAGTGAGAGAAAAATAGGCATATATCAGGCTTTCGTAATTACGCGTGTAACTATTGTTGATTTATAATTTTTGTTAGCAGATTTGTTGACAATATGCAGTGGGGTATCACAATGTCCGAGAAAAGGCATTTGCCCGATTCGTTAAAGTGCAGAGTGGTTGGATGTATCGAAATGGTTTTGTACCATGCTGATACTGCTAGGCGTCTTAATGTGTCTCGTAGTGTGGTCCCCCGTCTCTGGAATCAGTATCAAACCGAAGCATATGTGTCCAGAAGAAATGTTCCAGGCCAACCACGAGCTACAACACCTGCAGGAGACCATTTATCGCTCTTTCGGCCGGAAGGAAAAGGATTCATGTGCCGCAACCTGTTACAAACCACTCTGTAGCATCAGGGAGAAAAATATCCGCTAGTACTGTGCGAAGGTGTCTTCACAATTCAGGTCTCTATGCAAGGCGACCAGTTTTGTGTGTACCCCTCAACAGACGACAGAGAAGGGCCCGCTTATCTTGGGCAAGAGAACATGTTTCCTGTACCAGACAGGGATGGGCTTCTGTACTCCTTACAGACGAGTCCAGATTCACACTGGAGAGTGATTCAGGACGTCTGCTTATCTGGAGGAAACGCAGCACCAGATATCATCCATCCAACACTGTTGAAAGACACAGTTACCGAGGTGGTGGAATAATGGTTTAGGCAGGGATCTCACTCGGTGGTCACACTTACCTGCATGTGTTCCAGGGGGGAACTCCGACTTATGTAAGATATCGGGATGAGATCCTTGATCCATATGTCCGTCCGTATGCCGGTGCAATTAGCAATGACTTCATTCTGATGGATGATAATGCATGACCTCACCGAGCTATAATTGTTGAGGAATATCTTGAGGGTCTTGATTTGGATCGAATGGAATATCCAGCTTGATCTCCAGACTTAAATCTGATAGAGCATCTTTGGTACTATCTTGGTAGAGAGGTTGGTGCTTTAAGTCCTCCTCCAAGGTCTTAAGGAGAGCTAGAACAAAACTTACTCCGTGTCTGGTCTTCGTTTCCCATTTCGGTAACCGACAACTTAATTAACAGCATGGAAATTCGATGCTGCCAATGCATTCATACTAGGGGTGGGCCTATCCCTTATTAAAACCCATTTTTATTATGTTTCTATGACATTTTACCACACAAAACTGTGATTGTTATTTTTTCCAAGAATGGACTTTTCCAGCGAGATTGCCTTTTTTTGTTGTAAATTATTTTTGAATTTTTGTTATGTAAACTTCTATCTTGCAGTCAATACATAACTGTTTTGGGCACATGTCACCCGAATTTGGTGTTTCTACATTCATTTATTTGCAAATAAGGCGCAAAACACCGGTTGTTCCTTAACTTTTGGAGGTCAGTGTATCTCGAAATGTAAGTTTTTGATGTTCGATGTACCCTTTCTGGGAAAATAATGTTCACAGGTATGTAAATTTTTATGACATATTTATAATGATGGCTAATTTGTACTAAAATTAGAGTTTTTTGTAAAAAGACTCAAAAATTTATTTTTACAAATTTTTTTATTTGAAAAAATGGGTCAAATTTCACTATGTTTGATAAAATATTTTACAAATTATTTAAAAATTCAAACTTATATATATCTAAAAACTCATTTTCGTTTAATAAGAAAGGTGTACTTTAATTGCATGAAAATTTTCAAGCATGTACATTAACAGATTTGGAGAAAAGGTACATCGAAAACAACCAAATTTAACATTGTCGGTATGGAGGTTTCCGACTCCCCGTAAGAACAAGGTCGACTCCTGAGCTGGCCTCCCCCTCTCCAAAGTTCCTCTCCATGCCAAAATGAGGACTTTGAATCTCGACAGGTTAACCCCTCTTCTCAGCATTAACCCCTCTTCAGACGGTGTTTAGTGGTAACAGGTGTCGAATCTATGACTCAACAGAAACAACCTAGATCACAAGTTTACGACTATGACCATTCGGCAGCCGCTTCAATACAAACTAGATTTATATCGGAAAAAAATGACATTCGACAGAATTCTGTTCCTTGTCACTACATATATAATTAAAAGTAGTATATTTCTAAATCTCTAAATATATATAACAATTATTAAAGGCACATTTATGTATTGATTTTATAAGAGTGCTATAAATATCAAAATATTAGAAATATAAGAATTCTAACCAAAATGAAAAAGCTTTCCTTCATGTATCAAGCTGTCATATCTTAGAATATTAAAAATCTAAAAGAGATCCTTTTCTAGTAATTTCCAAAACACTGCATTATTTACTTATATGAAAGAAGCTACTATAGATTTAATTATATTATAACAATTTTTGGGCTTAGAAATATCTTGTCGTGGCTTTATCTTCTTTGATTTTTGCGCAAGCTCAAGAAATATTTTAACAAATTACAAGAGAGAAATGGCGACAGACTTCACATTATCGCCCAGAAAATATATTTGAGTTCTAAAATAGTATGTATTATTTTTGCTATCTTTTGAATTATTTTTGTACTAGTTTGTATTATCTTTTCAACAGATTTTCATAATGTCAAATGTGTTTTTTAAATCCTTTTGAAAATGCATTAATAATTTGAATAATATAATTTGAACATTTTTCAAACAAAATTTGCATTCAAGTTTAAATTGTTTTCCCAAAGGTCTTTATAACGTGCCTAAAAAGCAGTAAAAAATTAAGAGAAATAGTAGTAAAGTGAATGATACTTTCAGCTTTCATCTCTATATTCTAAAAAAATCTAAATCTCTAAGGTGTTTTCTTTTAATTTGCGATAAGAATAGTTGTTGTCTCTTTAGTTTTCATTCTATCAGATGCATTTTCTTTTTTTCTCATCTTATGCTTTAGTTTTTATTATATGTAATGTTTACAAAAAAATTCAACGATTAAATAATTCGAAAATACTTTTCTCCTGTATGTTTTGGTGATGAAAATGTATCATTTCATTGTAATATTGCAAAAAAAATTCTTATAGTTCCAAAAAAGTATATTTATACATAGATCGGGGCTCGAGGATTTTATGCTTTTAGTCTCAAGAAGCAAAAACAGTTCTTTAAGAGAAATGAAAGTTTATTATGGAAAAACAATCCTTATAAATACAGAATGCAGCAATAAATTTCGTAAAATAAATCCCAGAAAGCCTTCACACCTTCTACAGCGCTCAGACACAACTATCAGTGTCCAAGAATACAAATGTGTAATGATTAAAGTTATTCGCAGGCCCTCGCTCGATCATAGTAACTAATCACTAGTCAACTGTTCAACGGTCAAAACAATACTGACTCAATTTCAGCGAGCGACTCCTATTTATAGGCAGCACGAATCTTTCTCAAAAGATCCGCTTCCTTCACAGATCGAGATATTATATAGTCGGAAATTACTGAAGAATCATCCAGAAGCATTCCAGAAGCATCCATATGATAGCCAAATCACCAAAAAGGGACACAACCCACCAAAGTAATCGCCAACTCACCATAGTGGTTAACAACTCGCCAAATTTGGTCACCAAAAATGATGCCAACTTGGCTGTATGGCCAATGTTTCGCCAAGTTCCCATTTAAACGCCAGTATAATGTAAGGGACGATGTTGCTTGCGAATATTCAATTTTAGCATAAAATAAGTACAACAGAAAGAAAAATAAATGTATTAAATATCCAGATACAAATAAATTACACTATTTTAAGCATTAATTGCACAACATTCGTAACAATATTTACACAATGTTACCTATTACGTATGTTATAATAAACATTATTACATTATTATATGTTAGAATAACTGTTTTTAAAAGTTGTAATTCACTTCTGTGCTTCTAGTGACTATTTATTCCTCCCAATGCAAATGCCATTAGCTTAAAAAATAGCAAACAATAATAAAATTCAGTGCAAATTTTCATATTTTCCTAAATAGTGTATTACAATGAACATCTCATAATCCGCATTGAAAAAAACGCATTAAGTAAACCATTGGTGAAATAATATTTTGAATATCAATTTGTCGAAAGCTGTATTCTCTCTTCGCAATAAATACTTTAGAAATAGTTTCGAATATAAATTAACAATATACAAAACGCAATTAAATGTGATTCTTTTATATACCAACATCGTATAAAGTATTCTTTAGATATATAATTAATAAGGAAAACTATAATTGCATAAACTTATCCAAAAAGGATTCTAGTTTTCTAGCGAAATTTCAAAACTAACTCTGAATATTGAAATGGCCCATATTCGCATTGAATGAATAAAATCTTCATCAAAACATGTCAAAATGACTTAACAATGATTCCAAATGCATAAAAGCTGGCAATGTTTTGATCGCAAATGTTATCAACAGAATGAGCCTTTGCGCCTACATATTGAATTCCTACGCGTTTACATTCAAGTCACCTTTCAATATTAATTGGATTTTGAAACGTACTGTGCTTCCTACGTTGGTTATTCAATTTTGTACATTTAAATTCTCTACTCTGGAAGAGTAAAGTAACGTTGTAATCACAAATTATGTGTTTCATTTCTATATATTTACTTTTAATACTTTTAGATGAATATACTTTCCAGGAATAAGTAATCTTATTAACAAGAATAAATTAAATTAGAATTTACGTCTGTAAATATGCAAGTAAGGGGAAAATATGCTGATATTTAAAATATAGAGAAGGATGTGATTTATCAATGCAGTTTAATTTAAAATATAAATTTTAAATACATAGTACCTTACATGAGTATTTTTAATTTCAAATTTCTTTTACAACTCGTACTTTTATATTTATGTAAAAACATTCGCTATTAAGACTACACAATACCCTACAAAAATGAAAAATATCGAAAAAAAAATTTTTTTTTTTTCATTTTTTATGACCATATCATTGGGAAGCTTGCCGCCAAATTTCGGATCTGCTAACAAATTAGCTTTTAAAATTTTGAAGTTTTCTGAGCATAGGTTTTGGTTTCGGTTTCCTTTTAAAGCATTTTCCCCTCTCTTAAATTGAATTAATTACAAATATTTTTGAGCACAAGCAACTCTTTCAGTGTGAAAAATGGTTATTAATTTCAATTTTAGTTTCTAAAATCATTTCTGCTTGATTATGTTTTGAGTTTCTTTGAATTCTTATAATTACTAAGCTAAGCTTGATGTCAAGGCCAATTTTTGATTTAAAAAATGTTTATATATCTTAGAAGCTTTTCATTAATTTTTTCTGAAGGGAAAATCCAACGACCAAAACTTTCTCAGGTTACTATGAGAAACAATATTTGGAAGAGGTAGAATACTGCTGAAAATTATATATTGAAAAACTAGCTCTTCTTTGATAAGACTTCCGAATACAAGAATTCTAACTACAAGTATTGCAGATAAAACTTAATATACTTCCATGATTTTCCAAACTATATTATACTAAACATATAATATTATTATATTGTGGTATTTCAGTTCTTGTTGGGAGATTTTAAAACTAGCTAAACTTCCCCAATTTAAACCTAAAAAAATTAAACTTTTTGTACAAAACTGGTGATTTTTAATTTAAGCTAGCATCCTTATTATGTTGCATATAAATGCTTTGTGTTTTAGAGTTTTTGTCAAAATATTTTGTTAAGGTTAAGCTGAATAACCTGTCGGCACAACAAACACTATCAATATTATGAAAAAAATATATATCTTGAATTTTAAAAAAATGTTTTTAGTCATAGCTAATTGAAGTAGTGTTTGGATAAGTTGGAAAATTGTTAAATACATAAGTTGAAAAATAACATATTAAAAAATTAGAGCTTTACACGCATAATTAGTTTTTGTTTCATGTCTTTACAAACTTTACATGCAATTTTCTCGGACTTTTAATTTTGAGGACGTAGGTGTTTTCTAATCCCAAAGATTTCTAATCGCTTTTCTATTCAAGGTAGAGTCTTGAAATTTTTAGTACATACTCCCAAACTATTTCCTATAAAAGTTAGAATGTATATATATATATATATATATATATATATATATATATATATATATATATATATATATATATATATATATATATATATATATATATATATATATATATATATATATATATATATATATATATATATATATATACATATATATATATACACTGCTGGACAATTGCTAAGGACGGATCACAAATTGCTATGTAGCATAACATTAAGCGAGACATGAGGCCTAGTAGGATAAAATATAGTTGCCACACTGTTCAGACATTAGAATAAAGAATATCTATTGTTCTGGAAAGTACAAAAGCTGTGAAACATCTGAAAAAAAAAATGTTCATTTGATCTGCGTACGGAGAAATGGAACAATGCATCTAAAAGTCAACAGGTACCTTAAAGAAAGGTATCAGTACGGGATATGTCCACCGTGGAGTGTAATGCAGCATTCCACACGTCATACCATACTTTGCGCAACATTATCCAGCAGCTGTTGAGGCAGTTTATCCCATTCCTCTGTGAGTGCACGGATGAGGGTGTTCTTGTTTGTCGGAGGTTAGTTTCGACCAGCAACTTGCCTCCCCAAAGCATCCCACACATTTTCAATGGGGTTTAGATCTGGAGAACGCGCTGGCCATACGAGACGTTGAATACCCTCGCTGTCTAGACAATCCTGAACAGCGAGTGTTTGATGACATGTTGCGTTGTCGTCCATAAAAACAAATTTATCACCGACAGCACCACGGAAAAGACGAACATGAGGAAGTAGAATCTCATCAATGTATCGTTGGCCCGTCATAGTCCCATTCGCAACCACATGTAGGCGCGTGCGGCCATTGATCATGATGCCGGCCCACACCATGATACTGCATGTCGGATATCGGTCCTTTTCCTGGATATTTTCTGGACGATAAGCAGTACCACTCTCGCGCCAGATCAGTTGGCGTCTACAATCCGATGACAGACTGAACCTACTCTCATCTGAGAATAGTACAAATGCCCAGTCCTGTTCAGTCCAATTGTGATGCTCACGACACCATTGCAAACGGGCAGTACAGTGCTGTCTGGTCAATGGGACACACACAACAGGTCTGCGTGCGTATAGTCCTCCTCCCCTCAAACGTCTGGCAACAGTTTTTCGGGAGACCTGCTTTCCTGAGGCAGCAAGAAACTGATTTGCCACCTGCTGAGCTGTGGTGCGCCTGTTCGTTTTTGCTGATAGGACGATATATCTGTCTTCTGCAGGCGTCGTACTTCTAACACGACCTCCCCCGTGCCGTCTACTACACATTCCAGTAGTTTTAACTGACTTCCACAGCCGTGAAACAACGCTGTGAGCGATGTCGAACTCCCTGGCAACATCTGTTATTTTCGCCCTTCTTCGATCTTTCCAATAATTCGGCCACGCATAAAATCATCTATGTGATGTCGGGAAGACATGCCAAAAATTTTAAGTTCGTCTATTAAATCCTTCCTGTAAAACTTTGACTTGAAGCAACAACTGTCCACACGCGTCAAAACCTTTAAAGCTCTTATGAATGCTATCACGTGATGAACAGACGTGGAAAAAAAATTTGCGTACTCATAATTCTTCTTACTAATATCCCGCACATATTCAAATTTTCCACATGTTGCTTCCTTTCATTTTGTGGTTGCTATGGATGATAGTGTTATCCGTCCTTAGCAATTGTCCAGCAGTGTATATATATATACACTGGGCTCAAAAAGTTAAGGTACAACCGGGTTTTTGTGTCTAATTTGCAAATGAATGAATGTAGAAACAAAAAATTTGGAGGATATGTGCATTAAATAGTGTTTTATTGAATGCGTCATAGAAATTTGTGTAAGTGTATTGCAAAAACGATTTATAACAAAAAAAGCAATCTCTGCGGAAAAGTCCATTCTTGGAGAAAACAGCACATCACAGTGTTATGTGGTAAAATGGCATAAAAACAATACAAAAATGGGTTCTAATAAGGAATGTGTCCACCCCTATCTTGAATGCATTGGCGGCATCGATTTCCCATGCTGTTTATTAAGTTGTCGGACACCGGAATAGGAAGCGAAAACCAGACACAGAGTAAGCCTTGTTTCAGCTCATGTAACGACCTTGAGGAGAATTTAAAGCAGCAACCTCTGCCAAGATAGTCCCAAAGATGTTCTATCGGATTCAGGTCTGGAGATCGAGCTGGCCATTCCATTCGTTCCAAACCGTGATCCTCCAGATACTCCTCAACAATCCGAGCTCGGTGAGGTCGTGCATTATCATCCATCAGAATGAAGTCGTTACCAATAGCAGCAGCATATGGGCGGACATATGGATCAAGGATCTCATCCCGATATCTAAGACCAGTTACGGTTCCTTCATGGAACACATGCAGGTCAGTGTGGCCACCGAGCGAGATCCCTGCCCAAACCAGGATTCCACCACCTCTATAACTGTGTCTTTCAACAGTGTTGGGGATTGATGGTATCTAGTGCGCTGTTCCCCTCCAGATCAGTAGACGCCCTGAATCACTCTCCATTGTAAATCTGGACTCGTCTGTGAACAGCACAGAAGCCCATTGTTGCTGCGTCCAAGAAACATGTTCTCTTGCCCAGCATAAGCGGTTCCTTCGCTGTCGTCCGTTGAGGGGAACGCACACAACTGGTCTTCTTGCATACAGACCTGCATTGTGAAGACGATTTCGCACCGTAGTAGCGGAGATTCTTCTTCCTGATGCTTAAAAGTGGTCTGCAACGGGCTGCGGCACAGTAGCGGTTCTTCTCCTTCGTGCCGAAAGAGCTAGAAAACGGTCTTCTGCAGGTGTTGTAGCTCGTGGTCGGCCTGGAACAGGTCTTCTGGACACAGAATCTTCGGATTGGTATTGATCCCAAAGACGCTGAACAACACTACGAGACACATTGAGACGTCTAGCAGCATCAGCCTGCGACAATCCCATTTCCATTCATCCAACTGCCCGCCACCTTAACGAATTGGGTAAACGACGTCTCTGAGACATTTTCTAAACTCTATTGACTATTGTCACCGAAACTGCCAACAACTGTTGAAAATCAACACAACTTACACACAAAAGTACGAAAGCTTGATATTTGCATATTTTTCTCTCACTCATAAATATACGTTCTTTTCTATAAAATAAAAGTGGTAGCAATCGTTTTTGCATTAATGTTTTTAAAGTTCGTTATTATCATTCATGTAAACTATGCATTGTATTGTTACTGCCATTTTTTTATGGTGAGCTTCGAAAAACATGTTGTACCTTAACTTTTTGAGGCCAGTATATATATATATATATATATATATATATATATATATAATGTTTTGGAGAAATTCTTGGATTGACAGGAGAAATGCAACGGGTAGCCATTTGTCCTATTATATTTTATTTCAATATTCAGTAAAGAAGTCTGCACTCCAAGCCATGACAAAAACGAGAGCTCTTTCAGCGTTGATCAGCAGCGAGTGAGTCCTTAGAACAAGTGTCTTCTTTTTGTCCGGCGAAAGTAGAAGTTAAAGTTCTTATGCGGAAGGGGTGGGTTGAGTTGCCCTGGTAGGAAGTTTACCCCAATGACACTTGAAGGGCTGGGGATTCATCATATATATATATAGTTCTGAGATCTCTTATTTTTTTAAAAAAAATTGCTGAAGTTAATATTTTAAAAATTTGTGTTTTTTCCAGGTTTAGCTAGAAAAATAATTATTAAAAATCAATAAAGGAACATATTTTTAAATCCATACCACCTTTTGTTCGCAATATTCTAAGAAACATAAAATACTTAATATGACTAAAAAAAATTAAAACTTGAGCATTTTATAAGAGTTTGAAAAAACTTCGAAAGTTATTAACTTTTTTAAAATTGTAAAATAACGGCTGGTCAAACTGACTTTTTGCTTTCAGAATCAATAATGTAAGATGAATATAAAACATAAATTACTTTTACTGTTATATATAGTGTCGCCAAAAAGTATTTTTGAAAAAGGGTACTGAGTAGTCATAACGTAGTAAAATTATAAAATCTAATAGAATTTTTTATATAAATTGCATACTTTAAATCTTTGAATGCATTTTTATGTAATATGCTTTATGAATCAATCAGCATGGGTGAAAACAAGTGCAATCTATACAAAAGACTTCAACTAGCGTATATTGACGAGTATTAGACAATCCGTATACAATTCGAAAGTGAAATGTTTCTTCAGACATTTATCCAAAATTTGAAACCAGTGCATAAGCTGAACTGAAAAAAATTCTATTACTTACAAAAATGTCGTCATACCGGTGAAAAAGGGTGGAATATTTCTCTACTCAAATTTCTATAAAGTAAAACGTCAGACGCCAACGATAAAAATTTTATTTCTGGTAACGTAATCTGTAGCCAATACATTTTTTTTTCATTCTTATGTTATCCTGTACACCATGGGGTGTGAAATTCGTGACCCGTAACGAACATTTTTGTAGCCTGTCCAATATATTGGCACACAATAATCTATACAAATAAATAAAATTGAAGTGTCTGTTTGTAATTTGAAATTGATTTTCACTAAATGCATTTGAAAGTATATCTGGTACTTAAATCAAAAAATCAATTTTTTTAAATTTTTGTCTGTCTCTCTCTCTGTCTCTCTTTCTGATTGTTCCGGATAATCTCTAAAACGGCTTGACCGATTTTGACGGAACTTTCACTGACAGTTAGCTAAAGTTATAAGGAGTAACTTAGGCTATTTTTATTTTAGAAAAAAATTAAGTTTTCGCGAAAACAAAATTAAAATTAATGAAATAGTGAACAATATCCGATGAAATTAGACTTAAACGGGAAATTCACCCGGTTCCGTGCGTGAGTATATTCTCAGAACGTGTGGGCCTGGGGAAATGCTTCTTTCTCATTATTCTGGTCTTGGAAGGGGTTAAATAATAATAAGAAATTAATATTAAACGCCGTTAGGTTTTCTTTCATGAAAATAGTTCAATTTTTATTTACTTTGAAATTGATAAATTTAATATTGCATATAGAGAGCTTTTTTCATTAAATTTAATATTGTATATAGAGAGATTGTTCAATAAATTTAATACAAAAAAACTAAAGATTAACAAAAAACAAAGAAAAAAATAAATAAAAAAACATCGATTCACAAAGTAGAAAAATGGCATTTTACTTATAGCCTAGGTATTTCTTTACTTGTAATACATAATTATTAAGTTTTCGTAAAATCTGCGAATTGAATAAACATTTTTTTGTTAAACATAATATAAATGCATCAGAAAGTAATATTAACGTTTTACATATCCAGATACAAATTATTTACACTATTTTAAGCGTTTATTACCCAAAATTTGTAACAATGTCACTTTTGCTGAGCAGAAGGAAGATGTTTTGAAAAATCGACGCACAAGAGAGTTACGGGGCGTTATAAGTAAAAACAATAAATAAATCTTTTTTAACAGATATTATATCTACATACTTAAAATTTAGCAAATATGGGTTTTTGTTCAGCTGAGATAAGCAAAAAGGCTTTTTTTTTGTTTAATTTACAATTCACGTAATATTAACTCTTTAAAAACTTCTTTATCCTTCAGTCTGTATAGTTTAATTTTTCAATTCACCCGTACAAAGAACGAGTATACTAGCTAGTATATAATAAAATATTAAAATTTCTCCCGAAACACGAAAGTTAGCAGCAGAGAGGAAATGTCAAGAGTCAGGAAGGAAACATCAAATTTTCTCGTTCTTTTATAAATGTTTATTAAACAGTTATTATTCGAAATAAACCTATGTTTCTATGAATATTGATTTTATTTGTTGCTGTCCACCTAAAGTTAGGCTCAAGTTAGCCATTGAGTTTGATATCCTTGATGTACGCTATTTGTGCTAATTAAACTTTCTGCGCCCTTTTTTTTAAAACTGAGAAGGAAGAAAAATTCGTACAAAGTACATAATCGTCGACCAATGTTCCACGCCCTAAAACAGTTTTTCACAACCTTTTTTTTTTTACTTTTTGTCCCCCCTCCAAGTCTTTGAAATATTCTTTTGCCTTACCTGTACATACATACATATGTACACACACACATATATTTATATATAGATGGGCGTGAAACGTCGGTAGACGATTATGTACCTTATGCGAATTTCTCTTCCTGTTATATATATATATATGGGCATGAAACGTCGGTAGACGATTATGTACCTTATGCGAACTTCTCTTCCTGTTATATATATATATATATATATATATATATATATATATATATATATATTAACGGACGAATGAAAATGTAAGGTTTTGGGAAATCACTAGAAAATTATTATTATTACAGTAAGTAAATTTTCAAAACTTACAAGGACAAATTGAAATATAAATAAAAGGTTTAGTGAGATCCTAGCGCTTGAAGTTTGTTGCAAAGAGATTTTATGTCGGGTTCCATTATAGTTAACTTTATTTATATATATATATATATATATATACATATATATATAGTCTCAAGTCTCCAAGTTTTTGTTATATCCAGCCTATTTCTTCTATTTAGCAGCAGATGGCAATAAACTCATTTTCAGTTCAATGTGAAGATGGAAATGGTAACAATAGTTATCTTGCCCATTTGGTTGCATTTTGGATATTTGATTTCGGGTTCTTCACAAAGCATATCATTACTCATTTTATATTAAATAACGATTTAATTGATACATATTTTTGCATTTCTGTGAGTTCTTCTTGGTACCGTAAATCTGAAAGATCTACTAACATTGGCTGCGTCATCCAATTTGGGAAGTCAATTCTTTGTAAATCAGAAAATATTTCCTTTAAATCAGCTGACAAAATTTTGAAATGATTGACACTAACATTTATAGCGTTATCAGTTACCTCACATTTTTGAAACCAATATAACCTTCCAAAATTTATGTTGTAAGTATATTTTTGACATAATTCAATAAAAGTAATAAAATCAACTATCTACCCTTTTGCATCAATATATATATAAGAGTTTTATTAATTCCTTGAATTTGTTTACTTAGTATATTCAGTTTTTCATAGATATCAGCTAAATAACATAGAAATACTTTACCATTGACCATTATAACAACTTTTTTATTTCAAGTCTTTGTTTAAAGCATCACTAATGATATTAAATATTTCCATAAACCTTTTCCCATAAACATTTCCCTTTCAACAGCCATCTTACTTCAGTGTGTAGTATAAGTCTCACATAGTTGTCATTTTGTTCTTCACAAAATAACTTGAAAAGACGTTAACATTTGGCATTAGCTAAAAGAGGCATTGATACACTTCGATTAAATTAAGTATTTCATTTAGAACAGGTGGAATGTTTTTAACTATTAAATTTTCCTTGTGAATGACACATTGTGCAAGAAGAATATTTGGATTCTTATCTTTCATCAAACTTAAGCAACCATTTTTCTTTCCCTTTATAATAGGAGCACCATCTGCAGCGTAAGATGCTATATTTTTCTTTGGTATATTATTGGCATCTAACAAGGGGAGGGAACGACTAAGGAAATTATTGTATAGAATATCATTCAAAAATCAATGAGTCATTTTTAAAAAATAAAACTATTTAATTTTAAAAATAAATAATAAAATAAACTGGAGAAAAAATATAGACATGAAGTTGGCCGCTCGCACGAATCGAACCCTGACCCATTGCATAGTCTCCGACACGCTGACGATCATGCCACGGAGACGTTGTAACAGGGAGAAAATAACTTGTATATGAGCTAAGAATGAATTTCGAAGGCTATTTTCTCGGAACTGAATGGCCATTCGGCGGAATTACATTGGTGTTTGAATACCCTATAGCAGTACTTCTGTTACATAAAGTCTCACCCCCAAATGAATTTCCTTAGTCGTGCCCACCCCTTGTATAAGTACTTTTTAATTTATTATAAATATCTTCGGAGGTAAATGCACTTTGTATTGATGTACAGAAAACAACATATCTTCAGTAAAATTACCTTTTTTTATCTTTGTAAGTTATAAGTACTGCCTCACTGTCTCTCAATGTTGATTCATCCAGTTGTACCAAAAATTGCATTTTCAATATCCTCACTCATTTCATCTATTCTTCTGCTAACAATGCTGTTACTTAGTGACATAGCTGTGACATCTCTGTCATCTGTTTCCAGAACCACTTCAAGAAATACTAATATTGATGGTTTGATTATATCCTCCCTGTACTTTTTTCCAGATTTAACTATGAGTAGTGAAATATGACAACTGGCCTCAAGAGTACGATTGGCAGTTGCGTTATGAAATGTAAATAGAGACTTTAATGATACTTTTTTTAAAAAAAATTGTTTTTTTTTTAAATTTCAAAGTATATAAGTCAAATCTGAATTAATATGAGCATTATGTTTTGCCTTCAAATGCGCTTCGTTCATTCGTTGGGAAAGCATTTTTGGCATAGAAGACACAAAAAGGTAACCTTTCATCGTAAACAGCGGGTATAAAACCAAATTTTAAATATTCCTCTGAATACTGGCGAGCTTTATTCTTATTTACACCACTCATTTCATTATAAATTAAATAAATATTAGACTTAATATGAATTGAAATAAACGTAGATTAAAAACGCATATTAAAATACCCAAATGCAAAAAAAAACATACTTCTTCATACGGCAAATGTTTCTGCAAAATGATGCTTTTAAAAATGAAATAATAAAAATTACCTACTTAATCTACTTACTATACATATATCACTAATATTTATTTAATTTAGGAATTTTTTTTAAACAATGAACTTTTATAACTATTTTACAGACGTTTATTTTAAATTAAAACCAACGATTAATAATGAACGATTCGGCAAGGCACTGCAGAAACTTCGATCTCAGCATTAATTATTTCGTACTAAGTAACCCAATTGTGTTTGGAAAAAATATTGCATTGTTACGCAAACAGAGAGAGAGAGAGATTTAATACTGGGTGTTTCTAAATGAATATATATATATATATATATATATATATATATATATATATATATATATATATATATATTATATATCGGAGATTTAACGCTTTATAATATTTATTACGTATAACTTACGAGTACAATGCCTACATCGAATGAAAGATTAACTGAAACAGTTTTATCTATAAGCTTGCAAATGTTAAATGTGAGCCCCATTCGTCACACGGCACACAGTAAGTAAATAGACGAGTTCATCTCAAACTTTATTTAATATGTCTGAGGTAATTTTTGCAGCAGCTGCTTCAATCCTGTGTCTCAAGTCAGGCAGGTCAGCTTATACCAAAGGTACGTACACACAATCCTTAATGAACCCCCACAGATAAAAATCACATGGCGTCGGATCGGGGGAACGTGCAGGCCATGCGAAACAAGCTTTATCGTGAGGCCCTTTGCGGAAAATCCATTGGTCGAGTACAGTGATCTTCAACCAATCGCAAACTGAGTGATGCTAGTGAAGCGGTGCACCATCTTGATGCCAAATGAAGTTATCTGGTTCACTTTATTTCAATTGAGGAAATAGCCGTAGTTGTAGGGCTTCAAAATAGGCAGAACCAGTTACAGTTGCTTCTCCGAAAGCGAAAGGCTCATACATTTTCCGCCGAGATGTGGCACAAAAAACATTCAATTTAGGTGAGTCTCGTTGCGATTCTAGCACCTCGTGAGGATTCATGAAATGAAATAAATTTATAACAAAAATTAATAAAATACAAATTAAAAAATATATAACTTGCATTTGTTTCAAATTAAAAATCATTAAATGACACTAAATAATCAATGCGAAAATTGTGCATCTTAGAAGAGAAAACATAAATTATTAAGAAGATTGTGGGAAACATATTAACAGTTCACTTTACAAAACAGAAAGAGGGAAAAACGATACTCTTCCTGTTTTTAGTTCATTTACTAGGAATAAAAGTATACGCATTAGTTATACATATCAATATGTTTGTAACATGCTTGAAAAAAATTGTATAACTAATTTTTAAACGCTAAAATATTATTTAAATTCAAGTTAACTATCAAATAATAGGAATAGTAAAGCGAAAGTTTAAAAGCATGCATGTAGAAAAATAATGTGTGCAATTTTGGAAATTTTATTAAAAGTTGTTTATAGGCACACTGTGACTAGTCACTCTTAAAAAAGAATTATTCATAATTCTTTTCGTAACTCAGTGGCGCAACAGCCTATGAAGGCTGAAGGCCAAAGCCTACTGTACCCAGCTCAGTATACGTGGCCTTGGGCCCTGAGGTGCATGAGCAGATGTTGACGAGGTGCTGACCGGAAACCCCCAGTCTTAAGTTCCCAAGCAAGCTTTTGTGGTCCGTTGCCAAAAGCCCTCGGGTAGCTGAACAGTGCGACGTTAATATTCACTCACTCACTCACCCAAGCAAGCTTGGTATTCATTTATCAACCACTGAAAGGATGAAAGGCTAAGTCAACCTTGCCCAGCCCGGTGTTTGAACCTGGGGCCTATGGTGGGGAATCGTGATGCTTAACCACTCAGCCACTGGGCCTCAAATAAGACATAAAATATAATATTTCCTACTAAAATTCTAAAAAGACTTATAAGAAGAAAAATAAATAGGCAAGCTAAAATAACTGATGATAAATTTATACTTACTAATAAAATGAGTAAAGCAAAAGATTGATTGCATACCTTCACATAACAAGCTGTTTCATCTGTATAAATAAACAGTAGGGTTTTAGTATTTTAATAACTGTCGAAACCTTTTATTACCTTTACCAATTTATTTTAAAATATTCAAATAAGATTTTATAAGAGCCTCTTAACCCCTTAACTGGTTTGCCCCTACACCGTACGAGCTGCCGAAACCTGGCCACGACCAGTTTGCCCGTATGTTGTGTGTGTACGATCACTAATATTTTCTTCTTTTTATCTTTTATTTCCACTTGTCTTTAATTATTATAGGGAGATTATTAATGCATGTGTTTTTAAGAGATGCAGTTTGTCCTTGGTACTGAGATACTTCACATCCGGGATTTTCTTTATGTGAAGACAGGAGTTTAGATTCTTGTAATATATATATATATATATATATATATATATATATATATATATATTCAATAAATTATAGGGACTTACAAGGTAAAATGCAATTATTTGTTTTAGAAGAAATGAAAATAGAAAGATAGTCTAAAAAAATGATGTTATCTTAGACCCCATTGCAATGTAAGACTTAGTATTACCATGCTTCAAATTGTGTGTGCATATATATATGTATATATATATATAATCAAATATAAAAGAATTTTTTCAGTATATAATCATATACATATACATACACATATATATAAATTTATACACACATATACATATACATAAACAAAAATATAAAAATAATCATATAGTTATATACCTAAGATAACTAAAAGTAGGAAGAAGGCACGTAGTATAAAGACAAATTCCTGGCCTTAGGAACCAGGATTGCAGGTTTAAACAAGTTTTGCGGCGCCAACCTTCACCTGTAATTTGTCATACTATGTACCAAGAGGAAAGGAAAGAGTTATATATGAGTAGAATTTAAATATTAAATCATTAAACTAAAGAACATATGAACATAAACATAACCTACTAAAACGTATTTATAACGATGGCCAAGAGTGCAGTATCGTGTTCCCGCCAAACAGGGAGGGCAGAACCGCATAAAGTTAATTGCGATACGATATACGATAATAAGAAATATATATATATATACTTTAAAAAATCATAAAAATAAAAATAAAAATCATAAAATTAGCGTAAAATATAAAGAAACTCAGAAAAATATATATATTAAGAATTTTTTTAAAAAAAAGCATGTGGCGCCATCTATATAATAATTGTAGGATAAATTAGATATTGTCTAAATTTAAAAAAAAACATTACAAAACATATAATGACAGTAAATAATTACATTAATACAAATTGTGTGTGTGTGTATCATAAAAAACTATTATAAATATAATTACAAAGAAAATTAGCAGGCTATCCATGTTCAATACAGTGATTAAAAAATTTTTTAAGATTTAAAAAAATATTAGCTTTATCGCTAACTCAGTGTTTCTCAAAGTGTGGGGCGCGCCCCCCTGGGGGGGCGCGATGACCCTACAAGGGGGGCGCGAGCGTATCGAAAATTTAAAGATTTTTTTTAAAAAAAACAACCGGAAAGAGAAGTAAAACAAAATGCTTTCTTCCATAATAAAAAAAAAAAAAATACACACAACAACACACTGACATAATTTATATTTATTATCTAGCTTTTTTCCGTCATCAAATAGCTATCTTTGATCCCAAAACCAAATTAAAGAAAAAAAAAACATTTTGTTTTATTTGCTGTTTTTCCTCAATGAGAGATTTTTTTATTAGGTTTTAACATAAAATATTACTCGTTAAAAGAAAAACGAAACCCAGACCCTGAGAAAAATTCTAAGAAGATAAACAATTCACCGCTGTAATTATTATTGAAATACTGTACATTAGTTGTAGAAAAAGAAAAGGAAGTCATGATTCACTTTTCAGCCAGGCTGCATAGTACGTTCAGTTCAGTTCAGGTTTTGTGGGATATGGAGCAACACAAAGGCTATATATGATCCCCTAAAAGACAGATGTTTCTTAAAAATTAGTAGATGTCAAAATATTTCAGTTTCTGGATAAAAAATCTGAATGTTAATTTGACCTTCAATCTTATGGTATGGTTATTATCAATATTAGTTCCCCCATCTTTCATGCGTTTGCTTTTCGCTTAAGGAAATTGTAATTAATTGAGTTTTTGCGATATTTGGAAAAGAATTGATTGGTTTAACATTTCTGTAGGATAATTGAAAAGTGTCTGATTTGCGTCCTTTATTATGGTCTTGTACTTTTGAATCATTTTAGTTCAGTTTTATTGGATTTTTTCTCAAATCATCAAAGAATTGAATAGTCCTTGAAAGAAGGTAAGTATACTTTCTATAAATTAAAATATTCACTAGAATTCCGATTTGTATCGTGTGCAGTAAAAATAATTCTAAACAAATGATTGGGGTGACTGAGTCTCCCCGCACTACCATTAATGTTAGTATCGAGTACGCGCCTGCTCCCGGGTTAAACTTTTTGAAGTCTTCTCGCTTTAAATGTTAAAAAGTAACACAATTATTCTTCATCGGAATTTTATATTCTTTTTCATAATTTAACATTAATTCTAAATGCTAATTGTATGAGGTTTAAAATTACAGTTCTTTTAAACAGTTACTTACAATTATAGCATTTATCTAAAAAAAAATCATTTTACATTTTTGTATACAATGTCGTGCTCACAGTATTACTCTCCTTACAGTTCAGCTATTATATCAAGAATAATGTTTTATTTTTTTTAAAAAAGGAACTCGTGCGAAGAGTCGGTGTTTCAGCCAGTATACGTTTGATGTTGTTGTAACTCCTGTTTAGCGGTGCTGTAGTCGTTTGCTTCTAGTGTAAATAGCGTTCCTGTTTTGTAAATAAAAACGCGTTTTTTGTCCCTCCATCCAACTGGGGTGTTTTTTGTGCGTCGCTTCTCCTTCTGACAGGTAAAAGCCATTTATTCATTTTTAATGCACGAATCCGAATTATATTTTTGAATTACGAATTTGAATAATTATTTAGAAGTTTGAATTTGAACAGATGTATCAGTACTGAAGAAGGTATTTTATAAATAATTTCTTATTACTGAATTTGGCCGCGGTAGCCGAGTGGTATAGGTATCGGATCGTGGCTTGCCTTGTCACGAGTTCGAGCCCAGTACCACTAAAGACCCGCCATGTAGGCAGCGCTGCTTGTTAAATCTGTTGAGAGTTGAAACTTTTCCCGTTGGTGTGGTGTGGTAGTTAGGAGAGAAGGGTGCCAGCTCAGGTGTCATCCACGTCACTTGACCATGGTTCGAAATTACGTGGTCCGTCGTCAAAAGCCCTCGTGCAGCTGAACAGTGCGACGTTAATATTCAATCAATCAATCTTATTACTAAATTAAGAGCAAGTTTAATAATTATTAGGGACTTCCACGGGCTTTTCTTGTAGAGGAAAGTTTTTTCAAAGGAAGGTTTTAATATCAGAAATTGACACTTAAAGAGTTATTTTTCTATATTTAGCTGAGATCTATATTCTGTCTTCAAGGCATCCACTGCAGAAAATCCGGTTTGCAAAAGGTAGGATGTTGAAAATGGTAATAGTATATGAAGTGCTTTTGTTTTCAGTACAGATAATTCCTCATCCACCTCTACCCCAAATTCAAAGAGCGATTTATTACAAAATTGCCTTTTAATTTTCACTACATGTGAAATCTATAAAGATTTTTCTTCGGAAGTTCAGAGCCCTTCTGGAGTGTCTTGAAATAGATCCCTAATCCACTCGTAACTTGCTACCAAGCTGTCCTCATCCAGAAAATACTTTTTTAAAATTCTTTGCCAACATAGCTAAATGATTTTATATGTTTTAAAAACAACTTTCACATGTTGTTCTACAGATTTGTAAGTTTTAACACATATCGAGCTGGGGCTTTTTTTTCCATCATTTACTTCAGTAGTGGTAAATCCAAAATTTAAGTATTTTTGAGAAGA